>JACTTY020000175.1:0-348403 GCA_014595695.2 Epargyreus clarus clarus
TTAAATTATTTCATCAAAATATTTAGATTTAATTTACAAGTAATTGCTACATAGAATAATAATAATAAAAACGTGTTAAGACGTAAAATTTTACAATAAAAACAAATCTTTATGATAATGAGTAATATGGATAACATTTATAATACGACAAAAAGGGCATTTTGAAATGCTGCAATACGGTTATTTCGTATCAAAATTACGTAAGCCTAATCGTACACCATATTTTAATTCAAGTAATAACTACAAACGGGAATATGTCAGCTCAACTACTTGTAACGCGTGGTCATGTCCATTTTGTAATCAACGTCATGTTTTGTACAAGTGTTTTCAATTTAATAAATTAAAGCCTGATGCAAAATTAAAAACAGTTAGGAAATTACAGGTTTGCGAATGTTGCTTATTTAGACATTACGACACACAATGCAATTCTACTAAAACGTGTAAATACTGTCAACGCGAACATCATACGATGTTACATGATGCCTTTATTCAGGGTTCCGCAATGCAAACTCGTATTTCGAACGCCAATAAATCGCAATCTGTTCATCCATCTCATGATATTGTCGCAAATTCAGCAGGGACCAGTCAACCGACGGTCAACCATGTAGCTACAGATTATGAGGAGATTTTGCTTACAACCCTGTCGCTGCGTGTGAAGGCCGCGGATGGCACGTTTGTCACGTTACGAGCTCTGCTCGACCAAGGTTCACAGATATCTTTAATTTCAGAACGCGCCGTTCAATTGTTAGGCCTTCCGAGACAACGATACTACGGAACCGTATCGGGAGTAGGTAACGGCACGCGACCAAGCAAGGGGATCGTAACGCTCGAGTGTAATTCTATTCACGATGACTACGAATTTACTACACAAGCTTTAGTTATTTCGTACGTAATAAATAATAATTTACCTAACTGTACATTTAGTAAGAGGGCTTGGTCACGTCTACAACACATTAACTTAGCAGATCCGGAATACAACGTGTCCCGGCCGATTGATCTTCTATTGGATGCTAGTGTTTATTCGGATATTATTATGAGTGGTCTGATTAAGGGCCCTAACACGGCACCAATAGCTCAACAAACGAAGTTAGGGTGGATTTTGTCGGGTAACGTTAAGACTTTTAACTGTCACGTAATAATAAATAACGTACCAGACTTGTCTCAATACTGGGAACTAGAGGGGGTTAAAGATACAACTCCTATTTTATCGTCTGAAGATCAATATTGTGAGGATTTATATAAGTCTACAACTAGACGTTTAACAAATGGTAGATATGAGGTTGCTCTTCCCATGAAGCCAGACTTTCAACTGAAGTTAGGTCTTTCTAAATCGAAAGCCGTGGCTCAATTTCGTAACATAGAGCAAAGAATGTTAAAAAATTCGGAGTTTAGTCAAAGTTACGTAAACTTTATGTCCGATTATGAGACTATGGGTCATATGAAACGGGTGATAAATAGTAATATGACCTCATGTTATCTTCCGCACCACGGAGTAATCAAATCTGATTCCTCCACAACTAAACTACGAACGGTCTTTAATGCATCATGTAAGACATCATCAGGTAACAGCCTTAATGATTTAATGGAACGCGGCTCTAATCTGCAAGAGGACTTAACGAGTCTCATCATCAACTGGCGCCGGCATAAATATGTAGTGACGGCAGATATAGAGAAAATGTTCCGGCAGATACTTGTAAGAGAAGAGGATCAACATTTACAGCGCATTATCTGGAGGTATTCCCCTTCAGATACAATGACGGATTATCAGCTGGCAACAGTCACATACGGAACAAAGGCCGCTCCATACCTTGCCATGCGGACATTACATCAGCTAGCCGTTGACGACGCTAGTAAGTTTCCTTTAGCTGCGGAAGCGCTAAAGAATTCCTTCTATATGGATGATCTTCTAGAAGGTAGTGAAACTATTGAGGGCGCAAAGATTTTACAATTACAGATCATCAACATATTAAAAGGGGCGGGAATGAACATTCGGAAGTGGTCCAGCAACGTTCCCGAACTCGTTAACGACCTGCCGTCCAATCAAATTGACACACTGTTAGATTTTAAATGTTCCGAAACAAGAAAAACGCTAGGTATTCGTTGGAACGCGCATTCCGATACATTTACATTTCAAAATAAATTTGACGATCTACGCGATGAAGAAAATTTAACTAAAAGGGCATTACTGTCTCATATTGCAAAAATATTTGATCCGCTAGAATGGTTATCGCCGCTTACTATTAGAGCGAAATTATTGTTTCAAAAAACATGGTCGGATGAGAACATTTCGTGGGATTATATAGTTTCGGACGCTGTTAAAAATGAGTGGATACAAATAAAATGCGATTTTCAAAACTTAAATAACATTGAAATTTCTCGATATATAGGTAGTAACAATTATTATGAAATACACGGGTTTTGTGACGCTTCGGAAAAAGCTTACGCATGCTGTGTGTACATTGTCACTAGAGACAATAAGGGCGCTTGTATATCGAAGTTGCTAACGGCAAAAACTAAAGTAGCTCCTATAAAAAGTAAAAAATCTTTACCACGACTTGAACTATGTGGTGCTCTTCTTTTATCGCAGTTATTCAAGCAGATAACTAGAATTTACACTGCAACTAACATTGATATTTACGCGTGGACAGATTCGATGGTGGTCCTCGGATGAATTCACGGTGATGTTAACCGGTGGAAACACTTCGTTGCAAATAGAGTGCAAAAATTATAAACATTGTTCCTGCATCACGTTGGCATCACGTCAAATCGGAACATAACACCGCTGACTGCGCAATGCAATAAAAAATATCAATCTCCTACTATTGAAACTAAGAAAGCCAGTGTGAACGTAACTTTATATGACACGAATTCATTTATTATAAAATTACTAAACGATTGCAGTTCAATAACCCGCGCGGTGACAACAATAGGCTGGCTCTCACGTTACATCCGGTGGATTCGCGACAGACAAAATACGTCACGACGTAATTATTTATCAGTAAACGAAATGAACAATTCTTATAATTTAATTATTAGAACGGTTCAGTATATGGAATTTCAGGATGATATTTATAGATTAAGCAGAGGGGAACATCTACGAAAGAGTAGTAAACTATTATGCCTCAACCCTTACATTGACCAATCGGACGGGCTTTTAAGAGTTGGAGGGCGTCTAAATAATTCAAGATTACAACAATCATCTAAGCACCCGATAATTCTCCCAAGCCACAATCGTTTAACCGAACTCCTAATTATTCAGGCACATTTAATCACATTACACGGAGGACCCAGCTTGACATTGTCGTATATTAGGGAAAAAATTTGGATAATTATGTGGTGGATAATTAGATAGTTTAGATAGAGTAGTCTGAATGTAATCGGCATACAATAAACACGTGTCCTAATCATAACTTCTTTAATTACGAACCCGACACCTCATGGCGACCCGGCCAGAGGCGCGATGCGGGTGGCATCGACGCGCATTCCGTTTACCTTATTAGGCTCTGTAAGAACAAAGACTTTTATGCATTGAGTTCAGTTCGCAATTTTTTGGAAAAATGGGTAAAACAGTATCAAAAGAAGAAGTCGTGATAGCGCAAAATGCCGCAGGTTCGAACAGCGCCGACATACAGCAATTAATAAATCATGTGAGCAGCAGCAGCATCATTATGATAATCATCTTGGCTACGATTCTTCTGGGAGCATGCTACCTAATTATAAAACTATATTATCGGTGCCATGGATTTCTTACGAGGAGAGAGATTTTACGACATTCATTGAGAAGAACTGAGAGAAGAGCTATCTCTGGAGTTCACCAGGAGCAGCAAGTTTAAGAGCCTCTAGCAGCTGGACTTCCTTCTACGGTCTCTACAAAACGAGAAAAATGCGGAATGTAATAATAGTGAAAAATAAAAACATGTGAAAGTGATCAAAAGTGCGGTACAGTCGGATGCATAAGGTTATGAACTTATTTATTTTTTTAATACACGTGTATACTTTTTTGTAATGTAATGTCGTATAATACTTATACAAACTATACTTATTTTACTTATACAAATTATACTTATTTTTACATAATATTTTAGTTAACAATTTGATAATGCCTTTTTACTTTTTAATAATATTATTAAGCTATCTATAAAATGTTATGGCAGAGAATTTAAAAGATGTTTATGATAAGTTGTATGCAATAAAGGAATATTTAATTAAAGTAGGACCAAATCGAAGAACCAAGGTATTAGTAGAAAATAAAAGTCAGGAATGTGAAATTATTTACGAACAATTTTTGCATTTTAAGCTTGAGATAGATATACAAATAAAAAAGGGAATAATTAAAGATAAGGATTTAAATATCATTCAATCTTTTTGTGAGGAAATTAATGTGTTGTATTCTAAAATTAATGAAATTTGTTCTACAAGTATTTCATTAGAGAAAATTGCCAAAATGGAAAAGTTTAATTTAAATACAGCAGTATCTCTGTTGCCTGTAATGAATAATGAAGAAGAAGTAACAAAAAAGTTAATTTCTGCTATTGAGTTGTATAGTGCTATGATTGACAAAGACAATGAACAGTTGTTAATTAATTTTGTTTTAAAAACACGTTTGTCCGAAAGTGCTAAATTACGTTTGAGCAAGTCGTACACATCATGTAGCAAGTTGATCACCGATATGCGTTTGCATTTATTAACAAAAAAATCTAGTAATGCACTTCATTCTCAAATGCTTAATATTCGACAGAATTCTAGTTCGATAGATGAATTTGGTTAAACTATAGAACAACTCGATGTTGATCTTACCATCACACAAGCAGATGAAAATCCAGAAGCTTTTAATATTTTAAAGCCAATTAACGAAAAACTAGCGGTAAATAAATTTGTAAATGGTTTACGTAATAAAAACTTGAACAAAGGTGAGATGTTCATATCGGGCAGAGCAAGAGGAAGATCAGGTATGTCTAATCAATATAGGTCTAATAGGTCCCGTAACTATCGGAACAGAGGAGGACGACGTTATTTCTATAACCAAGGATCTTACCCTAAGGAGAGACAAGTCGAGACATCTAGACACCCTAGATCTCGTGGTCGTCGTGTTTCTAATGGTCAAAGAGGAAGATACCAAAAGAGAGGTATATATTTTATAGACCATAATAACGTTCCATCGGATATGAGAAATAATAATTCTGCTGGACCTTCTACATCTGTTAATAATCAGCAAACATTTTTTCGTGAATAATATTTTTACATTTGAACTTAGTAATTATGTGAACATTCCTATTGATGACGCACATTGCACTTGGATAGTTGACTCAGGAGCTAATATATCAGCGGTGAAATTAGAGATGATTTTGCAGTGGAATTTGCCAATCCATAAACAAAAAGTAACCATAAAAGGAATTGGTGGCTGCATAGCTACAGTAGGCTATGTTTATTTAAACTTATGTGTATATGGTCAAATATTGAAACACAAATTTCACGTAATTAAAAAGTTACCATGTGCTACGGAAGGAATATTAGGTCAGGATTTTCTCAGTTACTATAAATGTATTTTAAATTATGAACATAACACTCTAACTTTAAATCAAAATGTAGTTTTGCCATTGCATATGGGTAAATTAGGAAATAATAATTACATCAAAGTCCCACTCAGATGTGAAAAAATATATTTAATTGATTGTAATTCTACAGAGGATTGTGTTGTACTTTCTAATGAATTGTGTGAAGGGGTTTTTTAGGAGGAGGAATAACTAAACCAATTAACTCAAAAATACCTATTCAGATATTAAACACTCGCGATACATCAGTTTCGTTGAGTTTTTTTAAGCCTCATATTGAAAAATTAAGTAATTATAATATCAGTTGTTTCAGCGAAACATCAGTTAATGCTGAAAAAGTAAAGAAAGTTTTAAATTCATTAAACTTGTGTCATTGAAATACTGATGAAAAATCTTCCGTTATCAACATATGCGCGAAATTCTCGGATGTATTCCACATACCAGGTGATAAATTACAAGTAGCAAAAGTTAGTGAACAAAAGATACATTTAAAACCGAATACCACACCAATCTATACTAAACCTTACCGTTTGCCATTTTCACAGCGTAAAGAATTAGATAATCAAGTAGAGGAAATGTTGAAAGATCAAATTATAGAACCAAGTAGTAGTGAATGGTCTAGTCCTGTATTACTTGTACCGAAGAAGGAAAGTAGTGATGGTGAAAAGAAAATGAGACTTGTTATTGACTTTAGGAAATTAAATAACTGTATTCAAGATGATAAATTCCCTTTACCAAATATCTGTGATATTTTAGATTCCTTGTCTGGTTCTGTTTATTTTAGCCATTTAGATTTATATAAAGGCTACTATCAATTGTCACTTTCTTCAGACAGCAGACCTTGTACAGCTTTTGTCACTCCATCAGGTCAATATCAAATGACAAGATTGCCCATGGGATTGAAAACTAGCCCTAGTTCTTTTTCAAGAGCTATGACAGTTGCAATGTCAGGTTTGCACTATGATAAATGTTTAATTTACTTAGATAATCTGATTTGTTTTGGTGGAAATTTAGAAAACCACAACAAAAATTTATTAGACATTATGTTTAGATTACGAAAAGTTAATTTGAAACTAAACCCCAAAAAATGTGATTTTCTAAGGAAAGAAATTTTGTACTTGGGACATGTTGTATCATCAGAGGGCATAAAACCAGATCCATCTAAAATTACTGTATTAGAGAATTATCCAATACCCAAAAATACCGATGATGTTAAGAAATTTGTAGCTTTTGCCAACTATTACAGAAAATTTATACCAAATTTTGCGTTACTATCGTATCCATTAAATAATTTATGTCGAAAAAATGTTACTTTCAATTGGACTGAATATTGTAATAATTCTTTTATGTCAATTAAAAAAGCTTTAACTTCCCCACCCTTACTTCAATACCCTAACTTTGATGATAATAATATTTTTATTTTGAAAACTGATGCATCAGGCTATGCAATAGGTTCTGTTTTGAGTAATAGTGATGGTAGGCCAATTGCATATGCAAGTAGAGTTTTAAATAAGGCAGAAAAGAATTATCCGACCATAGAAAAAGAACTATTGGCAATAGTATGGTCAATTAAACATTTTCGTCCATATCTATTTGGTCGTAAATTTAGAATACAAACTGATCATCGACCCTTAGTATACTTGTTTGGTATGAAGGATCCAAGCAGTAGACTAATAAAATTTCGATTAACTCTCGAGGAGTATAATTTTGAAATAGAATATGTTAAAGGAAAGGATAACGTAGCAGCAGACGTGTTGTCGCGTATAATTCTTAATTGTGATGATTTAAAGAGTATGAACGAGGATTGCATCTTTGTGATGACGCGTGCACAAAGGAAAGCAATGAAAGATAGTAGAAAAGTATCGGATAATACTATTAGTTCTTGCGACGACAGACGGTCTGATCAACCGAATTTAGTCGAAGTACTTAAAAAATCGGACAGTGACATTGAAATTATTATAACTAATAAAGACTTTATAAGACGTCTAAAACATGATAATGATAAAGCATTGGTGCGCTGGAAAACGCACCTAAAAGTTTGGATCAACTATTTTAGAATATATTGCAATGCTAGTTCTAGATCATTGAGTCAGTGGTTGAAGTTTTGGCAATTTTCATATAACATAACTGTACATTCAGAAATTAAATATACACCGTACGAACTTGTCTTTGGACATGTATGCACGTTACCTAATAATTTAACAAGTAGCGTTGATAAAATGTACAACTTCGACAGTTATCCTATAGAACTTAAATATAGATTGCAAAGAGCGCATCAGGACGCAAGACAAAATTTAATTGATAGTAAAACTAAAAGAAAATTTAATTATGATAACAAAATTAATCCCATATTATACAACAAAGGTGATCTTTTATTAATAAAAAATGAAAATTGTACTAAATTAGATAGTTTATATTCAGGCCCATTTATTGTAATAGAAGATTTATCTCCAAATGTAAGAATTTTAAAAAATTGTTAAGAAATTATAATTCACAAAAATAGAACAAGGCCGTATTACTCGTAATTAAATAATATTTTCTTTACTTATCACTTTTGTCTTCGAGTGTACCTTGTCTTTGTTGAGCATCATATTATTGTTTCGTAAGTGTAAGATCATATGTCAAGCCGCATAATTAAAACACTGTGTAATCTTTAGATTAAGATTTGTAACCATATGAATTTATGTTGTCAAATCCTGTGTGTAAAAAAAAAGAATGCATATATTCATTCATTTTTTTTATATTTGTGAGGGAGATGTGGTGGATAATTAGATAGTTTAGATAGAGTAGTCTGAATGTAATTGGCATACAATAAACACGTGTCCTAATCATAACTTCTTTAATTAAGAAACCGACACCTCAATTAGTGGTCTTCGCACTGTTAAAAGGGAGCTCCGAAAATGCGTCAGATGTCGTCGTTTTAATACTAGTGAAAAGAATTCACAGATCATGGCGGACTTACCGGAGCCCCGTGTTACAGTTTCACGTCCTTTTACTCACACGGGCGTGGACTTTACTGGTCACTTCGAGATTAAAGCCAACAAGGGACGTGGAGTGAAGACTCTAAAGGGGTATGTCGCCGTCTTCGTGTGTCTAGCAACCAAGGCCGTTCACTTAGAACTAGTGTCGGACCTCAGTACTCCAGGTTTTTTGCCTGCGTTTCGTCGGTTCTGCGCTCGGCGTGGAACACCAAGTCACATGTACAGTGACAATGGCACCAATTTCGTGGGAGCAAATCGGCTACTCAAAAGGGAATATCACGAAATTCTACAAACTATAGATACTCAGTTCTTCAATGATATCAGAGACTACAATGTACGTTGGATTTTTAACGCACCAGCTTACCCTTCGGCAGGTGGACTTTGGGAGGCAGCCGTGAAACGCATGAAAGTCATTTACAAGCACTTCTTAGAAATCAAACCTCGGTCCTTGAGGGGCAATATAACATACTTCGTAGGAACGAAAACATAATGAATAAACAGTTTGGAATTTTAGATAACCATCTACGTGCTGTTTCTCTTTCTTTGAGTGAAGTAGAAACAGAACTCAATATCGTTTCTTCAAGTTTAAGTGCGAGTATTGTAATTTCTGGTTTAAAACGTATACAAGATAATTTAATAAATATGATGACGGATATTTCTCAGGGGCATATAGACGTGCATTTGCTATCGCCTGAGCTACTGTTGGAACAAATAAATGTAATATACAGTCATTTGCAGGGGGACTTAGTGTTGCCTGTCGATAAACAGAGTATTAGGGAACTTTACAAGCTGATGAAGGTTAGTGCTAGAGTTGGTACTCAATATTTAATAATGGAAGTAAAAATACCTCTAGTTAAGAGGGATCCCTTACAATTGGATAAACTTTTTTTTTTACCTCACAAATATTATTATACTATAACTAATTTTCCTTACATGTCATTTAATCTTCAAAAGAATTTACTCATTTTTCTAACAGAAACTGACATACAGACTTGTACACATTATTTAATTGACTCTCTTTTATGTGTCCTTAACATACCTATTTATGAATTACCAATTACGAAGTCTATCTGTAACATAACGATTAATAATAAAACAATGTGTAGTACAAAGGTGTCGGTTTGCGAGGAGCGCTGGGTCAAGTTGCATGCTAGTAACAGATGGTTGTTCTCGTGTTGTGAGAAATGCTTAGTGCGCATATTCTGCCCAAATGGAATACAACAGAGTTCATTGACAGGGAATGGTGTCCTGGACATCGGTTCAGGTTGTGTCCTAAAGAGTAATGATTTATCTATTTATGGTCACAATGAAAACTTGCTCAGTCATGTCTACGTGCAAAATGATATTCCAAGTATTCCAGAGATTTCTGTCCTTAATAAAATTTTCAACTCCTCGTTTGGTGAGCATTACGTTCCTGAGAATCATACAGATCAGTGGAACAAACTAAGAACTCAAATAGATAGTCTACAAAAGGAATCGAGCACAACCTTGAGCGTTCATGATATTCACCAGTATACAGTACTGTATTTGACTTTATTAGTTGTCCTACTAGCAAGAGGAACGTACTCAGTTGTAAGGTGTAAAGCTCGACGACGAATACTTCAGCTATCCAACGTTACCCGTAACACGGTAAAGCGGGTAGCGACGGAGGACGTTCAGAGTCACTCGGACTCGCCAGGAACAAGTGGTATGCAAATGGTTACGCTTAATATCCCTCGTATTGATAGAGAGTTATAGGTGATTATAGTGCCGTCATAATAGTGCGCGTTAAATAAATTGAACTGAACATTAACATTACCTAACTTTAGATAAATTATAAGAAAATAATGCAATCACCTTGTTAACGCACGTAAAATGATTTTATAACATTTTGATTAATTCATTATAATCTTGTATTCATTCATTATTTTTCAGAAACGTACTTACATACGAGCTTAACAAGTTTATGCTTCTTAAGTTTAGTTTTAAGTTAAGTTTTTAGTTTTTTTAATAATTATCGGTTCTCTTTACTCATTTTGAGTCGGCAGGATGTACGAGCTACTGCACGTACACGTGATGCCAATAATGCGTATTGGCAATTTTTCGTATGTAAGTGCACACATGTAGACATTTCATGCACACTCCCATAATTTCACGGTCATCATTTTTACATATTCTACTTAAATAAATTAGTGTAAAACCGACACTCATCGGGATTGGTTTTATTACTCTACCTTTCCCCCAAAACTGTTATCTTAGTTCCTACTACGTAGTGAACGGTACTCATGGGAATATTAGTAAAGAAGGATTCAAATTCTTGTGCCACATCCTTATGTGATGTGTTAATGCCTTTTTCAGTATTAAGAGTTATATCGTCAGTATACATATTTGATTTACCCGCTTCGGCATTTATTACTTTCCATACTGCCTTTATTTTATTATCTGATGATTTTATTTTGTTACGATAATAATTCGACTTAGCAATTTTGCAAACCCTTTTAAACAATTTAGACTACCTTCGAACCTGCTCGTTAAGCTTGGGGCAAGGACTATTGGCCCTTTCATTATACAAGTCAATAAATATAGTTCAAAAAACTAAAAAACACGGTTTTGTGAAAAGCAATCAAATTATGAATAAAGCGTGGGGTGCTCCATTTATCACTTTTCGATAAGCACCCCACACTTTTTCCACAGGTATACTATTTACTGTTCCTTAATTGATTCGTAGATTGAAAATTATTTTCTACTTTTTAGTTGAAATTGTTATTTTGCGTGAACCAGTTACTTTGCGTGAACTTTCTGTAAGGCGCTTTCTCTCGCCTCGATAATCGTTAATTGTGAGGATGTTGATAAGGACAATGGTACAAAATTATTAAAATCGTGTATTGTCATCGGTTTTTGATAATTTATCAAAATTTTGAATTAACCTGAACTTTCAAAGTGGATAGAAATCGGGTTGAAAGATTCCGTTACTCTGTTACGTACATACATACAACCCAAGCTAATAAAAGCGTGTTAAAAAGAGTTTTCCAACTTATACGAATACCCTTAGTAGCCCATTCATTAAATTTAAAACCGGCTGATTTCTGATATTTTTTAAGTATATGTCGGAGGAAGAGTCAGAGTTATTTAATATAGCCTTAGCTATATCGTTACTTTAGTATTTTAGTAATGTTATTGGTACTTGATCAATCGAAGGGTTAATTGCTTTAAATTATAATCAACAGTCATTGTATAGCTTTCGTATTAGAATCAGATCAGAGAGACTTTAAGAGGTCTCTAGTGGAGTCGAGGTATGTGGCGGCGCGGTGGGGAAACATTGATAAGAACTGATGTGAGTGATCGAGGTGGATCATTATTTCGTTGTGCTTTGGAGCGTGTAGTCACTACCTTGAACCTGCTGCTCAAATCCTTTGCATGTAAAGTAATAGTAGTAGTATAGTATAGTTATTTTGTAAATCCGAAGTTATAAATGTTAAGAACAATAAATACTGTGATTACTGTATTTGTGCCTGCATCTACCCTATGATAACGCCCACAAACCCCATAGATTCTATCAATGATGTCGATGAGAGCCGTCCTTCTCCGACATATAAATATTTTTTTAAACTATGTATTTATTAGTTTAAAGAAATTTGAATAAAAACTATTGACATTGTCATTATAATTTAAAATTTTTAAACTATTTAACAGCTGCTGGTTAAACTTTTTTAGACGCATTTTTGTTATTAGTCTATTCCAATAATACTTTATTTTCTGTGTGTTTATTACAGAGGATATGAACACTTTGGCCACTGTGATCCGACTGAATGCAATTTATTATGGACTTATCTATAATATTATAATTACCAAAAAATGTTATCAATACATGTAGCTGAAGATGTTGTTACCCTTGTAGGTTCACAAAAAACATTGTTTAAGTTAAATGATTTAAATAAATTCAATAATTTAGTAGTTAATAGGCTATTGTGCAAGATATTTACATTAAAATCTCCACATATTATAATTAATTTATTGCTTTTGGAAATTATGTCTAAAACATCCTCCATAACAGTTTCAAAACAATAATAGTTATCATTACAAGGGGGCCTGTATACGCAAACCAAAATATGTTTCTCCAGCTCAACAAGACAATTCTATAGAACGCTCAACCGAAAGATCCACAATGTCTAAACGTTCTTTAAATTTAATATTATTTCTCAGTAATATCAAGGTACCACCATGAATTGCAGACTTACGGTTGAATGAACTAGCTATAATATATTTTTTATAACGTATAAGCGATTCGTGATTTCTTAACCAATGTTCAGTTATACACATTATGTCATATTTACATTTCTCTAAAAATAATTCCAGTTCTCATTCTTTACTCGCAAGACTTTGTATATTCTGGTGTAAGATTTTTAATATTCCACTTTTTATTTTATTTTTGCCAGAAATACCTTGTTCAGTATATTTACTTAATATCGTTTTGTGTGGTATTTCTGTTGTCTGTATATTTAATTTAAAAAATGATTGTTAGTAATACTACTAACATCAGTCTGTAAAGAGGACTGCGTTATAGTGTCTATAACTGAATCTTGTATATTGAATGCTACTAATGTAGCAAGTCGTTTTTTCAATTTTTTTGAGAGGTAGGTACATAGTATCCTGAGTCAAGATAAAATTGTATATAAATTTATTTATGTCAAAATACATAATGTCAATATGACGACATGTCAAATTATAAATATGCATGTTATTTTTATAAATTCTATTATTTTGCCTTTCTTAAGTTAGAGCAATATGGGAGGGCACATAAAATAAATCTGCACTTGTAGTTACCACTTAATTTTAACAATATATTTATACACCTATGAATGTCCTTATAACTCACCTTAATATGATTTCCTAACATAATGACTATGGTAGTATGCTCATCATAGCAGCCAGCAGCTATTTTGTCTATAATATAGTTAAAAGAAGCCTCCGCATAACGCATGTTGATAACCGTTTGCCTCAAACAATTATGTAATAAACCATCAAATCCTACACCGATTCTATCTGAGAAAGTTATTGTTTTTTTGGAAACACTCGGTGTAATTTCAGGTTGTGTGAAGTGTTTAACCATAGTAGTTTTATATTATAGTAGTTAGGCATAAAAATCAAAGACAGAGCCAGGAATGAAGATATAAGAAAAAAAAACAAAACTTACAGATATTCTTACTCGGATAGATGTCCAAAAATGGAGATGGGCTGGGCATATGCTACGCCACCCCGTTAACAAATCGAGCAAGCAAATCACTCTTTGGCAACCAAGAGACGGCAAAAGAAGTAGGGGGCGTTAAGTCATGAGATGGGAAGACGACTTAAAACAAACAGCGGGACCCTTCTGGATGAGAGTGGCAAGGGATAGGTTCTATTGGAAGGAATTGGAGGAGGCCTATGCCAAAAGGCACACCGAGCTTAGGGACTTTCTGTAACCCTAGGTTTAGGAATAAAAAGGCTATAATAATTAATAATAAGAAGGTAATGTCAATTATTTTGCGCCTGTCTGATAGTGTAGAGAGATTTATGCCTTATTCACATATGTACGATAGTAAAGTTCTTTCTTGGATATTTTATATTTTTTTGAAGGAAAACAGAAATCGTAAATCAATTTAAATAGATCATGAAATGAATTAAACGCTTCATTGGGGTCTTTTATTTTATATATAGTATTAAAAGAGAGTTGTGCAATATATTTTTTAAATGTAGATTTATTTTCCGATGAGTAATCACGTTTGTTCACATAAATACTTACTCGTAAGTATACATTTTTTTTCTGTCGGGAATCTTAGTATTTGTGCAGTATGGTCTGAAAGTGCATAATCTTTTAATTCATTTTTACAGCCCTTAATATTATGTATGATATTATCAATACACAAACTACTGACAATGCGAGTTGGTTGCTTAAATTCGAATTTTAAATTATGACTCAATATAATGTTCTGAAATTCACAGGAATACTTGTCATTTTTTAATAAACACACTATTAAGTGTCTCCTTTTAGAGGCTAATTTTGACAGAATATCATTTAACCTATTGAAAAAAGTATCAAACGATGATGAATTATTTTTCGGTGCCCTGTATATGCATACGATATAGACAGCATGATCCAGAAGTTCTATAGCAGAAAATTCAACTACTCCCAATACTGACGAACATACAATCTCCCGTATTTCCTTAAATTTAATCGTATTTTTAGTAATTATGCAGCAACCGCCATGTCTAGTATCTCGCATACAATGTGATGCTAGAATGTAATTAGGTAATGTTAAATGATACTCATCACCACTAATCATATTATGTTCACTTATGCACAATATATCAATGTCAATTCCTTTGTTCAATAAGTCATTAAGATGCACGGTTAATAAATCTGATTTACTAATAAGACCGTTAATATTTTGATGCATTATATTAATCCAATTACACGCGAAAAAAATCATTATTATTATTACACGGTATAGTACAAGAATTTACATTACTTTGTTTTACCGAGCTGTCGGGACAATTTATATTTATATTACATTTTTTACAAATTAAGTCATTGGTCATCTCATAAGTAGTTTGAGTGCTAGCATTCTTATGCAATGTTTCTTGTCTTTTTAACTTACAGGATAAAATATATTTTTTCATGTTATAGTGATAAGAAATGCATAATATTTCTCGCAATAAATGTCTGGCTAAGTGTAACGCAAATATATTATAGTGGGGTATGACTCTACTATAATTAAGGTCTATATACACAGCATTTACATATTTACTACAAATAAATTTTAATTCATAATTTAATTTAGATTCATGTAGGTAGTCATTTCTTGGAACTTCACCCGTTATAATATTTGTATTTGTAACAGAAGACAGCCATATATCAAGTCACTTCGTAGTTTGATCCCAATAGGTTTTGAAGATTTTGACGTACAATCATTGACTTTTGACAAATTAATTGCATCTTTTATATATTTATTTCTAAAGTTATTCAGATTTATACATAGACACAAATAAAATTTGGTAATAATCGCTTAATACAACAAAATACAAATTGCAATAAATCCCAAGTACATTTCTATGCGTAATCAATTCTGTGGCAAGTAGTGTTATTTACAATAATAATAATGCTTGCATGTGTCGGGGGCAGGTCTAGGCGTTGAAAACGGATGACGTAATACCAGATGCTGGCGGCACCTGCACCGGACGACATTCCTTATCGCCTTATGACCCATCTACCTGATTGCTTTACCTGCTCTTCCTATAAAAAGGGTTGAAGCACTTGATCAGTACGCATTTGGTTTGGATGCGTCTCGGTGCACGGATCGCTGTCTGTTTCAATAGACTGTCCTAGCCCTCGCTATGGTTATTTTGCTATATAGTAGACTTACTGACTATGATAACTAATTTTATTAAATTATGCGATGCCATATACTTGACCGACTGACTATGATAACTAATTTTATTATTACTGAATTACTGTTCCCCTTAATGCCCTAATCATCTTTTCCCTACACATGGATACTCTTGTTTTGATAATATTTACGTTGCAAGCACTAGATAAACTTGGTACAGTAAGTTACGTGTAAGCGACAGCCCTACACGTTAAGGCTGCATCGCGCCAGCCCTACACCGTTCTCACGCTGCATCGTGCTTGCGCTGCATCGGGCCTTCGTGGAACGGCCAACGCTGACGAGGCGCGCAGGTGGCCGTCCCACGCGCGGGTGGCCGTCCCACGTACAGGTGGCCGTCCACCATGGAATCAGTTCACCTCCATCGCGGAAAGTGACTCGACCTATCCCATCAATTTATTTTTTTAATTTCATTTTTGTTAAAACTTGTGTAAAATTTGTGTTAAATTTAAATAAAAATTTAATTTGTTCGCGAAATAGACTGCAATTATTTCCTCGACGCCCAGCTCCCATAACTGGCGCAGTCGAAAGTTCCCGGTTTGTGCGTGTTTCGGACTATCGCAATTAAACGAGGAACCCATAAGTGGCGCAGAACCCATAACTGGCGCAATCGAAAGTTCCCGGTTTGTGCGTGTTTCGGACTATCGCTATTAAACGGGAAACCGAACCATTGAACGAGATCCGGACGTCGGGGAACCCTGCTCAGCTCGCTACATCCAAAAATCGATGTGCAAATACGAGATGAAGCTACTTCTGTGAGTAATAAGTAGATATTAAGTATGTACCTATTGGTTGCAGCTCCTATACAATATATGTCCTTCCTATCCCTATAAATATAATTTTATTGAAAATTTGAGTGAACAGTGACATAAAATCTTTCAAGATTTTTTTATTACGAGCAAATAAGGGTAGTTCACCCAGTTCTCGTCAGGAAATTCGTAGATCTATACGAGACCGTAATCGTAATTTAGATTTATTTGTCATAGAAGAATCATTAAATATGACAGAAAATTCAATGCCAAGTGTAAGTGGAACGGCAATTTCTGCTTCTTTGTCAGACAAAACCGATAAAATTTTTAATGCTTTAAGATTAGTCCCTGAGTTTGATGGAAATTCAAATGTTTTAATTAGATTTTTAAACATATGTGATCAAATTGTATTAGCATATGTCGATCCGGCATCTGGAAATGAGTTAAATAATTATGCAGTGATAAATGGAATTTTAAATAAAATTAAGGGACCCGCGGCTAGAACCTTAGCTACGAATGGCATCCCATCGGATTGGAATGGAATCCGCGCAGCTCTTATTAATACCTTTTCAGATCATCGTGATGAATCTTCATTGTATAGCGATTTATCTATGTTATCTCAAGGTAATGACACACCCCACATTTTTTATGAACGAATTCAGAATTTACTCGGTACAATAATGACATATGTTGAGTTACATGATGATATTTCCACTACCGTTGAAGCTAAACGGACCTTATATAAAAAATTAGCTTTACAGACTTTCCTTAAAGGCTTACGTGAACCATTAGGCTCACGCATACGTTGTATGAGGCCTCCAACGCTTGAAAAGGCCTTGGAGTTTGCTCAGGAGGAATTAAATATTATTTACATGCAAAATAGAAATTCTTATTCACGAAAACTTACACAACAGACACCATCATTCAGAACTAACAATTTTAATCCTTTCTTTAATAAGCAAATTAGCCAGCAGTCACGCATGAATAATTCTCAGATGTTGCCACACTTAAATAAGCCTTATCAAGGTCCATCAAAAACCCAGCAAATGTTTAGGGCTCTACCACGATCGAATATGAGCACTGGTTTTAGTATACCACTTAGGGAAACTCACCCCACACAGCACCAACGCCAGGTCAGTAATCAAATGCACGGACAGCCTATGAGTGGCATTAGCCACCCCAAAGCCCGTACATTGCCACCGACTTCAATGAAACCTGACTGGAGCCGACAAGGTCAGTACCGTTCTCCAAATTATTACCAAGAAATTAATACTAATGAGTATGATAACTGTGATGACATTGACCATAACTTCGTCGATAACTATGACATGAGCTATGACACCCCATCTAACGTAGTTGAACACTTAGTGGGAAACGGTTACATAAATGACCAACAATTTATTGAACAGACTGACGAACAAACGGACGAAAATTTTTTGTCAGCTCAAATTTCAAGTGTCCCAAGATAGAATTAAATTTACAAAATAAAAGACAGCTTCCATACATTCAAATTCATAACCCACCTCTGAAATTATTAATAGATACAGGAGCAAATCAATCCTTTATCAATCCAGAAGCTATAGAAAGATACTATTCGGATTTACCATTATATTACGACCCTTTTATTGTGACAAATATTCATGCTTCTACTAGAAATGACTATTCCATAGAAATACCATGTTTTTCTGAAATTAATGACAATAACCCCGTAAAGCTTTACATTTATAGGTTTCACAATTATTTCGACGGTTTAATAGGTTGTGATTTATTAGAGCAGTGGCAAGCAAAAATTGATTTAGGCTCTCGCATACTTAACACACAGTTTGCAAAAAATAAAATCCATATGTTTGAATCTGGCAGTGTAAATTTAATAGAGGTGATAATACCAGCACAATCTAGCAAAATTATTAAAGTGCCAACTACTATAGCTAACGGTGAAATTATTATAGATAGACAGACCATTTGTGAATGTAGTATTGGTGATTGTTTGACTATTTCTGAAAATAGCCAAGCCTATGTAGAAGTTTCTAACCCTTCTAAAAATGATGTGATTTTCACATTGATCCAACCAATTTCTGCAAGTTTATTCAGTGAACAATCAGTTTCGGCCTATGATTTTTGTAATAAAAATAAAAATTTAGATCGCACTCAAAAAATTTTATCCAGATTACGAACTGATCATTTAAATAAGGAAGAAAGTGCAAATTTATTTGCCTTATGCAAAAAATATGCCGATGTTTTTTATGTAGAAAACGAGCCACTTACATTCACCAATAATATCAAACACCATATAAAAACTACCGATGAATTTCCTGTTCATTGTAAGACATATAAATACCCTCATGTGCATAGAAATGAAGTACGGGCTCAAATAAAAAGTATGATTGATCAGGGAATTATCAGACCATCTAGTTCTGCGTGGAGTGCACCCATCTGGATTGTACCCAAAAAGGCAGATGCTTCGGGTAAGACTAAGTGGAGACTTGTGGTTGATTTTAGACGACTGAATGAAAAGACTATTGATGACAAATACCCCATCCCTAATATTAACGACATACTTGACAAATTAGGTAAATGCCAATACTTTTCGACTTTGGACCTAGCTAGTGGTTTTTATCAAGTGGAGACTCACCCTGATGACATACATAAAACTGCATTTAGTGTTGACTTTGCTCCCGGACACTTTGAATTTTTAAGAATGCCCATGGGTCTTAAAAATGCCCCATCAACCTTTCAGAGAGTCATAGACAACGTAAAACAAGGCTTACAGAATGAAATTTGCGTAGTTTACTTAGACGATATACTTGTATTTTCCACCTCACTACAAGAACATATAGTTAATTTACGTAAAGTTTTTGACCGACTTCGTCAATCCAATTTTAAGATTCAAATGGACAAATCCGAGTTTCTGAAACATGAAACACCGTATTTGGGACATATTATAACATCTGACGGAGTAAAGCCAAACCCTGACAAAATTAGTGCTATTTCAAAGTATCCAATTCCCAAAACTACAAAACAAATTAAAGGATTTTTAGGCTTGCTAGGTTATTACAGACGTTTCATACCTAACTTTGCAAGACTGACCAAACCACTAACTAGCTGTTTAAAAAAAGGTGCAAAAATAACCTTGTCTGAAGAATACATTGAATGTTTTAATCACTGTAAAACACTACTGACAAACGATCCGATATTACAATACCCTGATTTCACTAAGGAGTTTAATTTGACCACAGACGCATCAAACTTTGCACTTGGAGCTATTTTATCACAAGGACCTATAGGTAGTGACCGACCAGTAGCGTACGCATCCAGGACTCTTAATGACAGTGAATTAAATTATTCTACAATTGAAAAAGAATTGCTAGCAATTGTGTGGGCGACTAAATATTTTAGAGCATATCTGTTTGGCCGAAAGTTTAAAATCTTTACAGACCATAAGCCCTTGCAATGGCTTTATGAACTTAAAAGAATCGAATGGTAGGTTGACAAGATGGAAATTAAAATTAGCCGAATATGACTTTACAGTAATTTACAAAAAAGGGAGACTTAATATTAATGCAGACGCTCTTTCTAGAGTTGAAATTCATAATGAAGATTTAAACTCAATAGCTGTTAATATCTCAACTTGTTCATCATCAACTGTTACCGCTCCAGATGATAGACCCTTTATAAGCCAATCGTCGACTGACACAGCACCAAACATAGAACCCTTAAGTAGTCCATGTTCCACAGTAACAGCAAACTCTCGTTTTTCTATTACTGACGAATTAATACCTGCGAATGACGTTGAAACTGTCAGATCACGTAGTGAAACCATGCATACCAGTAATGAAGATCCTGTACTTGAAATACCTATTGTCAATGACCCTTTGAATAAATATCATAAACAGTTAATTCTTAATATTTGTGAGCATCCATCTAACCGTAAACCAAAAGTCACAACACCTTTCAACACGTATGAAAAAGTAGTTACAGATATTTCAGCTAATAATTTTCAACAAGATTTAATAAATACAGTAAAAAATTTCATCGACCCAAAGATTCTAACTGCTCTTCTTGTAAATCCGCCTGAAAAAATGCTTACAGTTGTACCAATTTTGCAAGAATTCTTTAAAAATTCATCAATAAGATTAGTCCTAGTTAAGCATGAATTAGAAAATGTCAGCAGCTATTTTGAGCAACAAGATATTATACGCAAGTATCACGAAGGTAAAACGAACCATCGTGGTATCACAGAAACCTATTTATCCCTTTATCATAGATACTTTTGGCCTAAGTTAAAAGAATCTATAAGTAAATTTATAAATTCATGTACTACATGTAGTAGAGCTAAATACGACCGTCATCCAATTCGTCCAGAATTTAAAATTGTGCCACCTCCTAGTAAACCTTTTGAAATGGTACATGCAGATGTATTAACAATTAATCAAGAAAAGTACTTAA
Source organism: Epargyreus clarus clarus (assembly GCA_014595695.2). NCBI lineage: Eukaryota > Metazoa > Arthropoda > Insecta > Lepidoptera > Hesperiidae > Epargyreus > Epargyreus clarus. The sequence goes on from JACTTY020000175.1 coordinate 21,132, forward strand.
CTGTAATAGACGCATTTTCTAAATACGCTCAAATATACAAAATATCTGATTGTACAGCCCCAAATATAGTAAAAGCTTTTCTTACCTTGTGCACTCATCATGGATTTCCAATTAATTTAACTACTGACCAAGGAACAGAATTTACTAATCAGGTATTTAGAGAATTTCTTCTGTTACATAATGTACACCATCACACTACTGCACCTTATTCTCCTAATGAAAACGGAATGATTGAACGTCTTCATAGCACCATACTCGAACACTTAAGGTTATTAAAACTACAGTATAAAAATGAATCCACTTCTACTTTAATGAATTATGCTATAATTGCCTACAATAGTTCCGTACATAGTTTAACAAAATGCAGACCCTTTGACTTAATATCTGGACATTTCGATCCGCGTGACCCTACTGACTTAAACTTAAATGAACGACTAATGCAACAATACATTCAAGACCATCGTCATAAAATGGATTTAGTATATAAAATTATTCACGACATTTCACAGACTGAACGTAACACACTTATGTCTCAACAGAATGCACGTAGAGAACCACAGATAGATTATGAAGAAGGACAAGAAGTTTACATTAGGAACCCGGTAGCTACAAGACAAAAAATTGCACCGCGTTACATACATGATAGAGTTATTTCAAACTTACCTGTACATATATACACTTCAAAGAAGCGCACACCCGTAGCTAAAAATAGACTGAAACGTAAACGCAAAACGTCTGGATTGTTACAGATGTCTGGTGATCCTGATACACCTGGCCCAAGCACAAGACATTCGACTTGACAGTTTAAATGATGGTCCTGGCATTCTTCCTTTCAAACTCGGACCTGCAAAAATAACCTCACATTATCACACCTTTTTACATGATATTAATTTTGATGAAATTCAGAAGCAATTAGATTTGACTAAAACTCAGTTAACTGATGTCACAAATAACTTAACTACTAGAGGCTTCGCTCTTTTTAAATATCAAATCATACACTTGTCTGACAAAATTAAGGAAATAAATTCTCAATTAGATACTTTTCTGCCAACAAAAAGAACCAAGCGTGGTTTAATCAATCCATTGGGATCCATAATTAAAAGTATTACGGGAAACCTCGATTATAATGATGCTCTACAGTATGAGCAAATGTTTCATATCTTACAGAAGAATGATGTAGATTTAGCTAATAGTTTAAATAATCACATAAGTTTATATAAGCAGATGTCTTTCCATCAAACAGAAATATTAAGTAATTTAAGTAGCAATCAAGTTAAGTTAGAAAAAGCTTTGACACGCTATATTAATACTACAAGTAATAATACTATACAGCTTACCCGTTATGTCCAATTGTCGCAAATATTAACACTTATAGCTGAAAATATTCAAGATTTGCGATTAGAGATAGATAGAATAGAAAATATTTTAGCGTTTAGCCGTACAAGTACCGTACATCATTCTGTTTTAAGTACTAGTAATGTAATTGATATGTTAAGCAGATTGAAAGATATATATAACCAAGATCAGATTATTAATTTAGTTGATGCTCGACTCTACTATGATTTAATTAGGTTAGGATGTTATTTCGTAGACAATAAACTCATTATTGTTCTTAAATTTCCCATTGTATCTCCATCAACTTATGACCTTTACCGTTTGTGTCCAGTTCCTAATAAGCACCATGAAGTTATAATTCCCCCATCTCCTTTTGTTGCAACCAACTCCAAGGAATATGCATACATGGAGGCAGAATGCCCGAAGGTCGACACCATATTCATATGCAAGCAACAAATGAGCTATCAAACCAGAACATCTCAGGACTGCATCAGCACACTAATTCATTTACAGAAAATAGATGAAACGTGTCACCCCACGCCTATTTTTCTGTCTCAGGAGGCTCTACTGGAGCTTGACGATCAACACTATATACTATCTTTTCAAACCCCCACGAAAGTACAAACGCTATGTGGACAGGAACGCCATCAAATCATCGAGGGTAGTTTCCTTGCTACTATACCGAGAACCTGCAGCATCAGAACAACAGAATTCACTATCACCAACGTCAACGATAAACTCCGTGGACAGCATTTCGAAATACTTACATTCACAAATTCTGAATTATTAGCCTTGTCATCTTCAAGGAATCGAAAAGCTCATTTCAACATAACTGCAATAGATCTTAATAAACTACATGTCATTGAAGACCAAATATCAATGGAAACTTCACCAAAAGTAACCGACGCCACTTCGATGAGTACTTACCATACTACTCTTCCTCTGTACCTGTTAATCCTACTGGGTACAATTGCTCTCGCTATTGCGTACATAAGGCGATACCGGCGAAATAGAAAATCAGAAGACATATCAAAATCGAATGTTGAAATATCTCTTCAACCGTGTGCAACCTCAAGTGAGCATCACTCGTCGACAGCTACACGAGAGGACAAGAAGGCCGCAATATTTGCACTAAACGTAGGCAAATAGTTGCTCAGCTGGGGCGGGAGAAGTTACGTGTAAGCGACAGCCCTACACGTTAAGGCTGCATCGCGCCAGCCCTACACCGTTCTCACGCTGCATCGTGCTTGCGCTGCATCGGGCCTTCGCGGAACGGCCAACGCTGACGAGGCGCGCAGGTGGCCGTCCCACGCGCGGGTGGCCGTCCCACGTACAGGTGGCCGTCCACCATGGAATCAGTTCACCTCCATCGCGGAAAGTGACTCGACCTATCCCATCAATTTATTTTTTTAATTTCATTTTTGTTAAAACTTGTGTAAAATTTGTGTTAAATTTAAATAAAAATTTAATTTGTTCGCGAAATAGACTGCAATTATTTCCTCGACGCCCAGCTCCCATAACTAGTATATAACAACATTCACATTTGACCTAATTATATAAAACTGATGCGCAGCTTCAATTATATTGTGAATAGTTATGAGGTACAACATATTCTGTTTATTACAAACTTATATTTAACTTGCTTTATTAATTTGTATGTAAATCAGTAAATTTTACCCATTTTCCGGGATTTGATTGAGCTGAAATTTTTGATCCAAAATCATAAATATCATAATACATGATTATATTAGGGATGTCACCCTAAAGTGTAAAACCAATGTGTTGGATGCTGTAATATGGCAAACCGTTTTGGAGCATCCGACACATCACATAATAACAATTATATATTTGTGAATCCCCATGATCACACATTTTTTTTAGAAAAATGTGAAGAACAAAATGACATTACAGCCATACAAAAGCATTACGGGTAATGGACTTACATTTATTTCCATGGTTCCATTGGTTCCGTCCTGGTCACCATGTAAAGATCCATGAACCACGACGCTTGCCTGAATATCAGTCATTACACTTTCTTGTAAATACCATGTGATATTTGCGAGAGAGATATTACGGTATGACTGTTTGTAGTCGAAGAAGACTGTGTCGTTACAGTCATCATATTCAAATAACTGAAACAAGTTATACTTTGATAGAACCAATATCTTGTAATCAGAATGAACGAGGAATATTCATAGATACTTATTATAAAACATAAGACATGACTGTTTAAAATTATAGCCTATGACAATCCCACATATTGGTTTAATCCAATGTACTATACCTAAGAGGCTGTAAGATGTGCCAAATACTCTTAAATAATGGTATGTGTGGTTATATGACATTTAATGGAACAGATTGTACACATACACATTATTCATTAAATCATAACCAGTCCAGCAAAGTATTATAGATTAATTTATACATGATTCATATTTTATTTTATTTTATTATTTATTTATTTATTGAACACCAACATAATGAACACTAAACATATTACCAAAGCGTGAAATAATTAGAGAAAATAGGTGAGTGCCATTACAGTTACAGGTGAAGACTGCATGCTATATAAAGAAGCGAGTATATACAATTATAAGGGTGAAGTGAACACGTACATTTGTAGATAATATTTTTTAAATATTTTTTTTTTTAGACTAATTTTAAACTATTTCTGAACTTGCAAATGTCATGCGTAAAAATGTCAATATCTGTACGTTTAGAAACTTCCCGGAATTCGCGAACCATTCTGTTAAGAGGTGCATTCTGACCAAGATTTGAATAACAATGAGTGTCTTCGAAAATATAAAATCTTGACGCTCTGGGTAGTTTACACGGAATAGAAAAGTTTAGCTGTGAAACAAGTTCCGGGGCATCAAGCAGTCCATTTGCAAGCTTATAAAGAAACAATAGGTCCAGCATTCGTCTTCGATTCAGTAGCGATGTCATATTAAAATGTTTCAGCCGATCTGTATAGCTCTGAATAGTTTGAGCTAGGTTGCACGAGTAGGTAAGGTGCCATAGGAAGCGTTTTTGAACACTTTCAAGTCTCTTAATATAAACGTCATAAAAGGGGTTCCATGCTACGCTGCAGTACTCTAGACCACTGCGCACAAGTGCGTTATAAAGTATTTTTTTTGTTTTGGGACATTTAAAATCTCTGCAGTTGCGTAAGACAAAGCCGAGGCATTGAAAAGCTTTTGAACAAATATTGTCTATATGTGTGTTGAACCTTAATTTATTGTCTATCATAATACCCAAATCCCTTATGTTAGCCCTCTCATCCAGTACCTCGTTGTGCATTTTATAATTATAGTTAGTTTGATTTTTTTTCCTAGAAAAGTGGACTACGAAGCATTTTGAAATATTAAGATCCATTTTGTTTAAACTACACCACTTGGTAAGGCGGTTGAGGTCATCCTGTAAGAGCGCTGAGTCTGAAAGTGAGTTAACGACTCTAAAGACTTTCAGGTCGTCCGCAAACAAGTAATAGTTACAATGAAGAAAACATTTGCCAATGTCGTTGATAAACATGTTGAAAAATAATGGGCCCAAATGAGATCCTTGCGGGACGCCAGAGAATATTGGAAAAGTTTCGGATGAGTAACCTCCTGCTACAACCAAAGACTCCCTTTCAGTCAAGTATGAGCGATACCAGCTAAGCAGTGGCTCGGCGACCCCATAGGCCGAAAGCTTGGATAGAAGTAATTCATGACTTACGCGATCAAATGCTTTGCTGAAATCCGCATAGACCGTATCAATCGAAGATCGCTTATCTAGTTCTAGCTTGATATTATTAAGAAAGGAGACTAAATTTGTAGCTGTTGACCTGGCCTTTATAAAACCATGCTGATTTGGGATTACCGATTGTTTAAATTGCCAAGATAAAATTGGGTAAAGAAGCTGCTCGAATACTTTTGCGAACACTGGGAGAATAGAAACTGGTCTGTAATTCTGAACATTTTCCTTATCCCCATTTTTGTATAAGGGTACGATTAAAGCCAGTTTCCAGTCTGACGGAAATGTGCTACTTTGCAGGGATCTGTTAAAAATGAGCTGCAAGGGATGAGTAAGGGTGAATGCACAATTAACTACGAAGACAGCAGGAATTCCATCAGCTCCAGCTCCTTTATGAGTATCAAGTCTTTTTAAAATCTTTAACACTTGATCGTCCTTAAACTTGATTGACGTTAGATAGTTATTAGTTAACGTAGCTATAGGTTCGCTCATTCCTTGCGAGGAGTTACTCGGTTTGTTGTACATTGTTGAAAAATGTTTAGCGAATAAGTTACAAATACCTTCTCCTTCGGATGCAGATTGGCGATCGAAGGTCATTTGAGCAGGATAATGGCTGTGTTTCATATTTTTACTTTTGATGAACGACCAAAAAAGCCTAGGATTCGAGCGTAAGCTTTCTTCAAGACGAGTAATGTAAGCATTGTAACATAATGTCATAAGATTTTGAGATCTCTTTTTCGCCAGTTCATATGCTAGAAGATCTAAAGGGTTATTGTTGAACTTGCGTAACTTGTTACGATATTTAAGCTTTTCCTTCAGACGGTTAATTAAGTCGCGAGAGAACCAACTAGGATATTTCTTGGATTTAGGCAAATACTTAGGGACAAATATTTCTATAGTTGTGCGAATGTGACTGTAAAATATCTGTAGCATGTCATTAACTGATTTGTTATTTTTAAACTCTTCAGACCAACATATATTACTAAGATATTTATTAATATTATTATAATCAGCTTTAAAGAAACAAAAACGGTAATTATTGCAAGGAATAAGTACTGCTTCAAAATAAAGAGATAATTCAAATGTTATAGGAGGATGATATGCGTCGACTGTAGAGAGAGGGCTGGTGTTGATTTTGAGGTCAGAAATATTACTGTTACAAAAAACTAAGTCTAAGATTTTACTTTTATTATTTTTGACATTATTATATTGTCTTAAATTGTTTAGTGTAGCGAAATCTGTCAACATGCCAGTATAGAGACTATTAGTACTATTTTCTGTTAGTGCACTTGAGTCATTTGAAAAGTTCCAATCAATTGTACCCAAATTAAAGTCACCTGCAAGAAGTATATTTGAAATGTTATTCTCTTCAAAAACACGGTTTGAATTAGACAAAAATTCTTCTAAAATATGACGTTGCACGGGAGGTGGAAGATAGACTGCACATATGAATATCGGTATTGTTTTACCTCGTATGTTGTGACATTCAATTTGGACCCACAGATCTTCGCAATTCGATTCAAATTTCTGTATGCGTCTGGAAAATAATCTCTTAGTCACGGCTATAACTACTCCACCCCCACATTTTTTACTGTGAAAACCACTAGATTCCCTATCTCGCCTGTAAACAACATAGCGACTATCAAACAGTTGTGAATCGAAGACGCTGCTGTTCAACCAAGATTCGCTTAGAATAATTACATCATAATTATTACAAACTACATTGTTGAAAAATTCTATAGTTTTTGTCTTTAAGCCTCTTACATTTTGATAATAAAATTGTAACATGTATAATATGGAGTATGGACACAAATCAGGATAATTTTTAAATTGGTGTATTGAGAATATAATTTGGATATTGTAAAATTAAGTTATGATATTATCTAAATTATTTGAGCAAACAAAATATGTAATAATAAAATAATAAAATCAAGGATAGTTAATTTAGAAATAGTAATGAATTTGAAAAAATAATTAACTAAATTTCAAAATAAATTAAACACAAATTACTGTACGAGAAGAGCACTGCATATATGAAAATAATTAGTTTGAGGATTTCTGGTGGTTAATTGTCGAAATTAAATAAGTTAGTTGTACAGCTACGATAAGTTGTTCAGAGCATCAACGTCTTTCACTAAAATAAAATTAGAGTTCTCTGTCTTCCTCAAAAATACTTTCCCGTCACGAACCCACACAAATCTATAATTAAGTTCCTTTGCTTTGCGGCGAGCGGAGGCGTGCAGGGCCTTAGTCTCGGGGATGAGGTGTTCAGTAACAAATACCGCAGACTTCTTTCCCCCGTGGCCCAAGTGTGAAGTGTTCAGCTTGTCGGTTGGGTTGCTCCGGTTAAACCGGATGACACCAGCGAGGAATGTGTCACGGAGCTGACGGCTATTGAATTTAACCAGGATTGATCGCGGGCGAGGTGTACCAGTGTTGAGTTTAGCAATGCGACTGTAGTACTGTAAATCAGTATCTGAGACCGGGCATTTAATGGTGTTGCCGATCTGCTGCACTATATTGTATAGATTCTCGTTATTATGTTCCGGAACACACTGTATCTCAACATTATTCGCACGGAATAACTGTTCAGCGTGTTGCACCCGGTGCAGGAGATCTTTGGTGACGGTGCGGAGGTGCTCGTTCTCACCCTGCTGTTGGGTTATAAACGCCTTCTGAGATTCACTTTCCTGGTATAACTTATCATAATCAGATTTAGAAAATGCCAACGACTCTTCAAGTTTTTCTAATTTGGTTTGAATGTCCTTAATTATCGTATTAAACTTCCTGTCTAGTTCCTCTCGTATTATTTCTCTTAATGTGTCTCCAGATAAGCAGCCACAGCCACCTGAGCCGCGAGACTTAGATCTTAGGGTCACGTTTTCATACGCCTGTTGTTGTTGCTGTTGTTGTAGTCCTTTAATGCTATCGGGGCTATCGGGCGCCTTGCTTGTGGCTGAAGAAAGTAGGCAACGTACAGGTGTATTTGTATTGTCTCCCAATTTAGGCTCCTTGCTTCGACACGACGGGCAGGCCCACGACTCCTTAAAGTCCTTATTAAGGTTGTCAAAATCTCTTTTGTTGTAATTCAAACATGTGTAGTGAAATTTTTCCGAGCATCTGCAGCATGAGAGGAATGACGTTCCCTTTAGGTTGTTTTGACAGCCGGCACATTTTTGTACATTCATTGCAATCGTAGAAACAGCTCACGGCGTAAGTATAATAATGTAAATAACACATCCGACGCGCAGTCAGTTGCAGCGTTATGATGGAATTACGTTTGAAAAAGAGAATAAGCGACGCGATAGTTCGTATTGTGCACGTGTTTTTTCCGTTGCACTGGGGCACATTTAAAATTTACGTTTTATCGTTTTAGAAACACTTTCGATACATGTAAAAATCACTGTAATGTTCACTAAATGCAGATTTATGTTGAAATATTATAACTTAGCACTGAATTAACTATTTAAATTGGATAAAATAGGCAGACGTATTCGAAACAGCTGTTACTCGCTTGACGTTCAGTGTTGCCAATGCTAAATAAATACTAATTGCTATAATATTACATTACTTCAATCATGTCCATATGTTAACTGCAATAATAATAATTATTATTAGTTGTTCGGCGTGTTAAGGTCGCGTTCCGTTTAACGGGATTAAATTTAATAAAAACGCGTGTGTACTCTTTGCTCATTTATTCCGAACTGAACTGTCAAATGAAAAGATGCATCTTTATACATTCCGCCCACCAAAAACATAGTTTTTTTAGATAAATATATATAAGTTTGTAATATAAATTTTAAAGAAAACTAGTGGACTGTAAAACACAAATGAATAACACTTATACATATTTTAAACAATACATAGATTGATAATTCAGATACATAGTTAAACTCCGCCCACCATGCGGATAATATTATAACTCTTAAACGTTACCTTTCTACAACATCTTAAAAGAAATATTACATAATCTAATTTATGTACTACTTTTACATTCATTATAGTCATTCTCAATACTGTCCGTCTTACACAATATGCCAATTTTACTAAGTGGACGCTTATATACACCATTTTTTGATTGAACTGAAACGACACGAGTAATGTTATCAGGTCCAGGAAATTTATTGATAATCTTGCCTAAAATCCATTTAGCTGGCGGAACATTATCATCCTTTAATACAACTACATCACCCACATTCGGGTCTGTTTGTTTAGTTCTCCACTTGTATCTTTGATTCAAACCTACTACATATTCTTTTGACCATCTGTTCCAAAAATCTCGTACAATTTTCTGTGTTAATCTCCATCTATCTAAATTTGTAACTGTGTGGTTACCTTTAATGTTTTCGTCAGCCAAATTGATTAAAGGTTCGCCAATTAGAAAATGGCCTGGCGTGAGTGGGAGAGGGTCATGCGTGTTATCATCGAGTATACTAATAGGACGCGAATTAAGACAAGCTTCTACTTGTGTAAGTATTGTGGATAGCTCTTCATATGTCAATGTATGTGTACCTATTACCTTGTATAAGTGTGTCTTAGTACTTCTCACTCCCGCTTCCCACAGTCCTCCAAAGTTTGGTGCATGCGGAGGAATGAAGTGCCAAGTAGTTCCTTCCAATGTGAGCGCTTGTGCTATTTCATTAGGAAGAGAAGATTGGCATCTATCAAACATCTCTTTCAATAACTTAGCGGCACCAACAAAGTTGGTACCATTGTCACTATACAAATCCTTGCAGTGACCTCGTCTAGCAGTGAATCGTCTAAATGCAGCTAAAAAACCTTTTGCAGACAAATCAGTTACGGCTTCTAAATGTACTGCACGGGTCACCATACAAATAAATAGACATATATAGCCTTTGTAAGATTTGGCTCCTCTGCCTGGGGAAAATCTTATATTGATTGGCCCTGCATAATCTACTCCAGAGGATGTAAAAGGTTTACTCGGCTTCAATCTCACTTTTGGAATCTGCCCCATCAGTTGACAGTTACGTTGCATTGCATACCTCTTGCAAATAACACAATTTCGAAACACACTTTTAACTTGGCTTTTACCCCTTATAATCCAGTATTTTGATCTTAATAAATTTAACATGATCTGTGGACCTCCGTGCATAGTTTTATAATGAGCATCCAAAATTAAAAGCTTGCTAAAGTGATCTTTCGCAGGCATAATAATGGGATGTCGTGTGTCATATGCTATGTCTGACTGAGTAATGCGTCCCCCAACTCTCAAAATCCCATGGTCGTCCAAAAAGGGACATAGAGTGCAGAGAATACTCCGTTTAGATACATGTCCTTGAGATCTTAACTGTTCTATCTCACATGGAAATTGGTGATATTGGACTTGTTTAATACATGCAGTTAACGTATCCTTTAATTCCGAAGTTGTTATAAAATTTGGAAAAGGTTTCCGATCTTGGTTTGGAACTTTGAATTTTAAAAAACGTCTGCAATATGAAACAATTCTAAGCGTTTTAGATAAAGATGAAAATTTCAACCATATAAATTCAATATCACTCTGGGAAGAGACAGTAAAAGCCTTTAATTTCTCTTCTTCACATGTATCTTCGATAACAGTCTCAGGTTTATCACCTTCCGTTAACCAGGTTGGACCTGACCACCACAGAGAATTGTTTATTAAATCCTTTGGATTTTGTCCCCTAGAGGCACAATCAGCTGGATTGGTCTCAGAAGTAACATGTCCCCATTTCTCGTATTCCAAGATATTAAGTACAGTTGTAACTCTGTTACTCACAAATGTACTCCACCGACTAGAACCACCCCTCAGCCAAGCCAAGACGATTGTTGAATCAGTCCAACCATAAATATTTTCTTTTGATACATTAAGAACTTGAGCTACTTCAAAAACAAGCTTCGCTGCTAATACTGCACCGCAGAGCTCTAATCTGGGAATAGTAATTTCCTTTAAGGGTGCGACCTTGGTCTTAGCAGTGAGTAAACTAACATGAACTGAACCATTTTCCTCAATTACTCGAAGATAGACGGCTGCTGCAAAAGCAATCTTCGATGCATCTGAAAAGATATGTAACTCGATTCTGTTCCCTGAAGTATATTTATTCCATCTTGGTATTTGTAAAAACTTAAGATCAACTAAACTGTCTCTATATGCTAACCATTCTTTCAAAAGATTCTCAGGCAAACAATCATCCCAATCAAGACATTCTTTCCATAATTTTTGGATGAATACCTTGGCTTTAATCACAATGGGCGCTATCCAACCTAAAGGGTCATATAATCTTGCTACATCTGAAACAACTTGCCTTTTAGTGTATCCTATATTTTCCGGTAAAGTTATTATGTACTCAAAACTATCTTCTTCTCTATTCCATCCTACACCAAGAACTTTTATCGGGTTATTTAATTTTAATGCAAAAGATTGAATATTTTTCTCATCATCCTGCTTATCTATATGTTTTAAAAATTGATTATCATTACTGCTCCATTTTTGTAGCTCGAATCCACCACACTTCATCATTTCCTTCATTTGCTCGTAGATTATAATAGCTTCTTCTGTAGTTTCACACCCTGTCATCATATCATCTATATAAAAATCATTTTTCGTTATTTTTGCGGCCATTGGATACTTGCACTTTTCATCGTCGGCGAGCTGATGTATAGTTCTCACTGCTAAGTATGGAGCACAAGCGGTGCCAAAGGTGAGTCGTAGCAGCTTATAGTTCTGAATAAGATCATTTGTGTGAAATCTCCATACAATTCTTTGAAAGTTTGTATCTTCCTCAGCTACTCGCACCATTCTGTACATTTTAACAATATCCGCAATGATAACGATTTTATGAAGTCGCCATCTCAGTAAAATGTGCCTTAAATCTTGTTGAATCTTAGGCCCTACAAGTAATTCATCATTCAAAGAATTACTGTTACTTCCCTTAATGGATGCGTCAAACACAACTCTAACTTTTGTTGTACTTTTATCTTCTCTCACCACACAATGGTGTGGGAGGTAAACCGCTTCAGTCTCATCTTTATCTATGACAAGTATCATGTGATTCATTGTTAAATATTCTTGTATTACTTTATTGTACTCACATCTAAGCTCTTTATTTTTTGATAGGCGTTTTTCCAATAAATGTAGTCTTTTAATTGCTATCTCCCTTGAATTATTATATTTGCATTGTAGGTCTTCTGTTGAGAAGGGTAATTTAACAATATATCTTCCTTCTTCATCTCTTGTGGTAGTTTCTTGATAGTATTCTTCACACCTTTTCTCAGTCTTTGTAAGCTCTTTCTCTATAATATTAGGCTCATTTTCCATCTCCCAAAATTGTTTCAGTATATCATCTTCGTTTGACATCTTTAAGTGCATACTAATAACATTATTTACTGATTCATATTTCCGTGAAACTTGTCCCGATAGCACCCAACCAAATAATGTATTTTGTGCAATTATATTACTCGTAGGATGTTTAATAATTCCATCAAGCAAAATCTCGCTGTAAACCTCCGCTCCTAATAATAAGTCGATCTTACCTGGTATTGTGTATGTGTCATCAGCCAATGGTAAATTTGCAATTTCTATCCACTTTGGAGGCTTAAGATTGGTTGTTGGTAGAACAGAGGTTAAGGAATTCAAAACAAATGCATCAATATTAACTAAAATATTAGAATCATGACAGGATTCTATAGCAAAAGATACCATGTATTTAATTTTGGTATGACCGTCTCCCAAACCTGACACATAACCATTCACTGGCTGACGTGAAAGTCCTAATAATTGAACAGTAGCTTCTGTGATAAATGAGGCTTGAGAGCCTTGATCAATTAATGCTCTAATCACATACTTGCATTTATTTTTACTACAAACTTTAACTTTAGCAGTTGCCAATAAAACAGAATTAACATTTCTCCTTGACAAGTTAACTACCACATGACCTGCGTCAGGTACACTTGATTGTAATTTTAAAGGTGACTTACTTGAATCAGGGATCTCGCATGGGGTGGTTACCTTGTCGAAGTGTAGCATTGTATGATGTCTTCGTCCACATTTTCTACAATTCACTGATTGACGACATTTAATAACAGCATGGGTGGGCGCTAAACAATTAAAGCATAACTTATTATTCTGAACAAAATCTTGCCTATCTTTAACCGCCAATGAACTGAATTGTTTACAATGATATATGTAATGATCTTCGTTGCACATTGCACATTTTATTGTAGATTTACTCTGATTTGATACATGGAATACTTTAGGCTTAGTTACACTAGGCTTTATGTTAGGCACTGAACGCACTGAATTTAAATCTATCATCTCTAATGACCGAAATCTAGATTCTAAATAGTCTCTTAGTTCTGACCAGGAAGCTAACTTATCGTTCACACCACTCACTTGCTGCTCCCACTGTTTTATAGACTCATTATCTAACTTTGACAACACTATATAAACTATGATTACATCCCAGCTATCAGTTTTAATGCCCATGTTCGTCAACGATAATAAACATGATGAGGTTGTATCTAATAGATTCTTCACTGCACCAGCTGACTCAACGTTTATCTTCTTTTGTGAAAATAATGTTCGCAGTACTGAATTACAATTATAGCGTTTATTATTGTAACGCCGCACTAATTGATCCCATGCGTCTTCATAGTTTAACTGTGTTGTTGAGAAATTACGCAGCAATAAATGAGGCTCGCCCGAGAGATTACTTTTTAAATATTGTAATTTTTGCACCGGAGATAATCCTTTGTTTTCATGCACTAAAGACCTAAACATATCATAAAACGTTTGCCACTCTTCATATTTGCCCGTAAACGTTGGCAGCTGAACACGTGGTAATTTAACCTCATTCGTCACCTCACAATCTGATTGGATTACTCTCGATGTTGACGGAGTATGTTGACTAGACGTAGAAACTTGTAAAGACTCCATCAAGGTAGTCTTATATTGTATGTAATACTCTTCAAATATATCGTACAAGTCGTCCGTAAAATATGAGCAACTTTCCCTGTCACTCTTTGAAGCCCTCATTGTTAACGCCTTATGTCCTTCTCGAAAATCCTTCCAACACTGTTCAGCTATTTGTAAACGGGTCTCGATATATCCTTGTTTAATCCGCTCTTTAGGGGTTTTCTTGAAGTTCTTTTCAGCCTTTTTCATGGTTTCGAATAAATCCTGTTGTACGTTAATGTAACTCGTTAGTTTCTCCATCTCGGTACTAATCTATGATCTCGATGTATAAAACTGAATCCCGTTTCGTAATTAATGCTTCGCTCAACGTATGTTTAGTGTTTTATAACTCACAACTCGTAAATACGTATAAAACGAAGAAGCGCAATAAAAATCACCGCGATGGCCGCCGTATTGACCTTTGCCTTTCTTTCTCGCGGCTGTCGATTCCGGTTTGTAATAACTCGTACGTCACGTCCGGCTCGATAATGGACCAAATGTTCGGCGTGTTAAGGTCGCGTTCCGTTTAACGGGATTAAATTTAATAAAAACGCGTGTGTACTCTTTGCTCATTTATTCCGAACTGAACTGTCAAATGAAAAGATGCATCTTTATACATTAGTTGTGGTTACGCCGCAACGCTTATTCGCTTGTGCATACAGTCCCATCCGCAATCATCCAATCCCGACGCACGTACTTCGGTGACGTCTACGATGACGTACTGTATGCACATTGGCCACTAGTCCCAAGGACGGTTGAGTGGGCCTTGAGCTACGTGACCTTACGCACCGCGCCGCAATTGCGTACTCTCTTTTCGCGACCACGTGGCCCTATTTTTCCGCATTTTTCCGCTTTTCACATCGCGCACCGCAAACCGCATACCCGCCTAGAATTAGTGCACAGAATCCAGAGGACCTGCCGAGCTGCAACTACAAGACCACAGGTACGTGCGTTATTCCATAGGGAAAGCTACCCAATTCTTCTTTCTCCGCGCTTTCTCTATTTCGCCTACCTAGTTCCAGTGTGCACAAGTTATAGGCATCAAAACCGCCACCCCACTTTCTGGTCCTTCGAGCCGGATTATTATCAGCTATCCTATTATATAATCCATCAACCGCACCTATATATTTGTATACTTATATTTATTTTACTTGTATACATATTATATATCCCTATTTCTATCCCCTTATATACTTTTAATCTGCCTGAGCATGTCGAAACGTCAGCAATTAGCCGAGGCACTGTCTGCCGACGACATGAAATTGAAGCTTCTAGAAGCACGAAACGCTGCATATTTCGAGCGTATGCAAACCATTTATAACGCTTCCTTAAATGTAACTGATTCGCATAAAATTGATACCTTTATGGTAGCCGCAGAAACTGCTGATTCAATACGTAGTGACTTTATGCAAGTGTTAAACGCATTGAATGAGCTTAAAATGGCTTTAATTCACGATTACGTTCCAAGTTATAAAAGTTGGAACGCACTAGAAGACTTATATTGTCACATAGTTCGCGTTAAAAACCGCTTTCATACGCAACCTAATCAGAAGCCGCAGTCTAGTGACCCAGTTCGTATAAGACCCCAACTACCCCCAATTGACATCCCCATGTTCAACGGCGATCCTAAGATGTGGGCGATGTTTATTGCCAGTTTTAATTCCACTGTGCATAGCAACAACGCACTCACAAAGACTGAGAAGCTATATTATCTCATAGGCAAATTAACTGGCAAGGCGCAATCTGTGGTCTCAGGTATTATACCTACCGGTGAAAACTACAGTGTCGTATATCAATCTTTAATATATAAATATGAAGACAAACGAATGTTGGCTACGTCCTATTTAGATAATATTTTCGATTTAAGAAAAATTAAACACCGCAACCGCAAGTAATTTAGAGTATTTTTGTGACAATTTAAAAGCTCCGTTCAATCACTGTATAATTTAAAACTAGACAATACTACAGATTTTATTTTGTTGTACGTTGCGTTGAAAAAATTGGATTCGGACACCGTACGTTCCTTTGAAATGTCGGAACGGACTAATAAAATTCCAACATTTAAAAAATTAATTGAATTTGTTAAAGAACAAACTAAAATTCTTCAACGCACTACAAATAATACTTTAAATACTATAAACAACCAAATCCGTTCCGTAAACAAAACGACGCATAAAGTGAAATCGCTACCCCAATCATTTACAACCGCTACGTCATCCTGCCGCCGTGCTTATGTACTAACGATACACACGAACACTTATACCGCTGTCCTATGTTTCACGACTTAACACACCGAACGAACGTTTTAAATACGTAAAGGATAAGTCGTGTTGCATAATTGTTTAAGCACGCGACATTCCTTTAAGAAATGTAATTCGTTATCGAGATGTAAAACTTGCAACCAAAACCATCATACGTTATTACATTTCACGAAAACTGAAATAAAACCATCCACAATAGGAACCATACAAGTTAATGCAAATGACACGCGTCCACATTGTGCAGGCTCAAATTTAAACTGCATATCATTGGAACGACCGGTGATGCGCGGACGCATAAGTGCGAGCAAGACATCTACGGTGCATTAGCTACGGCGCGAGTGCACATGTATGACCATTTAGATAACATCCATACCGCCCGTGTCTTGCTCGATTCCGCGTCGCAGGTAACTTTATAACTGATTCGCTCGCCCGCAAATTAGGCCTAATAACACGCAAAATTCTCATTCCCTTGTAAAGGGAATAGGTGGTTCATTAAAGCAGGTAAGAGGTTCTGTTCATGTTAAATTTTATTCTCGTTTCGATAGTAACATAAGCTTTGATATGGATGCATTTTTAATCGATAAAATAACAGAAAATCTGCCGACCGCTCGCATCGATACTTCGCTGTTTTCGCACGTACATGATCTACAGCTGGCGGATGACTCATTCATGGAGCCGGGAGCTGTAGATATGTTAATAGGCGCTTCTTTATTCCCGCATTTATTGCTACCGCATAAGGTCGACTTTCCTTTGGAGTCGACTCCCCCGGCTATACAGACTGTATTAGGGTATATTTTCGTGGGTTCGGTTCCTACGCTTAGTTCTTCTTGTAATTTGACTACCTGTTTACACAATTCCCAGGAACCGGTTGAAACCATTCTTAAAAGGTTTTGGGAACTCGAAGAGGTCTGTTGTAAACCCGCTAGAAGCCAGGAAGACGAGGAATGTGAGCAGTTGTATACCACTTCCACTACTCGGGACCCGTCCACTGGTCGATACACAGTCGCCCTTCCTTTTCTTAAAGATCCTTCTTCACTAGGGGATTCCTATATCGCAGCTAAACGGCGTTTTTTATATTTAGAAAATAAATTTAAACGCTCACCGCAGTTCAAGCTTGCGTATGATGAAGTCATACGCGATTATATACAGAAAGGTTACCTTTCCATTGTTCCCGCAGGCGAGGTGAATTGTCCTACTTACTACATACCGCATCACGGAGTTATCCGTGAGGACAAGACCTCGACTAAGTTGAGGGTGGTCTTGGACGCTAGTGCCAAAACGTCCACAAATATCGCGCTAAATGATATATTATATAGTGGCCCTAACTTGCAAGGTGACTTATTTACTATTCTCTTAAATTTTAGATTATTCTCTTTCGCGTTATCGCTGATATTCGGCAAATGTTCTTATATAGAGGTTCGTGAATCGGATAGGTGTTACCAACGTTATACTATATCGGTTTAATCCTGAGGAATCTATCACCGCTTATCAATTTAACCGCGTTTGCTTTGGACTTAAGTCTAGCCCGTACTTGGCATTAAGAACTGTTCAACAGCTTTTCTCTGATAATGGAGAACAGTTCCAACAGGCTAAGGCAATGTCTCATGCTTTATATATAGATGACTTTGTTTTCTCAGTTCCATCTGAATCTGAAGCCTTACAAACTTCCGATCAACTTATTAGATTATTTAAATTAGCTAACTTTGATTTAGTAAAATGGTCTTGTAATTCTCTGTCAGTTCTGTCATCCATCCCCGCTTCTCACCGCTTAGAGCCAGAATTAGAATTTGACAAAACGCCGCATAAAATCCTAGGCGTTTTGTGGAACCCCGCTGCCGACGTGTTTAGTTTTCATGTCGCCATGCCTGGCGAACAGTGCACTAAGCGTACTGTTCTGTCCACGGTAGCTCGGTTGTGGGACTTACTGGGATTAGTTGCCCCTGTTATTCTTTACGCCAAGTTGTTAATTAAACATCTTTGGTTGTTAAAGTTAGATTGGGATGACGAGCCTCCCTTGAATGTTATGCGGCAATGGAAGCAATTCTGTTCTGAACTACCGCTTCTTAATAATTTTAAAATCCCGCGCCATCTCGGAGTAGTCATGGATAGTGAGGTCACCCTTTTAGGTTTCGCGGATGCCAGTGAACAGGCGTACGGAGGTGTTGTATACCTGCACACCATTGTCGCTGGCAAGAGCTCTGTAACGGACACTTAGTCTCTCAGTTTTATCTCTTTTAATTTTGTATAATTGCCTTATATTTTGAAGTGTTAGTATTAAGAATCTCTATTGGAATTTATATTAGTTTTTAATGTGTTTTGTTTATATTATAAGATGGTTTTATGTGTAATTTATAAGCAATAAAGAATGATACTCCGTGTGTAGTAATTAAGTGAAAGAGATAGAAGTAAGATTAGATCGAGAGGCCTATTGCTGTCTCCGTCCGATAGATAGAGCTGTCTCTATCGGACGGGCCCTCGCAAATATAAAGAGGCATTTTTTTGTGTAATATATCAAACTCCAACGCTCGGTCAACGAGTTAGGAGATTGGTTTAGGAAATGGCGCATCGAAGTCAATGCGGAGAAAAGCTCCGCAATGCGCTTCGACCACAAACGCAGGCGCTTAAACAACCTGCCCTCCGTCAAATTACTTGGAGCCCCCATTCCATGGAGGCCCACAGTAAAATACCTAGGAGTTACCCTTGACCCGGGCCTCACCTTTAGACCCCACGTCTCTAAGGTCACCCACACCGCCCGCTCTTACATGAGCCGCCTCAACGCCATGATTGGCAGACACAGCAAGTTGTCAGCCAGGAATAAGCGAACGCTGTATAAGGTTTGCATTCGACCGGTGTTAACATACGCCTCTCCAGTCTTCGCTCACGCGAATCCCACCATCCTAGATAAACTCCAGGTCATACAAAATCTTTTTTGTCGTCGGGCACTTAATGCCCCCTGGTATGTCAGGAACGCCGACCTCCACCGCGACCTGGAACTCGCTCCAATACAACAAGTCCTTAAAAATTCTCTGAAGCGTTCTTCGACCGCTCAGAAAATCATTCCAACCCACTTATCAAGGGTGCAGCGGACTATGCTGCCCCTCTTCCTACCCGTCACAACTGCCGTCGGCCAAGAAATATCTTGACCGACGCTCCTAACAAACTCTCCACGGATGTGGAGAATCTTCTGGCCGCCCACAGGGGCGTTCAACTCTCCATAGAGAATCGTCTTCCCGACGATTCTAGTCTTATTCATGATACGTTGACACCTTCAGTGTCATCTATCCAGCGGTCGCTCTCTAGGCAGCGCCGCTAGCGCCCTCGTTCCACAACGAGAGGTCGCTATCCGATGTCGGCTGTACGGTCCCCTCGGACGAATGCCTTTAAAGGAGTTTTTAGTGGGATGGTCCTCCCTTCAGGAGGACCTTTCATTCAGCCCCACACGACGCAGGCACCGGCCGTCGCGGCCTGTAAGTGCTTGGATGCATTTTTTACTCCTCCCTCTCCGTAGAGGGTCAGCCCTTTTTCCACCTACATCTGGGCGCCAAAAAAATGTGTAATATTCATTCCCTCCGACGCCTCCGATGAAGAAACACACTTGTAAGAAAGAAAAATTTGTAAGAAAGAAAATAAATACAGTCCACATATTGAAGCAAGAAAAATCTTTTATTTCGGCACCCTGGACCTCACAATTTCTGGTCCATCGAGTGCCGGATTTGGAAGCAGCGCTAAAAGGCAACGAGGCAACGGGAATCCAGACACCGCTACGGGCAGCATAGCCAGGACGCCTCCTCGAGCAGCACAGCCAGGACGCCTCCTCGAGCAGCACAGCCAGGACGCCTCCTCGAGCAGCACAGCCAGGACGCCTCTCCGGGCAGCGTAGCCAGGACACCTCTGCGAGCAACGTAGCTTGGGCACTTCGTGTCAGCGACTACACAGCTCTACGGACCTCTGCGAGCAACGTAGCTTGGGCGCCTTAACGTCAGCGTCTACACAGCTCTACGGTCCACGAGTCCACGGGTCTGAACACGGTTTATCCGTGGCTCTGTCGTACAACCACCTAACGGTGTCAAACGGTTGTAAGGCACGAGTTAACGCCTCAGGGCGGTGTGGTGCATTGTGCGACACCACCGGTTAAAAAACGTCGACCGAACAGCACTTTCTCGCCAGTAAGGGATCTGTGGTGCGAGAGCCAGACTGTAGGCACTGCCGACAGCAACCGGACATTCCAGCCGGTTGTCGAGCACCCCGTTAACCGCACATCCCCTCTGCTGGTTCGTTCGCTGGGACGTCTTACCCTCCGGGCGCACATATATTGCGGCAATGTCAACATAAGGGCGGTGGGCAGGAAATTCGGGTCTCGAGGATACCCTTTTTGCCCGGGCAGATTCTCAGGTGGTAAATACCCCCCGGATTCTTGATATTTATTCATAATAGTATAATGTTATTTAAAACATAATAAAATAATGAACAAATATTAAAAATTTCTATCATCCCCCTGTTGAGGGGGTGATTCGGTAATTATCGCGTCGTTGTACCGAGCGGACGGTCGGCCCCCTGGTGGTCGGGGGTCGCCAGCCCCGGGAGCTCCCGCGGGAGCGGGCGCCCCGTAGGTGGTCGATCGTGTAGGGGCGCGAACCCCTTTAAATGGGAGTATGGTCCGGCCTCCGCTCGCTCATACATTGAGCGTGCGAGGCGGACCACAAACTCCTCGACCGTTTCGATCTTGAGGTCGCGCCACACCACTTCGTTCCTGACGTAGCGACCCGCCCCCACGATTGCTCGTAGGGCCAGGTTCTGCTGGGCCTGGAGACGCTGGCGTTGCGACCTAGATACCAACGCGTACCATGCCGGCGCCGCGTAGGTAAGTCGTGAACGAATGTAGGTCTTGTAGATCCCTAGTTTCGTCCTTAACGGTAACCTGGATGTAAGCACCGGTCGGAGCATCGCTCGGGCCGCTCGGGCCTGGTGGATCGATTGTTCCACCTGCGGGATCATATGCAACGAGCGATCGATGTTACATCCTAGGTATTTAACTATTGGCTGCCAAGCTACCTCCGTGTCACGGAGCCTCAGCGGAGCCGGCATGATACGCTTGCGGCTGAACAGTATTGCGACTGTCTTTCCGACATTGACAGCCATGCGCCACTTATCCAGCCACATAGGTAGTAAGTCGAGCAGACGCTGCATTCTCCGTGCAGCTAAGTCCGCTCGGCGGAACGACGCGAAGTACGCACTGTCATCTGCGAACAACGCGAGCATAACGTCGCGCTCCCAGTCTTCCAGGTGACCTTGGAGAGTGGGGGCGTCGTTGGTGTACAGAGCATAGAGCCACGGAGAGAGGCAGCTGCCCTGCGGCACCCCCGCACGTATGGGCCTAGGGTCTGAGGCGACGCCCTCAACCGAAATATAGAACTGCCGCTCACTTAAAAACGATGCTATCAACCGTATCAGCGTCGCCGGGGCAGGTGTATTCATCATTTTGCATATGAGCCCCTCATGCCATACGCGGTCGAACGCCTTCTCGATATCGAGGAAGACGCCGACCGTGTGACGGCCGTAGTTGAGCTCGGATGCTAAATGATGAATAACCCGCGTGAGCTGCAGCGTTGTAGAGTGGCCGGCGCGGAACCCGAACTGCTCGTCCCTTATAGTAAGGAACGGACGCAGTCGTTTCAACGCCAGTCTCTCAAACAGCTTGGCTGTGGTTGATAGCAGGGTTATGGGGCGGTAGCTACCCGGGAGACGGCGGTCTTTCCCCGGTTTCGGGAGGACGATTACCTTCCCTAATTTCCAGATGGTTGGGAAATGGCCTGTGCGTAGGATGGCGTTGAAGACCCGAGTCAATGCGACAAGGGCCCCTCTGGACAGCATACCTAGCGCCGCGTTGGGGATCCCGTCGTGACCTGGGGCCTTACGCCTTGGTAGACGTAAGGCCGCCTTCCTTACCTCAGTGGGAGAGATAAACTCGATCCCTTCGAGTGCCGGTGTCGGGTCCTTAAGGAGGTCCCCTACTCTACGCCCTACATCCTCGTGATGCGCGGAGGCTGACTGTGCGGGTGGATGGGGCGAGAACTGCTCTTCCATATACTCCGCAAATATCTCCGCGCGGTCCTTCGCTGCGTGGACCCGCCTCCCCCCGCCATCTAGGAGAGGGGTGACGGGGACCTTAGCGCGAGTCAGCTGTCTATTGAGATGATGGAGAGACGTTTGCGACTCGCCAGCCTGGTCGATTCTCATCTCCCAGGTGGCCCCTCGCAGCTCCGCCATCTCAGCAGACAGCCGCTCGGCCAACGCATTCAGGTCGCGCTTGACCCGGGGACAACGTGTGCGCGCCCAGAGCTCGCGCAGCTTACGCTTCTTAGCGAGCATTTCGCTAAGACGGACTGGGAGTGGTGTACTATAGCGGCCCGTCTCCACAGGGGACTGCGAAGTCGAAGCCGCCAGGGCATTAATAATTGAGGTTTGAACCGCCTCGGTGGCGGCTTCGACCCCCTCGGCGGAGGAGAGCGAGCCGCTAAACTTAATAGAATTCAAAGTGTTTTTAAACTTATCCCAGTCCGTCTTGCTGCGGAGTCTGGGGGGTTCCACACACGCCGCCCCAAGGCCAAGAACGACCAATATGGGCAGGTGTTGTGTGTCCAGGTCATACAACACCTCCACATGGACTGGACACGCGAGATCCTTGTGGAGTATGATGTCCAGGACATCTGGGCGGTGGGACTCGTCCGAGGGGATATGGGTAGGGGCCTCAGGACCCTGTACCTCATAGCCTTTAGCCTCGGAGTCTTCATACAGCTTCCGTCCCACGGGACTGATGACTCTGGACCCCAAGCCAAGTGCTTGGCGTTGAGGTCACCAGCCACCAAGGTCGGAGCACCACCATCCATGAGGTTCAAGATGTCCTGCGGGTCAAATTGGGGACCTGGCGGGCGGTACGCCGCATAGAGTCGCAGGTCCCTTCCCGCCGCACTCAACGCTACCCCTATGGAGCGCGTGTGGGTGAACGGCGGGTGTGGCAATTCCTCGTGTACCAAGTCGTGTCGAACCGCAACCGCGGTTCCCCTAAAAGGAAATCCCGCGGGCGTCTGTTCGTCACGCCGGTACACGTGGTAATTAGGTAGCCTTAGATCGAGGCCTGCACGCAGCTTGGTCTCACCCAGGAGCACGACGTGAATGTCCTGCGCCTGTATGAGACCACGTAGCGCTTGCAGGTGTCTAGTGACGCCGCCCGGATTCCAGTACAGCACCCTAAGGGACGCTGCACTGGACCCCGAGGACGTCTGAGACAATCCGTTGCACGGCCGCAACCAAGTCCGGGTGCCGGGCCACTGCCTCGCAGATGGACTGCACTGCTGTGACAAGGGCATCTGCGGCGTGTCAAGCCCGAGGGCACGAAAGGGCCGCGCAACGGCGACCGGTGTTGTGGTCTGACGGGGGCGGGGTGTTGGTCGCTCCTCCGGTTCCTCGATCCTTAGCCGCCTCTGCGGTCTCCTGCGGCCGGTGCCCTCCTCTGCGACAGGCTGGGCCGGGAGTTGGGCACGCGGGGGCGCGGAGCGGGCTGTCGCGGCTGTAGGGCCGGCGCGGACTCAGGAACTACCTGTGCCCGGGCCGGCTCCACCGCCGGAGCGGGGGCTGGCCCCGCGGCCGGATGCGTCTCTGGAGCTGGGTGTTCTGTCTCCATCGGCTGGGGGGTCGACTCGGCGAGGGGTACCCGCCGGGTCTCCCTCTGGTTCCTTAGACGCGCGACGTTCCGACGCCTGTTATGCCTTTTACGCTTAGCAGACGTCGGGCGCCTCGCCGGTGCCATTAGAGATGCACCGGCCGCGGGCTCATACTCCTCCACATGCCGCACTGAGGGCCCCACTGCGGTGGGCGGCGCACGGCTCCTGGCTGGGGGCGCCGGAGCAGGTGCGGCGCCCCGCTGTTGACGAGGGCCGGGAATAGGTGGTGGTAGCGCGATGCTTTTGGCCCGCGCCACTCGCCTAAGAACCGCACATCGCCTATCATTGGCCATGTGCGGTCCATGGCAGTTGGCGCACTTGGCTTGGGCATCGCGCGGTAGGGGACAATCCCGAGTTGCATGCCCCTGCGCGCAACGGACACACTTCGGCTGCTTGAAGCAGTTATACGAGGCGTGGCCGAAGCCTTGGCAGCGGTGGCACTGAGCCGGGCCGCCTCGGCCCCTCCACGCCTCGATAACCACCCCTGGCATGTAGAGTAGCTCGTCCACCCTATAAAGGCGGGCGAGCTCCTCCTGGCCCAAGTGGTCCATCTGCACGTGAAACGTGCAACCCGGGCGTCCTCGCCTCGGTGGAATGTACGTCCCGAAACGTACCGGAAACCCAAACGCCCTGAGCGCCCCACATACTCTCTCCGGGTTCGTATCCGCCGGCAAGCCCCACACAGCCACCTTAGTGGGGCGGTTCTCGCGCGGCGTATAGCAGAACCAGGAGAGGTCTGGCTCTGTGCCTGACAGGTCGGTCAGGAACGCCTGGATCGTCCGGTATTCTTCGGGCGTCTAAGGGATGAACCTTATCCCTCGTCCATAGGGCCGTGCGCTCGGCGCGCGACCCAATCGGGCTCGCAGCACCTCGAAGTGCTGCGTCCAATTCGGGAACCGCTCCACCACTATGGGGGGGTAACCCTTTGGCCTGTCGTCAGCTCGAGGACCCTGGGATGGTCCACCAACGACGGGTGAACGCGGCGCTGAATCAGCAGCCGCTGTTGTCGGGGATGGAGAGGTGGGCGCACTCCGTGGCGCCTGTATCGACATTGCCACAGCATATGTGACGCCCTGCCTCAAGCCACTAGGCGAGGCCGGAACGTTAATATCCCTATCCCTACTTACACTTAACAACTCGTTCGCGGCTTCGCGGGTAGGAAGGGTAGGGGGCTGGGCGGGAATGGATAGGTTGTTGGTGGCCTCCGTATGGCCGGACGGTGACGACCTCGATGCCATCTGAACATACGAGGTGCTGTCGAGGCCGGCCTCGACGGAGGGTGCCCTCGGGGGCGGGGGGCGGGGAGGGGGAACGCGGGGGTGACCGGTGCGCGATGACCTTCACAGCAGCAGCAGCCTCCACGCCAGCGCTCTGCTCCTCCACGCTGTCCTCATATTCCGAGACGTCCCTGTTGACGCTTCCAGCACCTGCAATTTGGCCTGGTCCTCTCCAAATTGGGTCTGAGGGCGAGACCCGTCTCGGGATTTTACTCGCCCTCTTAGGTGGTGTTGTTGCAGGTGCTGGCTCTGGGTCCAGCGTCGGCATGTCCTGTCCGGGTCCTTCTTGTTGCTCGGGTTCGGGTAATTCGGGGGGGTGCGTCCGACTCCGGCCTGGTGGTCGGCAGTGGGACCTCCCTGCAAGGCTACGGCCCTCCGAGTACCCCGTCTTCCCCGCGCACGAACATCGTGTGCAGGGGGTCCTCCGCTGGACGAGTTGGCTCGCTAGGGGGCGCGAACAAGTCGCGCACCATTATGCGCCTACCCTCATCCATGGATGTCGAGGGAGCGCCGGAGGACCGGCGCGTCTCCTCCTCCTTCTTCTGTCGCCGCGCGGCCATCCCCCCACCGGGTGGAGTGCGCTTGTGCAAAGCCGGGTGAGGGTGCCTGCGACGGACGACGGTTCTTCTTGACGCGCGGTCTCTCCAGCACACCCCTCTTTATTCCAATAAAGGTGGGTAGTGTTCGGAGGCACACAATGGTGCTTTCTCACTCGCACCCCAAAGCAAGCCTGCGGAGGGTAATCGCGAAAAGATGGAATGGGGGGTACTCGGGTCTTACCTCTCGCTCTAGCGCGGAGCTCTCCAGCGGTAACCTGAGGTCTCCAACCGGGGGTCCTGCACGGCAATCCGTATGACACCGAAATCCAAGCCACCGCAATCCAAGACACTGTAATCCAAGGTCACTGCAATCCTGAACTGGGCCGAACGGAAACCGTATCGCATTCACTTTTACTTTTGCGCGTGTATAAAGCTCTGGGCGTTTGTGAGAAACGCGAACCTCTGCTGGGAGAACCCCACCTATACCCAACCCCACCTATCCATCCCGGAAGGAGCGAACACTAGCTTGCGAGCTAGTACCTCCCGACGGACTGTTAGGGATTGTTAGGGATTGATAGGGATTGTTAGGAATTGTTAGGAATTAGGTATAGTGTTAGGGGCAAGCAAGAGCCGCTACGATGACGACGTGCAGCCCGCCAGTAACTAGAAGGAAGTTAGCCGAGGCGCGGGCATTTACGGATGCGCCCGCATCACCTTCCGAGCCGTACGCGAAACGTGCCACCATCTGGATCCGCGAGTGCTAGGGAACCGTTTCATACAACCGCGCAACCCGCGTTAGACGCACAATCGGTGTGCTCTCAACGTTCTACCGATATTAGGCGAAGCGAACTAGAAGCAGAAAAGCGTCTTCTAGAAATACGTTATAGACAGTTGCGTTTAGAAGCGGAAATAATGGAGAAGCAAATAGCGATAGATAAGGTAGTCACGTCCCGCGAGGAAACTGATAGGGAGAGTGTAGGCAAACAACGTAGGGCGAACGATAAGCGCGTCGAAACCTGGTTGAATGAGAGTCAACCACGGGGGGAGCGGCACGAGGTAGACACGGTCCGCGAAGTAATATTGGAGCCGGTGACGATGTGGTAGACAGGCTAGTTTTCGCACTAGAAAATATGTCGCGAGGTCGACCTTCATCGCGGCAAACGCAGGAATTGCCTATTTTCGACGGGGACCCGAGGGAGTGGTTACCCTTCAAGGCCGCGATGAGGTACTCAACGGCGCTCTACCACATGTCGCCATCAGAAAACTTAGCTAGGTTGAGGGCATGCCTACGGGGGGAGGCCAGGCAGGCCGTGTCGGCCTTATTGTATTCAGCCACGGAACCTACACAAATATTGCGTACACTCGAGCAGTGTTTCGGCCGACCGGGGGCAATAATAGACCAGGCGGTGAACGAGGTACTTAGGTTACCTAGCGTAGGTTCCACGGCTAACGAGTTAAACATGTTCGCGGTCAAAGTCCAAAATGTGGTAACAGTAATTGAAAGCATAGACCCACAAGGTAAGAATACGGATCCTAGACTGCCGCGAACAATTAGTGAGAAGTTAAGTCCCCATTTAAAAAGTAAGTGGTATGACTACGCATACGAAAGCAGGGAGGAATCGCAATCGGAGTTAGGTAGGTTAGCGAGCTTTCTTATGCGAGAAGCGGACAGGGCAATTCAATTTCGCACGATAGGGTTGCCATAACAAATACGCGTCCCGTGCAACGTATTGTACAACCGCGACCTATACAAAAACGGTCGGAAATTCGCAAGCCGGTGTATGCTACAGCAGAGGGTCCCAGTAAGACGGGGCGGATAGAATGCCTCTGCTGCGGAGCTGGACACCGGACGTATGTATGCGATAAAATAGCGGCTATGTCGGTACAACAAAGATGGGAATGGGCAAAGGACGCGCGTATTTGTTTTAGGTGTTTAGATAGTAGACACAGGAAGTTCGCATGTAGGAGTAAAAATTGCGGTGTAGACGAATGTAGGAGACCACACCACGCGTTATTACACACTAGTCCGCGGAACATAGGTTGTGAGGAGAGCGGGGTCGAGTCGGTCACGGCGGCATCGGCACATATGCCTACCGAAAAGATACAAGTCCTACTCAAAGTGTGCCCGGTTACCCTTAAGGGTAGTAACGGCCGGGAGGTGCACACACACGCGCTATTAGACGAGGGTTCGACAATAACCTTAGTTGACGAGGAGATAGCGGCCTCCATAGGAGCTCGAGGCCCTATCAGAGCCCTTAACATCGTGGGAGCTACCTCCAGTCAACAGGAACCCGGTAGTCGCGTCGTGTGCATGAGAGTGAGAGGACAGAACGGCCACTCGCACGAAATTAAAGCTCGTACGGTTAGGAACCTCACATTAGGAAATCAGAGCATAGAAAGGGATTTCTTAAAGTATCCTCATTTAAAGAGAATACCTAGGGACGTAGTGTGTTACGCAAACGCAAAGCCTCGTGTATTGATAGGCGCAGGATAATTGGCATTTGATAGTATCGCGTAAATTAGTAACTGGGAATAAAAAACAGCCGGCCGCGTCGTTGACTCAGTTAGGATGGGTTTTGCATGGGTCAGTTCCGCGCAGCGTCGTGGTAGAGAGGGCCATGGTCCTCCATGTGCGCACTCAACAACAGTGCATCAAGCACGCGCATACGGACGATCAGCTGAGCGATTTAGTCAAAGCCCACTACGACATTGACGCAATAGGCATTACGCCGAACCGCAAGCCCATACCTAGTGAGACGCGAGCTGTTAGCATTACTAAACAGACGGCCAAGCGCGTAAATGGACGATTCGAGGTAGGTCTGCCTTGGGTCAGCGATGACGTGACCCTACCGCCGAGTTACAGTATGGCATGTAGGCGTTTACAAGGAATCGAGCGAAAGATGGACAAGTCGCCCGCATTCAAGGAAGCCTATACGAGGCAGGTAAACGCACTGTTAGATAAGGGTTACGCGGAACCCAATATGGGTCAGTATGTTAGTAGCGATAGGGAATGGTACTTACCCCACTTCGCCGTCACTAACCCGAACAAACCGGGGAAGCTAAGGCTAGTGTTCGACGCCGCGGCGCGAGCGAACGAGAAGTGCCTTAACGATGTATTGCTAGATGGCCCGGATTTGTTACAATCTCTAAACGGGATTTTGTTCGGGTTTAGAGCGAGACGGGTAGCACTAACAGCTGATATACGCGAAATGTTCTTACAAGTTAAGATTAGGAAAGAGGACCGCGTAGCGCAGCAATTCCTGTGGCGGGGCGACGACCGTAAGAACCCCCCACAGAAGTATGTAATGTCGTCTATGATATTCGGAGCTCGTAGCTCACCCTTTTTAGCGCATAGTATTCGCGATATGAACGCGACGGAGTTTAAAGACGCGTATCCGCTCGCGTACGACGCGATTACTGGTAGTACGTACATGGACGATTGGATCGATAGTTTCGACTCCGAAGAGGAAGCCGCGCGCACGATAAGCGAAGTGCGCCACGTGCACGCGCAAGCCGGTTTCGAGTTGGCCGGTTGGAGTTCGAATCGCGAGGCAATATTGTCGGACGTGCCCACGGAGTCCCGCGCGCACGCTCCGAAGGAGCTCGCCACGAACGCGCATTTGTGCGACAAAGCGTTGGGTGTATTATGGTTACCTAGGTACGACGAACTTGGCTTTAACACTGAAATGCATAGGGTACCGGAAGACGTAAAAAACCTAACGCGGACTCCCACAAAGCGCGAAGCATTAGGAGTGGTGATGTCAATATTCGATCCGCTAGGCTTGTTAAGTCCATATACGATTACGGCGAAAATATTACTACAGGAATTATGGCGCGAAAAAATAGGGTGGGACGAGTCCCTTCCGCACGAGCAGGCCACTGCGTTCGCCGAATGGCAAGCTGACTTAAAATGTATAGCCGACCTTAGAGTACCGAGATGTTATGACACGCGCGACTCGATAGTGGATAGGCAGTTGCACGTGTTCTGCGATGCGAGCGAACAAGCATACGCAGCGGTAGCTTATTGGCGTTTTAGGAATGCATCGGGTAAGGTAAAGTTAGCATTAGTGGCGGGAAAGGCGAAGGTCGCCCCCTTGAAAGCTCAGAGTATACCCCGTATGGAGCTTCAGGCGGCGGTAATAGGTTCTAGGCTAGCTACAGACGTAATAAGTAAGCATCCATGGAAGGATGCGGTAGTATATTTGTGGTCAGATTCGAAGACGGTGCTGTCATGGATTAGGAACGACGCAAATAGGTATACGCCTTACGTAGCTCACCGTCTGAGTGAAATAGCAGAGGCGACACGCACCGAACAATGGAAGTGGGTTCCCACCGCGTTGAACGTAGCCGATGACGCGACGCGGGCGGGTAACACTCAGTTAAGCAGCTCGTCAAGATGGTACACCGGCCCTCCGTTCCTGTGCGAGAGCGAGGAACGTTGGCCAGTTGAATGCACATTGCCATTACAAGTGACGGAAGCTTTAGTGACGCATACAACGTCCCGGGATAGCTTAATTGAGATAGAAAGGTTCTCCTCATACGATCGGTTAGTGCGTGCGCTCTCTTATGTATTGCTATTCGTAGATAAGTGTAGGAAAAAGGGCGGCTAGCTTAGGCATTAAGCATATTAGAGAGGCGGAACGCCTGATAATTATGCAAGCGCAATCTCACAGCTTTGAGAGTGAGATAGCGAGATTAAGACAGGGAAAGCACGTCGACAGATCGAGTCGACTATTTAAGTTAGACCCCGTTTACGATGAAGACGGGATAGTTAGATTGAATGGTAGGATAGACGCGGCAAACATACCCGCGCAACGCAAGAACCCTCCAATACTGGACGGTTCGAGCCACCTAGTCAGGTTGTATATCAGACGCGAGCATGTTCATAGCAATCACTCGGGGAGAGAGCAGTTAGTAAATAACATTAGGCGGAAATTCTGGGTGTTACGGTTACGACCCGCGGTGCGAACTGTGATAAGCGATTGTGTAATGTGCAAAGCCCGCCGGGCGGCACCGTTAGACCCAGTCAAAGGAGATCTGCCGGCTCTGCGACTGCAGTCGTATACGCGACCGTTTTCATATTGCGGCGTCGATTGCTACGGACCTATGTGGGTGACAATAGGTAGGCGTAGGGAAAAGCGTTGGGGAATGTTATTTACCTGTTTAGTGACGCGCGGTATTCACATAGAATTGATAGCGAGCCTTAGTACGGAATCCGCGATAATGGCGATAAGGCGTATGGCCGCGCGACGAGGTATGCCGCATACCATGGTGTCAGATAACGGGACTAACTTTCACGGAGCGGATGTCGAACTTAGAAGGGCATATCGCGAGTGGCTCCCTGAGATAGAAAAGTTCGCACTTAGAAAACATATGGACTGGAGGTTCATTGACCCCGGAGCCCCTAACCAAGGTGGGGCCTGGGAACGTATGATAAGGAGCGTTAAAAGCGCAATGTTAGTAACACTTACTGATAGGGCACCTAAAGAAGAGATACTCGCGACGCTTACCACAGAGATAGAGCATACGATAAATTCTAGGCCTTTAACTCACGTACCCGTGAACGCGGACGACCCGGAAGCGTTGACTCCTAATCACTTCTTGCTAGGATCGGCGGTGGGCCTTCCCTTTGTAGGAAATTGTGCGGTAGCCGATAGGCGCGCATGGAGGGCTGCACAGGCGTTAGCCGATATATTCTGGAAGCGGTGGATTAGTGAATATCTACCTACGCTAGCACCTCGGGGTGATAACAGGAATAATAGGAGCAACGTGAAGCCGGGCGACGTAGTTATAATAGCCGATGGATTACTCCCACGAAACGTATGGCCCCGTGGCTTAGTAGAGCATGTGTATACGGGACCAGATGGTGTGGTACGAAGCGCGGAGGTACGGACGAAAGGTGGTATATTTAGACGTCCTGTATGCAGACTAATCGTCCTCCCGGTAGATAGTTAGGCTTCGAAGGTCTTCGCCGGGGGGAGAATGTAACGGACACTTAGTCTCAGTCTCATCTCTTTTTAATTTTGTATAATTGCCTTATATTTCGAAGTGTTAGTATTAAGTATCCCTATTGGAATTTATATTAGTTTTAATGTGTTTTGTTTATATTATAAGATGGTTCTATGTGTAATTTATGTATAAGCAATAAAGAATGATACTTAATGTAGTAAATAAGTGAAAGGGATAGACATAAGATTAGAGCGAGAGGCCTATTGCTGTCTTCGTCCGACAGATAGTGCTGTCTCTCTCGGACAGGCCCTCGCAAGGTCGCGCGCACCTGTGGCGCGCGCGAAACAAATATAAAGAGGCATTTTTTTGTGTAATATTCATTCCCTCCGACGCCTCTGATGAAGAAACACACTTGTAAGAAAGAAAAATTTGTAAGAAAGAAAATAAATACAGTCCACATATTGAAGCAAGAAAAATCTTTTATTTCGGCACCCTGGACCTCACAAGCTCCATCCAGCTAGTCTGTGCCAAATCGAAAGTGTCACCAGTTAAAGTGGTGTCAGTGGCCAGACTGGAGCTCTGTGGTGCTCTACTGTTAGCCAAAGTAATGAAAGCAGTTTTAGATCAGTACCAGCCTCGCTATCCGATAAATAAGGTATACGCTTTTTCTGACTCTCAAGTGGCACTATGCTGGATACACTCCTCTCCGCATAGATGGAATGTATTCGTTGCTAATCGAATTACAAAAATTATTGAAAATGTTCCCGCTAAGGATTTTTACCACATTTCTGGTGTAGATAACCCCGCAGACTGTCTATCCCGGGGGCTTACTCCCGCACAAATAATCGATCACCCGCTGTGGTTTAATGGACCTTCTTGGGCTAGACTGGAACCTAGCCAGTGGCCAGTAAAACCTTTTTTCGCTTCTTCTGTCTCGGATGTTCCAGAACAGAAGGTTTTATCGCATGCTGCTACCATCGGTGAAAAGGATTCTCCGCTACACACGTTGTGTGAAAGACAGTCATCGTGGTCTCGACTTCTGCGAGTTGTAGTCTACATCTGTCGTTTTTAAAGATATTGCCGCGCCATTTTGCACATACCGCATCGGACTTAGAATTTGCAGAAATAAAGTTCTAAGAGAAATCAGTCTAAATACTTTGCTTTAGACATCTCCAATATTAAAAATAAAATGTTTGTTCGCCTGCATTGCAACGTTTATCCGCATTTTTAGATAAAGATGGTTTAATCCGCGTAGGTGGAAGGTTAGGCCATTCAGATGTTGGTTACGACCCACAACTCCCATAATTTTACCGCGCCAGATCATGCCGTAAGCTTGATCGTGGAATATTATCATAAAAAATATTGTCACGCAGGTCCAAATTACTAATGTCAATTATACGACAAAGGTATTGGATCCTATCTGCTCGCACGATAATCCGACACTAATATTTAAGTGTATATTTGTTTTAAATCGCGCCCTAAATCACCTCATCCGCAAATGGCTGACCACAAAGCTTGTCGAGTGCAACCCTCTATAAAGGCATTTACACACGTTGGTTCTGACTTTGCCGGTCCTTTAAAAATATTTATGACACGAGGTAAAGGCAACCGCACTACTAAGGCCTATATTTGTCTATTTGTATGTCTCACAACTCGAGCGGTTCATATTGAACTCGCCTCTGATTTGAGCACCGCTTGCTTTTTAGACGCATTTAAACGCTTTTTGTCGCGTCGTGGTCCTGTGGCTTGTAGGGTAAGGTGGTGTAAGAGTGCGCGGTTGATAAGAGTGCGCATTGCACGTCACATCGGTTCTGTGCGA
Organism: Epargyreus clarus clarus; assembly: GCA_014595695.2. NCBI lineage: Eukaryota > Metazoa > Arthropoda > Insecta > Lepidoptera > Hesperiidae > Epargyreus > Epargyreus clarus. Next base: position 54,697 of record JACTTY020000175.1, read on the forward strand.
GGTCTGCGGCTAACTTCAGTTGTGTTTTGGTTCATTAGTGACAAGTGTTACGCTGCCGAAAAAAAATCGAAATTGGATATAAAACAGAGACACCACGTAAGTCAATTGTTTTTTACTCGTTTTGATTTAATTTTCTTGCGTTTTGCACAGATTTCGTTTCGTAAACTACTAGTTTAACAAGATTATTCATTTATTATCTGAATAATGTACCTACTTGGCTAATCCATTCGTTCGAAAAACTTCGCACAAATGTCAATAGATGGCGTCAGTAGTTAAATATTTTTAGGAAGTGTGAAGTGTATAAGAGTGCGCACGGTGTGTGCGTATAAGAATGCGCGCGTACTCTTACACGACATTTATTTTTCGATATTATAGTGTGTAAAACGAAGTCGTATTTCTTAAATTCAAATAAAATTGTACAAACTTAACTTAAAAACTTGTTTTTTTTTCGTCTCTTTACAGAATGTCTCGAAGAAAACGAACCACTCAGCGGCAAAATGTTTCGTCAGAGGTTCTTGATGAAGCTCGAAAATTAATAGAAAAAGGACAGTCGAAGCGTTCTGTCGCTGAACATTTTGGGATGGCGGAGTCTACGTTGAGGAAGAGATTGAAATATTCTGACCCTCCAACTAAATTAGGCCGGTATGAAACAACATTTTCATGCGAGGTTGAAAAAGAATTCAAGAAACATTTGAACATTCTTGATAACATGTACTTTGGTTTAACAGCAAAGGGTTTACGTGGGCTAGCTTTTGAGTATGCTAAAGTGTACAATATACCTAACAGGTTTAATGCGGAATCTAAATTGGCTGGAAAAGAATGGTTAAGATGTTTTCTGAAGAGACATCCTGACATATCGTTAAGGCAACCAACTGCTACTAGTGTGGCCAGAGCTATGGGGTTCAACCAGGCACAAGTGGACAGATTTTATGTTAATTTAACAGCACTGAAAGACCAATATAACTTTCCACCACACAGAATATTTAATATGGATGAGACGGGAATTACCACAGTGCCCAATAAACCCCCTAAAGTTTTAAGCACCAAAGGCAAAAGGTCGGTAAATAAAATATCAAGTGCAGAAAGGGGAGTTAATATGACTACTGTAAATGCTATGAGTCCGACAGGCATTTTTGTACCACCCGCCTTCATATTTGGTAGGAAAAGAATGAAAGCGGAACTTTTAGATGGTGCCCCTATGGGCTCTATCGGAATGGTGTCAGATTCAAGTTTATTAATACAGATCTTTTCTAGATTGGTTGACACATTTCAAGGATCACACGAAACCATCAAAGGAAGATCCAGTTCTCCTTATACTAGATAATCATGTCCCATTGCACTATCAGTGCCATAAATTACTACCGCGAAAATCATATTATTGCTTTAACTTTGCCGCCACATGCAAGTCATAAACTGCAGCCCCTTGACTGTGGCTTTCATACTATCCTTAAAAGTACTATGCCAATGAATGCGAAAAATGGTTGCGTAACCATCCCGGCAGAGCAATAACGGTGTTCCAAATGGTAGGAATCTTTACGCCAGCGTACTTAAAAGCTGCCACATTATCATGTGCAGCACAAAGTTTCAAAGTTACTGGCATTGAGCCTTACGATCCCGATGTTTTTACGGAAGCCGATTTTTTAGCAAGTTCTGTAACGGACAAAGAATTGCCAACTACTGCAGCTGTGATTTCAGAACCTAAGCCACAACCATCTACGACTCATTTAGTTGAAGTTAACAGACCTATAGACACTACTGAGAAATCCAGTATTTTAAAAGCAGTGGAGAATATTTCTCCAATTCCCAAGGCGTCCGATAGACAGACTACTATTAACAGAAAACGTAAGAAATCGGAAATCATAAGCAGCTCACCCTACAAATTAGAAATTGAAAAACAAATGGCACTTCAAACAAAACCAAAGCTAAAACTGGATACAAAGAATACTCGGTCTAATGAGTTCAACATTCCAAAGACTACCCCAAAAAAGAAGGTATGGAGATGCGGTGGGTGTCAAGAAATATATAAAGAGCCCATCACGGAAGACTGGATTGGTTGTTCGGTGTGCCAACAATGGTGGCACGAAAACTGCACTTCCTATTTAGGCAAAGGACTCTATATTTGCGACGAGTGCACTAAGAAGTAATGCGCGCACTCTTGTACGACCCAACGCGCACTCTTGTACACCCGGGTGTATAAGAGTGCGCAATTTTAATTTTTTACATTTTTTCAGTTCCTGATTTAGTCAATTATATTAATCTATTTTGTTGATTTAAAAATTGTTACCAAATATGTAGAGATTATAAATAAATAATGTTGATTTTTTTAATGTGATATTTTACTTTTTATGGAGCCCCAAACTTAAAATGCGCACTCTTACACCACCTTACCCTATGTATACGGACAATGGGACTAATTTCGTTGGTGCAAAGTCGTATCTTAGCGAATTGCATAAGTTCATTTATTCTTCGCCGTTTAGAGAACAGATAAGTCACGAGCTTTGTGAGAACAGGGTGCAATGGCACTTGAACCCTCCAAGTGCTCCACATTTTGGTGGTAATTGGGAATCGAACATTAAAAGTTTAAAAACGCATCTCTTTCGTGTGATAGGAACACAAATCCTGTCCTACGAAGAGCTCATCACAGTTTTGACACAGGTTGAAGCCATTTTAAATTCTCGTCCGCTTTGTTCGACACTTTCTTCAGATCCATCAGAACCGCAAGCCTTAACGCCTGCTCATTTTTTAACTCTAACTCCACTCAAACATTTGCCTGCACCTGCTATAGAGGAGAATCGTTTGCATTTATTAACGCGTCACGCGCTCCTAGATAAGTTAGTGCAGAGTTTTTGGGAACGATGGCGTAAGGAGTATTTGCATACGCTCTAAGTTAGGCAGAAATGGAATAAGCATGACGTATCGGTCACGGAAGGCATGGTAGTAATTGTTAACACCGACAATCTACCACCCCTTCACTGGCCTCTCGGTATTATAGAAAGTATTCATCCGGCCAGTGACGGCGTCGTCCGTGTCGCCACTGTAAGGACCGCTAAAGGCAGTTTCAAACGTCCTGTAGTCAAACTCTGTCCATTACCATCCCAATAATCTTTTATTATTTCCGTAGTTTCTTAATTATGTTAATTTATAGTATTATTTATAATATCTTTTATATCACGGCGTGCGTAAATGGACGTTTTACGCACGCTTCGCGTGCGCAAAACCCCCGTTTCCGACCCCGTAATATAAAATTTTATACAACACGCGGACGAAAAATGTTTTTCTGACTCGTGTGATTGCAGTCCTCGCCTGCGGCTCGGCCTGCAAACTCACACTTGTCAGAAAAAAATTTTTCGTCCTCGTATTGTAATGTACTATTATATCACGGCGTGCGTAAATGGACGTTTTACGCACGCTTCGCGTGCGCAAAACCCCCATTTCCGACCCCGTAATATAAAATTTTATACAACACGCGGACGAAAAATGTTTTTCTGACTCGTGTGATTGCAGTCCTCGCCTGCGGCTCGGCCTGCAAACTCACACTTGTCAGAAATAGTACATTACAATACGAGGACGAAAAATTTTTTTCTGACAAGTGTGAGTTTGCAGGCCGAGCCGCAGGCGAGGACTGCAATCACACGAGTCAGAAAAACATTTTTCGTCCGCGTGTTGTATAAAATTTTATATTACGGGGTCGGAAATGGGGGTTTTGCGCACGCGAAGCGTGCGTAAAACGTCAATTTACGCACGCCGTGATATAAAAAATTTTTCGTCCTCGTATTGTAATGTACTAATATATACCGCATATTTTACCCGCTAGTATTTATTTTTGTATCCGCTATATCCTTTCTCTTGAAGGTATCCTTAAATCCCGGGGGAAATGGTTACGCCGCAACGCTTATTCGCTTGTGCATACAGTCCCATCCGCAATCATCCAATCCCGACGCACGTACTTCGGTGACGTCTACGATGACGTACTGTATGCACATTGGCCACTAGTCCCAAGGACGGTTGAGTGGGCCTTGAGCTACGTGACCTTACGCACCGCGCCGCAATTGCGTACTCTCTTTTCGCGACCACGTGGCCCTATTTTTCCGCATTTTTCCGCTTTTCACATCGCGCACCGCAAACCGCATACCCGCCTAGAATTAGTGCACAGAATCCAGAGGACCTGCCGAGCTGCAACTACAAGACCACAGGTACGTGCGTTATTCCATAGGGAAAGCTACCCAATTCTTCTTTCTCCGCGCTTTCTCTATTTCGCCTACCTAGTTCCAGTGTGCACAAGTTATAGGCATCAAAACCGCCACCCCAAGTTGATTTAAATCGATTCTGGATTCATGAGAAATAACGTCACTGCAACAATAGAATAAATGCATTTTTTCTTTTTCATATGAACTTCAATAATTTTCCTATCAGTTTTTGGAATTCATAAAGTTATATGTTTATAATAAAAGAAGTGTTTATGTATGTTTTCCATAAGGCAGATAACATTCCATATATGGCAGACTGTCTCATGAATGTAGAGTACATTATAAATACTTAAATAACATCATTTGATCATATTAATACTTATTCGACATAAGACATCAGGTTTCCCTCAATGAAATAATATAAAAAAGTTATATAAACGAGTAGATAGTCACTTTCTTTTGTTATTTCATTCATTAACAGAAATCAATTTTCAATATATTTTCCTCATAGACTCTAGGTACAATATGAACTAGACATACAGACGAATTTAATTACCTGACAAAACAAGTAGAATTTTGTTACGTTACAAACAGAATAACTACGGATTTGCAATACTATAGCACAATTATATTAAGATATTAAAATGTATCATTTTGCTTTTAAGATAACTGTTATCTAATGTAATTGTGGAAAAACTGACACTCCAATCCATTTTTTTATTTATGAATAAATTTTCATTTTTCTACTTACATTGGTAATGCTTATAGCGAAATTGTAAATGGCGGGTGATGAAGTATTTATGCTGATTGGGATTCTATGATCCCATTCAATTTCCAGTATGGAGTTCTGGTTAGTAATGATATAAAAGACAGTCGGGTTTGGTCCCGTGAAGTCCCAAACTTGATGTAAATCATATTTGTCACTTTGGGGCACCTTTGTGTATACCAGTACATTTTCATTACTAAGACATTCTGAGCATCCACGATTCAGCGCTGGTATCTGAAAAATAAATTTATAAGGATGGATGAAGACCTATATTGTGGATTTTTGCTGCTTTTCCTCTTAAAGTGTGTTTGGGAGAGATTGTAGAAATGTAAAGGAGTGTTTTATGTTATAAACGTAGTATATGAAGATACAGTCCACCTGATGGTCAGTGGTTATGCCGCCCATGGACATCTATAACTAACTCTATATAAATGGTTATTCTACCTTAAGATTTTTTATACATAATATAATATCGAAGTAGCAGAGGAGCATGAAGACAAAGTCCCCCTGATGTTAAGTAGCTACTGCAGCCCATGGACATCTGCAATCAACCCTAGTCAGGACCAGATTCCTACTTGACGACTACAGATGAACCGCTACCCTTGAGGACTATGTTACAATGCCTTGGAAAAGTATGTCCCTTTTTTTTCTATAATATAGGTGTAGCAGACGAGCATGCAGTCCACCTGATGGTAAGTGGCTACTGCCGCCCATGAACATCTGTAAATAACCCCAGATAGGATTAGATATTCCGACCTGAGGTCAGCCACAGATGCGCCACTACCCCTGAGGACTAAGCTGGAAAGCCTCAGAAAAGTATGTCTCCCTTACCACATCCTTCAAACCAGATCACAGCCGCGCTTAATACTGCTGTTATGAGACAGAAATAGGTGTGGCAGTGGTGCTGCCGGAGTCGAACCACAAAGGGTTCTACCACCTTTACATATTTCTCACAAATATCAAGTCATTTGAAGGTAATAGAAACTGTGATGGCACCTATTTCTGCAGTAAGGGAGACATACTTTTCCTAGGCATCCCATCTTTGTCCCTGTAGTTTCAGGAGTAGAATAGGATTACGGTATCCCCTTGCCTGTTGTAAGAGGCAACTAAAAGGGGGCTTCCGGGAGCTCGAACCGTCCAGTATGCTACCCCGAAAAGGACGGCGGTATGTGTCGTCGCATACCGTCGTAATCATCAGATGTTGTGGGAGAAGCGAACGCTCCCCCAGGGCAGAGCCCGATCCGGGCATCGCGCTTGGAGGACTCCGGTTGTGTTCCGTCGGAGATCTCCAACAAGCGCTGAGGACGGCCAACTGGGGGTTTTAGGTTTAACCTGGCAACGCTCCCACGTCGTCAAGTACCTTTTGAAGGTTTCCCCCTCGAAACCTACAAAAGTCCATGGGCAGCAGTAGCCACTTACCATCAGGTGGACTACATGCTCATCTGCTACTACTATGAAAAAAAACATTATTAGGTGACCATAATATTTCTTATACTGCTATTTGTAAGAAATATGATGGATGCTTTATATGCCGTCAACACCATTCCAGGAAGAGCAACTAATTCACATTAGAAATAGGTGTGGTGGTGGCTAGTCATACTACCTTTCAAACCAGACAAATGTTTAACCAATAAGGCAGCATTTTGGCTACATTTACTTTTTTTTTAATAAAAAGCAGTTGTCGGGTAATTGGATAACATCTTCTTATTCAATACACCTCAGAACCTGAATTTGAAATGTGAAGCGACTCAAAGTTATTTGAAGTTAAGAGAGCTACGCTTGGTATTTCCCTGCACTACCATATCCACGATCCATACATAGCTCTCAAAACAGGCAAGCCAAAATAGCAATGAACTGGCCACATAGATCATAGGACAGACATCCAATGGGGTAGGGTGGGCTGAAGGTTCTCGAATGAAGATCACATCTGGGCAAAAGGAATACTGGACGCCTCCCGACCAGGTGGACTGATGACCTGATAAGGACCGTGGGTAAGTTCTGGATTCAAATGGCACAAGACGGGTCAGGGTGGTGCAGATTAAGGGAGGCCTATTTTCAGCAGTGGACTTATAAAGGCTGATGGACGGATGATTTTGAATAAATGCTTTATATTAATTATTATTACATTACTATCCATATGTTAGTGTTTTATATAATTTACAAGGTAACTTGTTCCTGGTTTATAATAGTAATATTTAAAAAATATTGTAATTTCACTAAATAACAATTAGAAAAAGTATTCTGAACTGTTATGTATTAAGATTTCATATAAATAGTGATTGTCAAAACATGTAGGTAGGGAAACAATTATGAATAAAGGGTTTAGTTTTTGCTTGTCAAATCAACTGGAGTGTTTCATTTTATTGGCGACTGAGGAAAATTAAGTAAAATGTCGTGGGGCGCAGCTAATATTGCTCTTCCGGGCCAATTTAATCCAAAAACTGACCGATGGTGTGATTACAAGGAACAATTACTATGTGCTCTTCATGTAATTGGCGTGTGCGATTCTAACCTCGAAAAAGCGCGATCATTGTTCCTATCTCAGTGTGGCAAAGAGATGTATAGTCTAATTGCATCATTGTTGGTACCAGAGAGACCAACAAATGTGGATTTCAACAATATTATGCCAGCCTTGGATAAATTTTATGAGCCGGATGTGAATGAAATATTAGAAGCTGGCAAATTCCACAGACGAGGGCAGTTACAAGATGAAAGCATTCAAGAATTTGTTGCTGCTATTAGCTTACTTGGTGCAAAATGCAAATTTATGGACTTGAAGCGCCAGTTGAGGGACCGCTTGGTGCTGGGAGTGCGAGATGACCGGTTGCGGAGGGAGCTGTTGAAGACGAAGGATCTAATGTATGAGAATGCTGTACAGATGTGTCTAAATCATCAGGCTCCCGTGCAAGAACTTTATCCCAGCACAAGCGAGTTGAAGCAAAACTCATCAAGTGCCACAGAACCAATGGACATTGGAAGGATAACGATAAGTGAATGTACACATTGTTCTAGAAGGCATAACATTGGAGAGCGTTGCCCCTTTATAAAAGTAAAATGTTTTTACTGCAAGAAGGTTGGGAATATTGCTTCGGTGTGTAAGAAGAAACTTAAGAGGGTAAATCAGATGGGTGAAGCCGACAAGGATTCAGATGGAATGATGGGAATCTATGTGTGTGCAGAAGGTACTCTGAAACCCATAATGGTGGAACTAGACATAAATGGAACAAAACATGTCATGGAGTTGGATTCAGGAGCTTCAAGAACTATAATATCGGAGGAAGCATTTTGGAAATTGTGGTCAGTTGCACCACCCCTGTACCCCACTAACATCAAATTAGTAACATGGACTCGTGACACATTGAAAGTATTAGGAGTGGCCCATGTTCAAGTGAAATTAGGAAATAAGGAGGCACAATGTGAATTAATTGTTGTAGCGGGAAGTGGACCAAGCTTGTTGGGAAGAAATTGGTTCGAGAAATTGGGACGTTAAGTTACGGGCTTGTGTTGGTCTCGAGATGAGCTTGTGCCGTTAAAAACTTAGTTCCCTGATTTATTTGAAGAAGAGCTGGGAACATACACAGGACCAGAAGTCTCACTCCATGTTCGGAAAACAGCCACACCAAGATTTTTAAAGGCACGTCCTGTACCATTTCCTTTGAAGCAAAGGGTGAATGAATGTTATGATTAAGTCAGGAATATTAACACCTGCCAAATTTTCTATGTGGGCGACACCACTGACAATTGTAAAGAAGGAAGACGGATCCTTACGTATTTGTGGTGATTATCGTTCGACAGTAAATGCAGCTATTGATGTTGATTCTTACCCGCTTCCAACATCGGTTGAGGCCTTTGTAAAACTGAGTGGTGGAAGAATATTTAGCAAATTGGACCTTAAGCAAGCCTATACGCAATTAAAAGTGGATGAAGAAACTGCTAAATTTCTGACATTGAATACTCCATTAGGCTTGATGAAAACGAACAGGTTAGCTTTTGGGGTTAGTGCGCCACCAGCAATTTTTCAAAGGCTAATGTCTACGGCTTTGGCTGGGATGGAAGGGGTAGCTTGTCTTCTTGATGATATAGCTATTACAGGGAGAACCAAAGATGAGCATAACCACAGATTAAGAAGTGTTTTGCAAAAAATTGCAAGAAATGGGATTCCGGCTTAATTTGAAAAAAATGTATCTTTGCAACTAACACTATTACGTTTCTGGGTCATACTATAGACGAAAATGGACTACATCCCTCTATAGCCAAAGTAAAAGAGATTCGTGACAAGCCAGCACCTACAGATAAAGAATTTTTGAGAGCATTTTTAGGCCTCTACAATTTTTATGAGAAATTTTTACCTAACAAAGCCACACTTCTTGAACCATTATATCGGTTGTTAGACAATAAAAGATTTTGGTCATGGGGTGCAAAGGAAGAGCGGGCATTTAATGAAGCAAAAAATCTTCTTTCCTCTGATCTCACTTTGGTTGGATATGATCTTAACAAAGAGTTGCTACTAATTTGTGATTCTTCTGAATATGGTTTGGGGGCTGTCCTTGCTCATATCATGGACGATGGTTCGGAGAGACCTGTGATGATGGCGTCGAGAACTTTAAACCTCATGAAAGACGATATGGACAGATAGATAAAGAGGCCTTGGCTATTATGTATGGTTTGACAAAATTTCATGAGTTCTTAGCGGGGCGACGGTTCTCTATCATTACAGATCACAAGCCTTTAGTGGGATTGTTTAATCCTAAGAAACCGATTCCGAATCAGATCTCACCGAGGATGTTGAGGTGGTCATTAAAGCTAAACTGCTACGATTATTCTATCGAATACAGACCGGGTAAAAAGATTGGCCATGCTGATGCACTCAGCAGGTGGAACCATCGCCAGACCGCTTCGACAGGGGATGATGTTCTGAGAGAAGTTTTCCAATCCAAGTAGATCCAATATTACAGAAAGTAATTTTTGGGGTTCTACATGGTTGGTCTCGCAGCAACTCAGACCCTGCAATGCAACCCTTTTGGACTCGAAGGGAGGCTCTTTCCCTCAATAAAGAGTGTTTATTGTGGAGTAACAGAGTCGTCATACCAGCATCCTTTCAACAAGATGTGTTGAAGTTATTTCATGCCCCCCATGCTGGTATAGTTCAAACCAAAGCTTATGCCAGAGGTTACGTGTGGTGGCCTGGAATGGATAACCAGATTGAAAGGATAGTTGCAGAGTGTGAGCAGTGTCAAGGGGTGCGAAACAACCCGCCTAGAGAACCACAGACTTGGATTGTGACAGATAAGCCCTGGAGCCGCGTTCATGTAGATTTTGCCGGTCCATTTCAAGGAAAGACATTCCTCATATTAGTGGACTCTCATAGTAAATGGTTGGAGGCGGAAATTGTTTCTAGTATGAGTTCTGGTGTTGTCATACAGACTTTACGGAAGATCTTTGCTTCACAAGGATTACCAGAGACACTAGTATCGGACAATGGTAGGACTTTTACTTCTGAGGAGTTTGATACATTTGTAAAGAAAAATGGCATTAAACATATATTTTCTCCACCCTACCATCCATCTACAAATGGGCATGTAGAACGGGCTGTTCAAACATTTAAAAACAAATTAAGGAAGATTTCAAACATGAATGAACCATGGAATGAGAAACTCCCTAAAGTTTTATATGCTCTACGAACTGTGCCTAACAGTTCGACGAATAAAACGCCAGCAGAGATGTTAAATGGGGGTAGATATAGAACTGCAGTATCTGTACTTCATCCAGAGAATGTGCAACGCCCTAGTGATGTACAGTTAGAGGAGGCAGCGCAGAGATCTTCTAATAGAAGATTCCAGGTCGATCAGTTGGTTTTGGTACGAAACTATGGCCCCGGTACCAGATGGCAAAGAGGCCAGGTAGAGATGGTGGAAGGACCAAGTACTTATTTGGTGAGAACAGAGGCAGGTGAATTAGTAAGGCGCCATGTTGATCAAATGTTATCTAGAACTACGAGCCAGACATATCAGAGTCCGGAGGATAGAGTTCTTGATCAACCAAGATCCAGGTCATCATCACCTGATCCACCAATTAAGATCCCACCACCGGAGAATTGGCCAGACATTATAGGGATACCTAATAGTAACTGATAGACTAAAGTCTATTCTTAAATATGCTTTGTTATTGGTTATGTATAGCAATTGCTGTTAGTATTTAAATTATATGTGGGGGTGTGAAGGGTGTGGTAAGGGAGACATACTTTTCCGAGGCGTTCCAGCTTAGTCCTCAGGGGTAGCGGCGCATCTGTGGCCGACCTCAGGTAGGTATATCTAATCCTATCTGGGGTTGATTACAGATGTCCATGGGCGGCAATAGCCACTTACCATCAGGTGGACTGCATGCTCGTCTGCTACTCCTATATTATATAAAAAAAAAGTGCAAAGTTATGAATCTTTGCATGAATAGTAGAAAAAAAATGGCACCACAATCACTTAATATTAGCCAATAAAATTAAAAAGATAATAGGTAAAATTATTCTAATCGAATGAACAGTTTTCTGTTCTGAATAAGTAGGAACTACATTCATATTGAAATAAAAGAAATGTACTGAATTTGCAAAATATTAAGGATTATGAAAAATAGAAAATACTTACAATGTTAATAGAAGACCACGATGCATTTTTATCAAAAAAGGAAATTTATTTCCACATGTCCTAGGTTTATCACGTCTAGTTCAGTTCACAAGTCAAGCACTGATATTGATTCAGAGACTGCGACTGCGTGCAATCAAGCGTTATGAACAAAAGCGATCGATAACACGTATCTTAATTTTCGTTTTCTAAAACTACACTCTGTAACTATAAATTTGTTTAATCAGCTATTTTTTTTTGTCAATAAACACTTTTTCTTGCGTATTCAGTACATAATAACACTCCCGACCATAGACTTAGAATTTTTTCGCTACGCTAAAGACCAACAAAGCATGAGAAAGACATATGTCAACTCATATAGACAATCTACTAGAGAGAAAGAGATGCCAAGAAAAGTGACGGTGTGTCAATTTCTCTTCGAATAAGCGGCCTTAAGCTCCCCCGACTATGGCGCGTTTTATTATTTTACCAAAATTAATACTAGATTCATATATTGCTGAGTTTTTGTTACAAGGGTGTCTTGCTCTATTGTCGAGTGTACCGTTACAAGGAAAAATAATCCACGGAAGTATACGTTTCACAGGTAAATGCGATTTTTCTATCCCAGGTTTTTAGGCAATATTTGGTAAAATTTCATATTAATTGGTTTTGTAGTGTTTGGATAAAGACTATTAACTAAAGTACAGCACAGCTGTAAACACTGTCTCGTGCTCACGGTGTGGCGGGGCGCGCGGCGTCAGTATCGCGAGAGCTAAGGGCGAGAGCGGACGGCCGCCTGCGCACATAGTGAGTGGTCGAGCCAGTGCATCACGAGAATAGTAGTACATATACTACAGGTTTCATACATAGTTGTTACAATTTTATATTCATTTATCTTGCTATAAATACATATATTTCATAGATAGATGAAAAGTTACCAAAATATATACGAGAATTAAATTATTTATTTACGCTAGGGCTTAGCAAAATGGTGACGTCATATTATATCGATAATGTGTCGATAAAGGTCATTTCATGCATCATAAAAGTAGTATAAAAGTAAACTTTGTTGACGTATTGTAACAGAATTTACATATTCTGATTTTTTATGTTATTATAACTCTAATCACCTATATCTTTTCAAGGATACCAAGTTGATCAAGTGAGGTACGTGAAAAGTGAATAAGAATAAAAAATCGGCCAGAATGGACTCCTATTAAATCATCGGTAATATGTAACAAACAATCATGAGGAAAAATAGTTTATACCAAGGAAGTCGTCGTATTAATTTGTATATCATAATAGGTGTTTTATAATATTAATAAATAAACATGTATGAAAATATGGTATTTTATTAATTTGTGTAATAATTTGGATACGAAAGCTACGTTGCCACGGCAGGCTCATCAAATTAATACTGGATGTCAATCGATAAAAAGTATGAAGGTAACAACACTATTACGCACACATTTCAATTTTGGTAACGCGTTTAAACTGACATTGTGTATCTTTGACATCCTATATCTATGCTCCCGACATCCGCAATACAACATAAAATTGCGTTGCGTTTTATCGCCACAGCCCTCGACAGAATCAACAGTTATCGATTGATTATTACTAGAGGTGTGACTAATATATTAGTAACAGGTACAGGTATCATAATACAAGCCATGTATATTCATATTAGGATAGGCGAATATAGCTTAATAGGTTACCAGATATTAGTCAAATTGTCCCTGTAGTTCCGGGACCAGAATAGGGCTACGGTATCCCCTGCCTGTCGTAAGAGGCGACTAAAAGGGGGCTTCCGGGGTTGCGGACGGCAAGAGTGGGAGCTCGAACCGCCCGACCATCAACCCCGGGATGGACGGCGGTATGTGTGGTCGCATACCGTCGTGAACACCAGATGGTGTGGTGAGTTTCAAGCTCACCTGGGCGGAGCCCGACGGGGCAACGCGCCAAGTGGACTCCGGTTGCGTTCCGTTGGAGATCCCGGAGTCCTCTACGCAGCGCCGAGGACGGCCACCGGGGGGGTTTTAGTGCGGTAAGAATCCCACATAACCCCGTGCCGCTCCCACGGCATAATACAAATTTTTCTAACATTGTGTCTATGACTGACCCTGAAATGGCTGCAAGCGCTTTTGTTCATACATTAATGGAATATCCATTAATGTATGAACAAAAGCGCTTGCATTGCATTAAGGTACACTCGCGTTCAGTATGCGTTCCTAGCAAACACCGTATTATTAAGCCTTGGATGTCGCCTGGTCTCATGCGCTGTATCCGTAATGGTGACCGTCTACATAAATTGCACAAAAAAGATCCCGATAATCAAACTTCTAGGCTAACTTACACATGTTACAGGAATTACTGTACTAACCTACTGAAAAAAATAAAACTAGCCTATGAAAGAAGGGAATTTCAAAAAGCTAAAAACAATCCTAAGGCAACTTGGAAGCTCATTAAAAATCGTATTAATCTAAACAACAAATCAAATACATCTAATGACCTGTTACAGCTACACCCAAATCCAGAACAGTCTATCAATAAGATAAATGAATATTTCAGCAGTATTGGAAAAGAGCTTGCCTCAAAATTCACATGTCCATCTAATGTTGATGCCTTACCTGACACCTCGCGCATAAACTCTATGGCTCTAATTGAAACAGATACTAACGAGGTTAAAAACATCATCTTAGGTCTTAAAAATGTACGGTGGGTTGGGATAATATTTCAGCATCACTTCTGAAAGCCACACATGACGTCCTTGTCCCAGTGATAACGTATATCTTCAATTCCTGTCTCACCTCTGGTATCTTTCCCGCGGTATTCAAGGAGGCCATAGTACATCCGATTTACAAAGGTGGAGATAGAGGCAGTGTCAAGAACTACAGACCAATTTCCGTATTAACAACCCTCTCTAAAATACTTGAAAAATTTTTAAATACTCGATTAACTGAATACCTTAACGCTTTCTCTATTCTTTCCAATAATCAGTTCGGGTTTCGGAAAGGGAAGTCTACTTAGGATGCGGTTCTAGAGCTTAGTAACTGTATTATTAACAATTTTAACTCAAAATTGAAAACAATTGGAATTTTTCTAGACCTTTCTAAAGCTTTCGACACTGTCTCTATTCCCATCCTTTTGAAAAAGATGGAACACATTGGGGTGCGAGGTCTGGCTCTTAATATTTTTGAAAGCTACCTCTGTGACCGATAATAAACAACAGGTCCGAATTGGTAAATACTCCAGTAAAGTATTGCCTATCACGTGTGCTATTCCGCAGGGCAGTGTCCTTGGACCTACCTTATTTTTGATATACGTCAATGACCTATTAAATCTGACCATAAATAACTGTAAGATCTTCTCCTGCGCAGATGACACTGCTCTGCTCGTACATGCTGATTCTTGGGTTGAGGCCCGTAGACATGCCGAAGATGCAATGAGGCAAATAATGAGGTGGCTGGAAAACAATTTGCTCACCCTTAATTTAGACAAAACTGTTTTTACTACTTTTGCCACAAATACATCCACTTTGCCTCATGACTCGTTGTTATTCTTGCACACAGTTGTTGTCCCAGCTGTAGTTTTTGCACTTGCCCCAAAATAATGTATACATGCAAAAGCAAGTATCTCGGTGTTGTTATGGATTCTTTTATGTCGTGGAATGATCAGATTGACGCTACTGTGGCTCGAATAAGGAAACTTATTTACATATTTAAAAATCTGAGGGGAGTTACTGATCAACAAACTTTGAAACTAATCTACTACTCCTTAGCGCAGTCAATTATATCATACTGTATTACGGTTTGGGGCGGCTCTGGTAAAACTAACCTCCTCCGACTTGAGAGAGCACAAAGAGCGGTCCTAAAAGTCATGCTATCGAGCCGAATCGATTTCCTACAAAAGATTTATACGCTACTGCAAAAGTGTTAACTGTGAGACAGCTGTTTATCCGTCAAATTATTTTGCGCAAACATTTAAACGTACCTTTTGTTAATACAGTCTCTAACACAAGAGGGGTGCGTCGGATCTGCGAAATAAAAAGCTGTCGCACTGCACTTGCACGACGACACTATGAGTATCTATCCTGTACAATATATAATAAAATGAATAAAGAATTAAATATTTATCCACTTTCATACCGGGAATGCAGGAACTTAATTACAGACTATCTACAAAATCTTACATACGACCAGACTGAACTTATTGTGACTGGATTCTAACAATATGTTACACACAACATATATATTTGTTAACGTACACACACACACACACATACATACACACACTAACACACACCCACACACACTAACACACACAATTTTTACACATATATTAATATTTGTTTAATATGGATTATATTGTTATAGAATTGTATAAATTCACGTAGTCATTAAATGTTTTACTAGTATATATGTACTTCTGCTGTGTCCGAAGGTGGGCGTAAATAGCTGCAACACAGTTTTATAACTATAGCAGCTGTTTACGATATTAAGTTTGCTTGTATGTATATAGATATATGACGATCAATAAATCTTTGAAATCTTTGAAAATAGGGTACCTTTTGAAGGTTTCCCCCTCGTCAACAAAAAAAAAAAAAGATATTAGTCAAATAATAGTGACGCGTAATAGCGAGGCGAGCAGGCGAGTCGCCTCGTTATGACAATATGATTTGCCGGCCGCGGTCATCTCCTCTCATTCACTCGCCGAGCGGCCACAGTCAAAATATGGACCAGTATGGAAACTCCCTACAAGCGTTCGAAAAGGCACACTCACACAAACATGCGCCTGAAAACAACTAGGCTTAGTTGAAGCATAAAGGAAAATTTAATCACCTTCACCGGTTTACTTCTGTAATAGGCATACCTACGTGATTAATATCGTGAATATTCTCGAGATCTTGTATTTCATATTAATTATTGTAGATAATATAACCTACGCAGGTATCAATATTACATTGAGTAGCTAATAGTGATCGGTTCGCTAATATGTGACTAATATCCTATAATAGGTGTGGTATCATAATATACGAATACGCAGGTATCAATATTACATTGAGTAGCTAATAGTGATCGGTTCACTAATATGTGACTAATATCCTATAATAGGTGTGGTATCATAATTTACGAATACGCAGGTATCAATATTACATTGAGTAGCTAATAGTGATCGGTTCACTAATATGTGACTAATATCCTATAATAGGTATGGTATCATAATATACGAATACGCAGGCATCAATATTACATTGAGTAGCTAATAGTGATCGGTTCACTAATATGTGACTAATATCCTATAATAAGTATGGTATCATAATATACGATAGCTAATAATAATAATAAAATAATAATATAATAGCAATAATAGGATTACGTAAAAATAACCCTAATATAACATCTCTAATTATTACGATACCAATTTGAGATGGTATATAGATTTGTATCTTTGTCAACAACATCTATATTGCGCATCAATCTAGATGCATCTTTTGTAATTAGTCGCATATTCTCAAATTTTGACTATATATAATACGGTAGGTTCTCATTCGTTCAGAAATTATATTAGTTTTTAGAAACGGTAGTAAATAAATTACAGATACCATAGAACAATATTCTTAGATGGAAAAATAATATTCTGATTGTTATCTCACTCAATACCATGTAGGTAATACTAATAATCCGATCGCAAGTAATACTTGGTATTTACGTTGAAAAATCACTATCATTTGCAAGAGACGCTCGCCTTAGTGTTAGTACAGGATTTTTTAGACTATTATTATGCATCATTGAGCAATAAAATGAATAATATTCAATGTTCAGTGCACTACGCCCGATTACGGAAACGTAATCATTTGAATGATACATCCCGCGGAGAACAGACGAGCATTTCATTAAATTTTTATTTACATATTCGTACTTGTGTCTATTCGTCTGTACTCGTCCAATATCTAAATCTACTTATTGGTGAGAAAACTAGGGCTGCCGCCTTTTTTAATTATATTCCTTAAAAACATTACAAAAATAAATTAGATAGTAATAAAATAAATGTAGTAGGTATTAATGAAAATAAATAAATGTAATATTTCTTCTAAGAATATTTTTCTTGCCATCGCCAGATGCGGAACAGCAGATTTATTTAGTTAGATAAAACCAATTTTGTGCGGTTGAAGCAGCCGTCATGGTCGCAAGTAGAGTATTGAAGGTTACAGAATCCTTTGTGGTTGGACTGCAAGCACCGACCGCCACACCTATTTCTGTGTTCGCTGTTGTGTTCTGATTAAAGGGTGTGGTAAGGGAGACATACATTTCCGAGGCTATCTGGGGTCGATTACAGATGTCCATGGGCGGCAGTAGGGCACTTACCATCAGGTGGATTACATGCTTGTCTGCTACTCCCATCTTATATAAAAAAGTATAGTAACGTATGGTCTCAAGTGCTCAGAAAAACATTTAAATTAAGGTGTCAAGCATGTGCCAAGAAATCGATATTTTTCTCATGCATATATGAAGCTCATACAAATCAGTTCAGTAGACCGCTAAATTATGTATTCATTACAATTTATTATTACTCTAATTTCGGTTCGTACGTTGAGCGATAACGAAAATGTATGTTTTATAAATTATTTTACTTTTGAGGTTCGATTCTCGAGCACGCATCTTTGACTGTTCAAGTTATATGCATATAAATAATGAATTATCATAATGCATAATGAATTATTATAACAGGAAAGAAGACCATCATGACGAAACTTACACTGCTGAACGTTAGTTAAAAAAAAGTTATCAAAGGTAATAAATGTATAATTAGGCCACTTGTCAGTGTGGAGGACTATGACCTATCTCTCTAACAGGATAGTACAGTAGGACTGTAATGGATTAACAACGAATTTCCAAATAAAACTAGATATTGTCATAAATATTTTATTGATTTTCGTTCTCCTTAACTGTATCGGGCTGTTTTTCTTGTATTTCTTCTTTAGGTTTGCTGTCAGTGTCGTCGTCCGAGCCCACATAGATACGCAAAGTGCTTACAGCAAGTTTCTTGGAAGGGGTATGGCTAGCCCACGGTGAATGGTGCCTCTTGTTCTCATTAAAAGGCCCCTTTTTTTTGTTCTGGTTCTTTAAAGCTTTAGCCCTCCTTTCACCCACCCTGTGAATGAATAAACAACTCATTCTAACTTTACAGTATCTCACAAAGAGAGAAATATATAATACACTTTGTACACTCACAGCCTACACTAGAATTCCCTGTATCGTGTGTGCCATGAGCACACATATAGACAAATACACAAAAACCCAGTCCCAGAACAGATATCTAAATCCATCAATTAGATATCAGCTTGGCCAGGGATTGAACCCGGAACCTTCTGCGTATCAGACCGGTATGGTGGGTGTTCCGCCATGCCGATCGTCAATGCGGAAATCTCTCCGATGTTTCTAAATTAAGTCCATGCAGTAGACATATAGGTTTTGAAGGTGGTAGAACCCTTTGTGGTTCGACTCCGGCGGCACCACCGCCACACCCATTTCTACCTTATAACTGTTTTCTGGTTTGAAGGGTGTGGTAAGGGAGAGGGAAAGGGCTGCAGCAATTTTCAGGTGCTGCAAATGTTCATGTAAAATATAGTGTCAAAAAAAGTACTGGCCACATTTAATTAGCCAACTTTATGGTGTCGATTTTATTTGTTGGTGTTGTAAAACTCATCACTGCCTAATACTCACTTGATAGCAGCCCTGCTGCCAGGTCCACAGTGCGGCGTGGGGTTGAACTGGAACAGCAGTTTACCAACCTTCCTGCTCTCAGGGTTGGCATCAGGCCGCATCGTCAAGTCCACCTTTGATGTGATCTCTTGAGATAGGATGTACTTTGCTACTGGGTCGGCCTCTAACCTGGGTGATTAAATTATTTTAGAATCTCCATTAATGTGACAAGTTTATTATAGGTTATATAGTATAGACTGGGAGTAATATTATTATGTAAATGTAATTAGTATTTTCCCATATTTGGTTATTAATAAATACTACAGAATTCGATATTTATAAGCGTCATAATGAGATGAAGCAATTATTTGTTTTTTTTTCTTTTTATTTAGCGTCCAGCAAGTGAACCCGGTATATGTGGTTGCATACCGTCATAAACACTTGGGTGTAGTAAGGTTAACCCTTCATGAACAAAAAAAAAGAAAATTAAATTACTTAGCGGGTTTAAGGGGTTTCTGTTTCTCCCAGGAGCGCACGATGTCCCACAGGAAGCGCGCGGGCGCGTCCGTCTTCACGGACAGCCGCGACGTGTGCGAATATGACACTTTGTAGCCGCCGTTCAGCAACGCTGACCTGTGGGGGAGCATTTAATTAATTGTTTTTATTATGAACAAGCCTTAAGCCTTTTTTATAACATATGAGTTCACCTAGTATGGAATAGGAGGATAGTAAGTGGCTACTGTTGCCCATCGACATCTGTAATCAATCCCAGACAGTATAAGATATTTCTACTGAGGTCAGCCACAGATGCTCCGCTACACCTGAGGACTAAGCTGGAAGTCCTCGAAAAAGTACGTTTCCCTTAACACACCCTTCAAACCAGAACACAACAGCGCTTAACACTGCTATTATGAGGCAAATATTGGTGTGGCGGTGGTGCTGACGGAGTCGAAGCACAATGGGTTCTTATCACCTTCAATATGAGTTAGCAGTACGCCTGTAGGTACTTTAGATTGAAATTGGTCATAATGTTGACATATTTTATTTATTTAAATGCAATTAAAGTGAATGTAGGCAATTTGTTTATTAATTAAAATGGTAGAAACTTTCGTGGTGCAACTTTGTTTGCACCACTGATAGACCAATTTCTGCCTTATAACGACAATAACAATAATTTTCTAGATGTGAGGATGTCATAGGAGACACACTTATTCAAGCCGCTTCATTAATTAGGTTAGTAACACATCTGTTACTGACCTTAGTTAAGATTCATGTACGCCCGCTGTCCGGCCACATACAGTCCAGCGTGCAGTAGAGCGGCGCGGGCAGCTCCCCGCTGTCCGGCCACATACCTCACGAGCCGCATGGGCATGGAGGCCAGGTGCACGGCCCTGCACAGCCGGTCCAGCGTGCAGTAGAGCGGCGCGGGCAGCTCCCCGCTGTCCGGCCACATACCTCACGAGCCGCATGGGCATGGAGGCCAGGTGCACGGCCCTGCACAGCCGGTCCAGCGTGCAGTAGAGCGGCGCGGGCAGCTCCCCGCTGTCCGGCCACATACCTCACGAGCCGCATGGGCATGGAGGCCAGGTGCACGGCCCTGCACAGCCGGTCCAGCGTGCAGTAGAGCGGCGCGGGCAGCTCCCGCTGTCCGGCCACATACCTCACGGCCGCATGGGCATGGAGGCCAGGTGCACGGCCCTGCACAGCCGGTCCAGCGTGCAGTAGAGCGGCGCGGGCAGCGTCCCGCTGTCCGGCCACATACCTCACGAGCCGCATGGGCATGGAGGCCAGGTGCACGGCCCTGCACAGCCGGTCCAGCGTGCAGTAGAGCGGCGCGGGCAGCTCCCCGCTGTCCGGCCACATACCTCACGAGCCGCATGGCATGGAGGCCAGGTGCACGGCCCTGCACAGCCGGTCCAGCGTGCAGTAGAGCGGCGCGGGCAGCTCCCCGCTGTCCGGCCACATACCTCACGAGCCGCATGGGCATGGAGGCCAGGTGCACGGCCCCTGCACAGCCGGTCCAGCGTGCAGTAGAGCGGCGCGGGCAGCTCCCCGCTGTCCGGCCACATACCTCACGAGCCGCATGGGCATGGAGGCCAGGTGCACGGCCCTGCACAGCCGGTCCAGCGTGCAGTAGAGCGGCGCGGGCAGCTCCTCGCGCACGACGGCCAGCAGGCCCTCTATCCTCCGAGCGGTGCCCAGTACATTCATGCTTTTTTCAACGTATTTCATCACGTCTTCCACGAACTCTTCGTCGTGTATCGGCGCCGACCAGATGGGTCCGCCCAGCTGTTGTAAAGGAAAAACACATCAAAAGCATACGACAATGTCTGAATGTTGCTCATAATTGTTAAAAAATGAAATATACCTATCCTTACTTTACTTTAGGGATACAAGGCTTTATTAATGAGTTAATGCCAACCGTAGCCTATTTCGTTTTCATCTTCATGACTTACTAATCGCAAATTTAAAATAATAATCAATTTAGGATAAATTCATTATAGTGTAAGCCAATATATTATATGATTTTAAATTAGGAGTAAATTTAAAAAATTGAATTTAAATTAAAGATGTTAAATTTTGACCATATTTATTTAGTCACCCAAGACACAGGTGTATGTTTCGGAGTCAAGGAGCAGACAAACACAGCGTTCCTACGAACCAAGCGAATACGATCGCCATTGCTAACCATGCTAATGATGTGCCGAGTCGGCCATTTTTGGTATTCGAGTACTTTAGTACTCATATAAAAAAGAATCGAGTCAGTACTCGAGTCCAGAGTATTCACAATGTACTCGAGTTAGCATGAAGTACTCGAGTACTTTGTAACACATACAACCACGGAAGACCAAAAAAAAGGCACTCACTAAACAAAATTAAACAAGTTGTTACTTGCACAATTCCTGCTGCATTCACTCGTTTGCCTATATAGGGTACATAAGACTGGAGACAGTGTACGAGTACCGTCGGTATTCGAGTATCACTGGTACTCGAGTACCACTTATTAGTACTCGAGTATGCGAGTTTATGTAAGTACTCGAATACTGACTCGAGTCGACCTGACTCGGCACATCCCTAAACCATGCACATTACACTTGATTCGTGGAACCGTTTGTGTCCCTACAATAGATTAAATAGTCTTTTTGCACCATCTTATCTACAACAAACAAAAATATGAAACTCACACGATGTCTCTGATTACAATGCGTACAGAATTCACCGACAGGGGGCGCCGGGGGCAGGTACGACTTCTCCTGGTCGGGGTTGGAGGGCGAGGGGTTCGCACTCAGCGGTTGCAGGGTCACAGTGTCGCACCCCACACAATGGTAGACCATCGACATCTTACTACATGGTGAAAAAGATGAAATAAATTATGATTCGGTAAAAAGCTTTTATGGAAAGTCAACCTGAAAATTGAAGTTCCATAAAAGTTTTAAGATAGAATAACTTTTTTAACATACTTTTATTAGCTTGGGTTGTATGTATGTATGTATGTATGTATGTATGTATGTATGTATGTATGTATGTATGTATGTATGTATGTATGTATGTATGTATGTATGTATGTATGTATGTATGTATGTATGTATGTATGTATGTATGTATGTATGTATGTATGTATGTATGTATGTATGTAACTATGTAACGGAATCTTTGAACCCGATTTCTATCCACTTTGAACATTCAGTTCAATACAAAATTTTGAAGAATTATCAAAAACCGATGACAATACACGATTTTAAAAATTTCGTACCATTGTCCTTATCAACATCCTCAGGATTAACGATTTTCGAGGCGAGATTGTTCAAGCGCCTTAGAGAAAGTTCATCGCAAGTTACTAGATCGATTTTTAGGACTCCGTACTCACAGGGTAAAACGAAACCGTCCGCTGTCTGTTCGTGTGTCACAGGGCTTTATCTATTAAACCGTAATAGATAGACACTTGATTTTTTTTATAAAGGATGCATAATGGTGGTCACTATGGTACAAATACTAAAAATTAATAAAATAAATATACATAGTTTATAAAACTAAAAAAAACACGCTTTTATGATAAAATCCATTTATCACTTTTCGAAAAGCACCCCACACTTTTTCCACAACTATACTATTTACTGTTCCTTAATAGATTCCTAGATTGAAAATTATTATTTACTTTTTAGTTGATTTGACAAGACACAAAAACTTCAACAAATTCAACAAAAAACAAAATCTTTAAGAACTATACACAATTTAACAAACGCGCTATGAAAACAAGAAAACATTCGAGTTCGATCGGCTACACAACTTAAAAATGGAGGCACAAAAAATATTTTATATCCCGATTGTAATACCATTATCACATTTTTTCAATCTACCTTGTTTTTCAATATTATTATAGTATAGAACTTTTTTTTTCCGGTTCCGGCGGTAGATTTGTCAATACGCACGTCACAGAGCTCCGCGAAAAATAAAAATAATCAGTGTAAAAAAGTGCCAACAAAGTGTATCATACAAACTATTCACTTCAATAAACAACAAAATACGTGACCAACGAAAAAATATTTTTTTTTTTTATAATATACGAGTAAGAGTAGCAGACGAGCATGCAGTCCACCTGATGGTAAGTGGCTACTGCCGCCCATGGACATCTGTAATCAACCCCAGATAGGATTAGATATTCCTACCTGAGGTCGGCCACAGATGCGCCGCTACCCCTGAGGACTAAGCTGGAACGCCTCGGAAAAGTCTGTCTCCCTTACCACACCCTTCAAACCGGAACACAGCAGCGCTTAACATTGCTGTTATTAGGTAGAAATAGGTGTGGCGGTGGTGCCGCCGGAGTCGAACGACAAAGGGTTCTACCACCTTTAAAAATATACAGAAAAAGTGTTAAATTGCGTGAAAAAAATCTAACCGCTTGTAAACATTCTAACCTACAAAAGTAATGTCATCGAAATTACAGTGTACATAGACAATAGAGTGGGAACTGTAGTGACATCATTGCCATCAAAAAAATAAAACACCAGTGTTGACACGGCAAAACAAGTGTTGCCATAGTATTAATACAAAAATACCTAAAATGGATAAATGGAAATCCTATTGGCAAAACTAGACGAAAAGTTAGACTAACAGACTAAACTTATAACAACTTCAGTAACACAAAATGTCATGGCAGCACTGGACGAAAAGCTAAAAGCAATCACTGAAGAAAACGCCCAACTTAAAAATAAAATAATAGAGCTTGAATCAAAACTCAAAATCGTCGATAAGGATAAGCGCAAAAATAACCTTGTCTTTTTTGGCATCGAGGAAGGAAAGGCAATAACAGAAATGGAGCTAGTAGACTACATAAAAGACATTATAACAGAAATGGAAGTGCATTTTGAAGTTTTCGAAATCAATAATATTTATAGAATTGGTAAAAAGGTGCATGGTAAAAACCGGCCTGTTGTAGTCTCCCTCACAACTATGTGGAAAAAACATATTATGATTCTGCGAAACAGCTCTAATAAACCTGCCAGAAGGTGTTTATATTAAAGAGAATTATCCTAAGGAAATCATAGAAAAGCGTAAACAGCTACAGCTGCAAGTTGAAGAGGAAAAGAAAAAGGGAATATAGCATTCATTACATATGACAAATTGATAGTAAAGAAACCACAAAGAGGAAAAGAGACACTTCAGTATCACCGAAAATGCCCTCACAAAATAAAGTCAATGCATGTAACACTCAAAGTACTTCGAACTCCCAGAATAACACCCCCTATAAAACTGCAACAAAGGAATTAATCAGACCAAATTTATTGAACTACATAGAGCGCGGGAGATCAGCAACATTCTCAAACCCTTCAAAAAACTAACAAACGACACCCGGATCCCGCCACCGGGATGACGACCCGCGTGGCGGAGCGGCCACCATACCGGTCTGACGCGCAAAGGGTCCCGGGTTCGATCCCCGGCCAGACAGATATCTAAATGATGAATTTAGATTTCTGTTTCTGGGTCTGGGTGTTTGTGTATTTGTCTATGTGTGTGTCCATGGTACCCACGACACAGGGAATCCTAGTGTGGGGCTGTGAGTGTAGAAAGCGTTTATTTATTATTTATCCGAACAACCCCAACAACCATATTACCAAACACAACATTTACAAATTGCACCCCAAGCCGGCTTGCCACTGTGGGGGAAGAAGGTAAACACCCTCCACCCAAATCAAAAAAATTATAATTTGAAACACCCTAGAACAAAACTACATATAACAAACATGCACAAAAAGAAAACAACATGGATAAAACAAGATAGAAAGAACACTGAACAAATAAATGTCTGCACACTGAACACTCGGACACTAAGAACAGAAGAGAGCCTACAAGAATTAGAAATAGCCATATCTAACATAAAATGGGACATACTGGACGTTAGCGAGATGAGAAGGCCAGGAGAAGGGATAGAAGAGAGGAATGACTATATCATGTTTCACAAAGGAGAATCCACTGGACAAAAAGGAGTAGGTTTCCTTATTAAGCCTAAATTGAAAAAGAACATTGTGGGATTTGAAGGAGTGTCTGACAGAATTGCCGTAGTCCATCTAAAAGTTCCGGGTTACAGCCAAAACTGGGCCATCTTCCAAATATACGCCCCAACGGAACAAACCGGGAAATCAGACATAGAATCTTTCTACGAGAGTATCTCATCTCAGAAGCAATAAAACCGTACTACAAAAACAATATAATAATCATGGGCGATTTTAACGCACAGGTTGGAGAAAGGTTAATTGGAGAAGAATCTACAATCGGAAAATTTGGGCATGGCAAAAGAAGCCAAAATGGTCAAAAACTAGTAGAATTCATGATGGAAAATAACCTTATTTTATTGAACTCAATTTTTCGCAAAAATACTAAAAGCAAATGGACGTGGTCCTCCCCAGGCGGAAAATACAAGACTGAAATTGACTTTATCATAACCAACAAAGCAAGAGCGTTCACAGATACCAATGTAGTTAAAAACCTCAACTTTAACACAGACCACCGCATGGTAAGAAGTTGTCTAAACCTAAACCAACCCAAAAAAATCCAGGAAAAACTTAGTAAACAACAACAAGCTGTATCAAATCTCAGAACACAGTTATGTCACTAATTTCCGCACAACAGAATCACTCAATCAAATTATTACCTCCGACGTAGAAACTGGGATCAAATACAGGAAATTACAAAAGAAACTGAACGAGATGGTAGTCAGTAAAGCCAGTAGCAAAGCAAGCTACTTGAGCAAACGGACACTAGAATTAATAGAAGATTACTAATAACAACCAAAGCGAGTGTTCAGTTTTGTCTATGGTTCTACGGATTAATTATCTGTCGTTGGTATTAATTTTAATCTGTAGGATTAAAAGCATAGAGATTTATAGTTTGAATTAATTCGTTGTAGTGTCGTTGTCGTCGTGTCGTTCGCGGTGGCGGGAGCCTGATGGCTTCCGCCACCGGGATTCTTACTGGTTCGAGAAGCTTCGGAGTCGTCGGTCGCGCTCGCGCATATTTGTCGTTTTAGTTATAAGCCACTATTCGTATTCGTAGCGTTTCCTTTAAATTCGCGTTAACTTCATTGTTCGCGGTGCAACGTGCTGTAAGATCGACGCCACGTGAGAAGAGGAAGAAGGTAGAGGTAACCGGTAGACCATTCCGAGGTAAGACTAGCTAGCTCGAGCTTAGGGTGAGTTGAAGGTGCCTTATACCTAGTACAAGAGGCTGCGCCCATCAGCAGCAGGTGAGTGCGTGGCCCTATAGCACTTTGCATCTTATTTTTCGTATATACAGTCCACTTAACCTTCTTCGGGACACGATCATCTTGTCCATCGAAGAGAGGAACATTCGGTTCCTTATTTGTTCTAACGGCCGCGGAACATTCAAAAATCAACAACTACTTACGAATTAAAAATTAATTAAAAAAACCTTTTCCCACGGACTAAATTGTGAATCTAAACCATTCTCAAGTCCCCTTGAACACACACAACAAATTTCATCAAAATCGGTCCAGTCGTTTAGGAGGAGTTCAGTGACATACACACGCACATAAGAAATATATATATATATGTATACACATATATATATATATATATATATATATATAATATATATATATATACTCGAGTATATATATATATAAAGATTTGCCAAAGTAATCCTGGAAAGAATATCAATAACACTAAATGAAAACCAACCTGTAGAGCAAGCAGGATTCAGAAAAGACTCCAGCACAATAGCCCACATCCACACAATAAAACAGTTGATGCAAAAGTATAATAAACAACTCTAACTAGCGTTTATAGACTACTCAAAGGCATTTGACAGCCTCACACACAAATACGTATGGCGGAGCCTCGAACAACAAGGGGTCCAAAGTCACTACATAGAATTACTGAAGAGTGTCTACAAATTTAGCAAGGCCAGTATTAAATTAGAATCAATAGGCGAACCATTTCCTATTAACAAGGGCGTACGCCAAGGGGATCCTCTCTCTCCCACGATATTTAATGCCGTACTCGAGTATATCTTTAGACAGCTGAACTGGGAACACTTAGGTCTGAACATTAATGGAGCTCGCCTAAACCACATAAGATTTGCCGACGATCTGGTGCTTCTTGAAGAGAATCCAGCAGCAATAGAAAAAATGATGCAGAGCCTAGCAAATAAAAGCAGAGAAGTTGGTCTGCAAATTAACGCCAGTAAAACAAAACTGATGACAAATTCAAGAGAAATAGACATTATGGTAGATGGCAGTAAGATTGAATATGTTAAAGAATATATCTACTTGGGACAGATAATATCACCTAAAGATGAAATGACAAAAGAAATAAACAACCGTATAGCCCAAGGATGGAGAAAATACTGGTCACTGAAGGAAATAGGAAGATGTGAAACTTGGTCAGTAACACTCCATCATAGGGAAAGACTAGCAAAATGTCAACAGGCTATGGAAAGAAGCATGTTAGGGATAAAAATCAAAGACAGAGCCTGGAATGGAGATATAAGAAAAAAAACAAAACTTACAGATATTCTTACTCAGATAGATGTCCAAAAATGGAGATGGGCTGGGCATATGCTACGCCACCCCGTTAATAAATGGAGCAAGCAAATCACTGTTTGGCAACCAAGAGACAGCAAAAGAAGAAGGGGGCATCAAGTCAGGAGATGGGAAGACGACTTAAAACAAACAGCGGGACCCTTCTGGATGAGAGTGGCAAGGGATAGGGTCTATTGGAAGGAATTGGAGGAGGCCTATGCCAAAAGGCACACTGAGCTTAGGGACTTCCTGTAACCCTAGGTTTAGGAATAAAAAGGCTATAATAATTATAAAAAAAAATTTAACAAAAAAATACAACCGACTTCTATGTCACTACAAAGTAAAAAATAATTGAAATAAATGTTGGTTTTGTACATATTTCTGAAGTCGGCACTCAATATATTTCGTTGGATAACGATGTAAACAGCGTGTCTAATATGAGCGCCGACTTCAGAAATATGTACAAAACCAACATTTATTTCAATTATTTTTTACTTTGTAGTGACATAGAAGTCGGTTGTATTTATTTGTTAAAAAAAATTTTCACCCTTTTTAGTGATGACATACTAACATTTATATTAATACAATATAAAATTGTATAAACGTGATCATGAATGAAGATAAGGTCTGAATTTACATTGATTGGAACCGCCCGCTCGCAGGCCGCTGCCGCGCCCTGCTCGCTTAGTTTTATATTGTATTATATGTTCCAACCTAACCTAACTAAATAGTCAATGATGTGAACCTAGAACCTACACGAAATATCTTCAAACACAACTCAATTATTCCCATCGGTTGAGGAGTTACATATTTTGTCTCCGAGCCACATTATCAGACCCTTAAATAGTCAATGATGAACTGACTTTGTAATTTCATTAGAACCTACACCAAATATCTTCAAACACAACTCAATTATTCCCATCGGTTGAGGAGTTACATATTTTGTCTCCAGAACCCGCTCTGATCCTCATCATATTTAAATGGGACCAACTTGTAGCAATTGTACACACACGAAACTAAAGGCATTAAAATAGGTTCATGAACGGCGAAGTTATGGCTGTTATATTTACATGGGTGGAGGAGTTCCCCTCATTTTCTCCAGAACCCATCGATGGATCCTAACCAAATTTAAATGGGACCAATTTCCAGCTCGTCTCTATACAATAAAAAAAGAATTATTGTTAAGCATACATCCGGCACGATGGTCAAAAATGTTATGAATTCGGCTCCGAGACCGAAAATATTAAGATTTCCGCGGCCGTTAGAACAAATAAGGAACCGAATGTTCCTCTCTTCGATGGACAGGATGACCGTGTCCCGAAGAAGGTTAAGTGGACTGTATATACGAAAATAAGATGCAAAGTGCTATAGGGTCACGCACTCACCTGCTGCTGATGGGCGCAGCCTCTTGTACTAGGTATAAGGCACCTTCAACTCACCCTAAGCTCCAGCTAGCTAGTCTTACCTCGGAATGATCTACCGGTTACCTCTACCTTCTTCCTCTTCTCACGTGGCGTCGATCTTACAGCACGTTGCACCGCGAACAATGAAGTTAACGCGAATTTAAAGGAAACGCTACGAATACGAATAGTGGCTTCTACTTCGGAGTATAACTAAAACGACAAATATGCGCGAGAGCGACCGACGACTCCGAAGCTTCTCGAACAAAAACAAATCCCGGTGGCGGAAGCCATCAGGCTCCCGCCACCGCGAACGACACGACGACAACGGTACTACAACGAACTATTTCAAACTATAAATCTCTATGCTTTTATTCCTACAGATTAAAATTAATACCAACGACAGATAATTAATACGTAGAACCATAGACAAAACTGAACCTACTAACGGCGGAGTAATTCGTGTACATACATAAAAAAAAAAAAAGATACCGGCCGAATTGATAACCACCTCCTTTTTGAAGTCGGTTAAAAATAGTATAGAACGAAATTCAGGTAATATAAATATTAGAAAATGTGAATTGATCTTAATTTATTTAAATTATTATTTTATTATCGTTGTAATACTTTAATATCGTCAAATATAAGAAACTACCATTTGAAACATATGTTCTTGATAGGTCAACACCTTTGTTTGATTGATTTAATGATTAAAGAATTAAGGAGTTAGCGTGTCTCATATAGAGGCTTAAGGTGACAGAAAATATTTTTTATAAAGTGTCTATTTGAAACAGTTAAGAGTTCTCACAGGAAGCACTGTTCTTAATTCTTAAAAAGTTATAACTTACAAAAGAAACAAGTAGACCAAAACTAAATTTATCTTAACTTTGGCTAAGATATCATACCTGGCAGATTTCTTGCAGTGTATCGCGCCACTTCGTACTTCTACAAACACTCGTATATAAAAGTCGACAGACATACTTAATAATGGCACTATATACCGACTATATCGGTTTGCATGTTGTTCAATACATTGCAGCAGTATCCTGAGAGCCTGTGGAATAAAAATATTTGTTTATCGTTATTATTTAAATGGTGTGATATTAAGATAGATGTAATGTCAGGTCAAGGCAATATATAGGACTTAAGTGGAGTCATAATGTTATTTTTTTTCATCTGAAAGTGTATATAATTTTATAAAGACTTTAATGTCGTCCTGTAAACCCAGATATAATATGTTCATATCACATTCAGGCTAATAAAAGCAGCATTTTTGAAGGGTGTGGTAAGGAACAGGGATAGCAACACATCTGTGACTGACTAACTGACAATTACATACTTGGACTGTAGGACTCCAAATTCTCTATCCTCCATCCATGAACTTATCATAGGGTGGAGTGGCCAATTACCATAAGATGGATTGCATGTTCATTTGCGACTTGTATATCATAAAATAAGGAACAGAAAGTCTCATAACAATGCAGGTACTAATAAAAACCTACCATTTCATGACAGGACTGGGTGCGGAGGCTGATAGCTCCGTACTTGGCGTAGCATGTGTCCGGCAAGTTGCCGGTCAGCACGGCCATGTCGGTGGCGGTGACCAGCAGTAGCCCGCCGTCCGCCACGCTCTGCACGGCTGAGTCCAGGAATATGGATGGACAGCCAAATGGGTCCAGGTCGATAGCCGTGAACCGTTTCAATGGATGTTTGTGTTTGTACATCAACATGCTGCAAGAAATCTATACATATAAATAAAATTGGAGTGTCTGTTTTTAATATTGAAATAACCGCTTTTACTACATGCATATGAATACATATACATGCAGTAAATAGACCAAAATAACATTTTTTACAATTTTTATGTCTACTGGGTTTACTACTCTCTGTCTGTTTGTTCTGGGTAATATCTGAAATGGCAGGACCGATTTTAACGAGACTTTTATTCGCAGGTAGCTGATGTAATAAGGAGTTTTTATCTTTGTTTTTTTTTTGTTTTTTTTTTTAAAGATCATAGGTGAAAATTTTACAGAATAGGTGATTGTGAGGAAACCTACTTTATGTTATAATTCTTGGGATTTTCAGAAACATGTGTGTAATAAATTTCGTAGGTAAAGGATTTATTTGCTAATATAAAAAAAAACAGGATTCAGGGATAAAAGAAATACAAAAAATATTACCATGCATCATCATGGCTGACCTCCACCAAATGTCCTACATAGTTGTATTCAATGTTATCTTTTATTGTTTCCACAGCTTGCTCTGATATGTCATTAGCAATTATTTTTGTCACATTTGGCACCTCCCGTGCATAACGTATGCTCCTCAGTCCGGTAGCTGACAAGGCTTCTAATATAGTGATTGGCACATGTGCTTGTTCAACCTTAGGTGCCTTAAATCAAAGATTAAAGTTAAACCAACACAAAATTCCTGTATAATTTTACAATATAAAAAGACAAAATTCCTGTATTGTCCACACAAAATGTTTTCTGCAAAATATGTTATATTTACTAGCCAACTTCATGGTGTTGATTTTTGAATATCAGTTTTGTAAAGAATAACTTTGATATATGGAAATGACCACATATCACCACCACTCACCAATTACACATTAATACCTTTGGGCTTAAAAAGAGCTAAAGGGTTAAAGTGTATCAATACCTAAATCCTTCATACCCTTTGAACAATTATTTTAACAAAAACCTACTAATCGTTTAAGTGTAAAGAATTCTCAAAAAACCTACTACTCGCTCATGTGTTAATGACTCATCCCCTTTCTTGTCCTCCAAGATCTGCCCTTTTGCTTTTTTCTCAGCCTTTTCGAGCTGTTCCTGTTTGTATTTCTTGGTGAACACTGCCAGCACTGCGATGCTCATGTCTCGATTGAACTCCTGTACTGGGTTGTAGAACACCCTATCAGTTTTCAACCTCATCACGGCACATCCCTCTTTGATGTTTTTGTACTTCCATCTCTGAGGGTCCACTTCTATATCAATCATCTCCATTTTAAATAGTCGCTGCAATAAGCAGTCTTATTATTGTTAAAATGTGTGTAACTTAATTTATATAGAGTTGTAAATAATAATTCGTAAGTTTGTTTCCAGTAGTTATACAGTTTGATGTTAACCACAAAGTCATATACATAAGTTATGTTAAATAGAGAACAACAGAGAAATACATCAGAACACTCCACATGGCGTTTTTAAAAAAAGGCATTGATGACGCTATTGTTGCAAATGAGTATTTATTTATTTATTTATTTATTTTTGTACACCTTAAACTAAGGGTTACAAAGGGTAAACTTAATGCCTAATGGCATTCTCTGCCAGTTGACCCTGGATGATGGCGATAGCATGTGGTAGGCATAAACATAAGCAGTAATGATAAAATATCAAGAAATACAACTATGGAAAAAAAACATACAATATCTACATATAATAATTATAAATTAATATAAATAATATATAAATATATAATAAAAATATAATATATACAAATAAATATATACAACACAGTGAATTAAGGAAGTTGAAAGACTCAAGTATTGGAGGACATACGTAAGTAATGCTCCCGAACCATTCTCTTGAAGGTGTTCCTACAAGTGGCTTTCCTAATGTTTTCGTGTACTGTTTTCGTGTACTTGTACTTATTTGAGAAAATATGTTTCTACGTGTATAGTTTAACAAAGAATAATAATATTATCAATCGCTGTTGTCAACATGATTAATTTAAATTAATCGATCTCCACTTTGCAGGATGAGATGTAGGCTATTTGGAAACTGAATGGTAGTTTATTTTAACTAACAACATAATTCGTCAAATGCGCACCTCATATTAATATAATAATAATAATAATAATTTTTTATTTCATAAAGCATTACAAAGGTATATTTGGATGTTCTCGAGATAATCTTTATATAATAGTAATTTATTTTACAAAATTAAGTATCGTCAGCTGCCTAAACTGGGTTAAAAAAACCTGTAATATAGGCAACTGAAACTCTCCCTAAAGTGTGTCCGAGTTACTATATAATCTGATTTATTGGAATTTATATAAACTTATACATAGCAATATTACTTCTGATTTTTAACATAATTAGATTACTTAATTTATAAAATAGTTTAAATTATTAATTAATTAAGTTATGAAATTAATATTGCATTGCGCTCAGATAAAAACATTTGAAATATTTGCAGTTAGGTTAATAGCAATAGGGCATGCAAAAATCGATAATACGCTCTATACACTCACAGCCCCACACTAGGATTCCCTGTATCGTGGGTGCTATGGACACACACAGAGATAAATACACAAACACCCAGACCCAGAAACAGAAATCTAAATTCATCATTTAGAAATCTGTCTGGCCGGGGATCGAACCCGGGACCCTCTGCGCGTCAGACCGGCATGGTGACCGCTCAGCCACGCGGATCGTCAAATAATAGGATTGCTCTTACCTTAAAAAATGCTGTAAATTGTCTCAATTTAAGGAAATATGTCATTCACACACAAATAGATTGTATTCGTTCGTTATGTAGAGTACATAAGTAATAATAAAAATATTAGGAAAACCTGAAATGTTCAGAAATTGGCACTATTTTACTATACACTTCTCTTACTGTCATTTCATTACAAAATCATACAAAATTATAAAATGAATCAAATCAATTTTTTTTAATGGTGTTTTACGGCCTTGGCTTTTTGCCTTTTAGCCTAACTTCATTGTACTTCATTGTACTTCCATTATTATAATTTTATTTATTAATAAATGAAGAAGTGAAGGAAATTTGGGTTTACTGATATTCCGAATCAAATAAAAAAGCACATAACAGATAACACATTGACGGTAACCACAGACAGACAGACTATCAAAGACAATAGTGTCATATTATATTACTATGGTTTTTATCAATTTTATGGATTATAAAATAAACACACATTGCAGTATATCCGAGAGTATAGTAACTATATAAGAACAGTATAATAATAATAATAATACTCTTTATTGTACCCAGATGTAGAACATAAAATAAGGGTACTTGCATAGAGTATTATTATATACATGTTATAGAGAGGAAACTCTACGTATTTTTTGTCTCCCCTTAAGCGCCCCTAGTGGCCTGCCCCAGAACTACTCATGGGTTTTACATACATATCTATAGATACCTATAATATATTCATTATTCATTATATGTATTAAAATTAGGTAAATTATAAGTTGTATCACCAAAACACGAACTATAAATGATTGTGTTCCAAAGATTCACATTTGCATTATACTTTTTTCCTTCTCAATTTTGATACAAGAACAAAACTACATTTACATACTTTATAAAATTTCAGAAAGATACAAAAAATTGTAACGATGTGAATCTTCGAATCACGCTCCTTTACAGTTGATGTTAAAGATACAACTTACGTGGGAGGCATCAAATATGTACAGTTGTCGCAACGGTGTCTCTCTAAAGTGCAAAAACAACTATTTAAATTAGAAACGACTAACGAAGTTGCGGACATTTGACAACAGACACATCATTTTGACGGTTAACTGTCACTCCGTCGCCATTTTAATTTGAAGCTTCCGGGGCGAGTCGTTACGTGGCGCTAGTATCTACACAAAAAGTCATTTTGTATGGAAGTGTGCCCCCCCTGGGTACTTGACAGTTATAACATCGTTTGCTGTTAGAGTTGGTTGAATTTATGTTGTGAACCGAAATGGAGGCTGGAGCCATACTATATTAAAGCTGATAGCGTGAACCTGCTTAAAGAAGATCCATATATGCAGTGCAATAAATCAAAATGGATGCAAAAAATCTTGTGAGATAACCTATGGAAATATCAAATAAACAACGTAAGTAAAACATTCTTTATATTTACATTTAATCTTATCGGACAATTAAAACATTTCTTAACTGACTTCAGACAGAAGAAAGGTTGTCTTCAAGTAATTATTAAGATTTTTTTAAATATATTTATATTCTTATGTGAACTGTTTTAAGGTTATTAATTGGTTATATTTATATTTACAGATCTTCCCGACAATCGTATAGTGACGACGTTATAGAGTATGTGCAGTTTAAGAGGAAGGCAAGTTTGTGTTTCATGAAAAGTAAAAGTTGTCCTGAACACAAGGTACATCAATGAAAATGAAAATGTGATGACTGTCCTGCCTAGAAGAAGTGAGGAGCCAAAAGTTTCGAAAGTGGGCACCAGTCTGAAATACATAAAGTAAAGTACACGGGAAATAGTACTTCTTTACTTGCGTAACCTACCCAACAAGATGAAGGAAGAAAAGTGACCATACAGTTCCTATTATTGCATTGCAATTTAATTCTGAAAATGACAGTGATAAAAATATATATCCATTTGTTACGGAAAATAATTTTAGTAATGAAGAAAAGCAGACACGCAAGCAGCACAAAAATTTAGCTTAGGTGATCTGTAGTAATTATTGTAACTGTAACATGATAAATATATACAAAAGTTCTACTGTGTGTACTCACTAATAGAACCATATAAACCAAATAAACAAAGAAATCGGTTAATAAAATACTAATATTAGCAAATCATGTATTTTTAATTATACAGTCCTGTAACTTAATCAGTGCACATGCACCATCAATAATAACACAGTCATAAATATTTTAATTGTGTCCTATTAATTACAGAATGGGCCCTTAAAATAGAATTCTCATAGACGTTTTATAATTCTTTTCTTATCATAGACATCTATATAATATATTAAATATATGAATACTTCCACTTGCTGTTTTGTTTTGATTACGTCCCGTGCTAATGATTTGGAATTGACGAATCACTCGAGAGTTACTAAATTTATTCCTTTTTTTCAATAATAATTCTCTTACATAGATAGTATAAAATGTCATTGCTTGCAAACAGAGGATTTAAACATATAAGAATCTGCAAGTTCTTTAACGTTTATGAGATTTGGGTTTCGGAACTTGTATAAGCAAATTTGTTACGATCGTACTTGTACACATCGTCACTGCACACGTCTTATAACTTGTCATTTATTTAAATTTTAGTTATAATAGCTAAATAACTCTCAATTTTCTTCTAAGCGTTGTTTGTTTACAGTGTAATGACGTTCCGCCACAAAATGACCGCCTGATTTAACGCGACGTTCCGTTCACCGTAAAGAAAGTTCGTTTTTTATTAATGAATAGCCCTTTTTTCGAAAAAGTGACCAATGAAAGGCATATATAATACGTATACTAATTCATTAAAACACTTTCCCAAAAAGTGTCAAGTAGCCAATTTAGGACGACACAAAAGGCGGTCTTATCGCTAAAACAGCGATTTCTTCCAGACAACCTTAGGGTGAGGAGTTAAAGAAAGTATGAATAGGCTATTTGACTGAATTTTGATTTTTCTTTATACCATTCCTTGTGACATAATAAGCACACCACATTAATATTTCCGGAAAATATGCAGTAATTTCAATAAAAAATGATGTTAAAGTTTAAATTCTAAGACTCGCGCTTAAAACGCTGTCATTGCAATAACGGACGCCATATGATTCGAGTGACGTCACAGGCTAGGTGACAAGTGTACTACTACGCTACTTTATAATAACGTCGTTTTATTTGACCAAGTTTAGTGAAAGAATTGAAAGAAATGGTGTATAAATGGTGTGTAGTACCGCAATGTACAAATACGTGATTGAAAACTCCACAGAAAGTATTTGTGTCCGTTCCAAAAGATCCCAAAAGACGCAAAAAGTGGTTACAGCTATCTCGAAGAGACCCGAAGAGTATTTCATCGCAGACAAATGTTTTTATGTGTGAAGATCACCTTGATGTAAGTTATGCTGGTTTTATTTGAGTTATAATGCATAATATCTATTAACGTCGATATTAATAAACCAAAATGTAACCTAAAACTAAAGTTGGATTAAATTGCTATTGAATTACCCAAACATGGTACCTGTGATAATAATAGGGCATTAAGTACCTACTTCCCATGCTATAATGATATATTTATTGATTGCAGATGGAAAACGACACCATTAATTACATGCAATACAAAATGGGCTTCACTACTAAAATATTTTTGACTAATGAGGCTGTACCGAAAAAATTTGACTGTCAGGAAGATCGTCTAAGTCGATTGTGTGAACCTCAACATTCTAGAGGAGCGTTTGCTAAAAGGAGAAGACTGGATCTTCTTAAAGAATGTGAAGAAGGAAGCCAGCTTCTTAGGGAAAGTACTTTGGTGTCCATCCATGAAAAAGATGTCAATATGCCACCTGAAATTATTGTGCCAAATGAAGGTGTATTATATATTTCTTGGAACAGCTGACTAGATAAATTTGAGAAGGATCCTCTAGTTTAATAATGCCAGTTCTTCATAATGAAATATATTCATCCATCCATTTATTTATCCATTGTAAATATAACCGGTAATTAATTTTGTACATTTGCCTTTTCAGAATTACCTACAACACAAGAGAGAGCAACCATAACTGATGTAATAATAACAGCTGACAAATCTGTACAAACAACAAGAAATAAACCAAATGTGCACTATAGAAGCAAGTCAATACAAACAAAATGCCAAAATAAGGATGTTTCAACTTCACCATGGAAAGTATCTACAACGTCTTCTTTTACTTCACCATTAAAGATTACTCGGCACCACCTTTTACCATCACATTCTGGAGTTGTTAAAGCAGTCAAGAAAAATATTTTCCGGGAAGATGATAAATCAGATAGTGATGTTTCCTATCTTGATACTGTTACAAGTCGTCAATCATCACCTTTTAAGCCAACATCATCATCAGGACTTACTGACTCTGATAGCAATATTACAGACACAAATGAAAATATTCAACAACTGATGTCCCTCAAAAATACCATGATTTTAATACAAAAAAAAACCTTTAATGTATGTTGGTTTTCCTAAAGAATGTTATTTTATAGTTCACCTTTTACATAAACATACTAAATTGAAAATAGAGTACATTTTACTTTGCTTAAAAAAAATTAGAATGAACACAACATTTTCAGAATTAGAGGACAATTTTGGTTTATCTTTATCATATGCTAGTAAATTATTTTTATCAAACATCCCAATATTAGCTAGCTTTTTAAAACCATTCATTGTTAACTTAGACAAACAATTAATAAAAAAGAACCTTCCCATTGCATTTAGACATCGCTATC
Source organism: Epargyreus clarus clarus (assembly GCA_014595695.2). Lineage (NCBI taxonomy): Eukaryota > Metazoa > Arthropoda > Insecta > Lepidoptera > Hesperiidae > Epargyreus > Epargyreus clarus. Next base: position 93,587 of record JACTTY020000175.1, read on the forward strand.
ATAATGTCACTTGTATTATAGACTGTTTAGAGATTGACATTCAGAAACCATCAAAGGCTGTTAATCAAGCTTTAACATGGTCTGATTATAAGAAAGGAAATACTGTTAAATACCTAATATCATGTACACCGAACGGCCTAGTAAATTTTGTTTCACATGGGTTTGGGGGTAGAGCAAGCGATGCCACTATTTTACAGAACTGTGACTTTTTAAATGGGTTGCAACAAAATACTTATATACTAGCTGACAGAGGCTTTAAACATGTTGAACAATTTCTTAATGAAAAGGGTATAAAGTTATTGCGGCCACCTAGTGTCAATGCTGGCGAAAAATTAACTAAAGATCAAGTACGACAAACAAAAATTATTGCTAGTCTGCGTATTCATATTGAGCGAGTAATAAGGCGTGTCAGAGAATTCCATATGTTAAAGCAACATTCAGTAATAAATTCTAATATACTACGTGTACTGGACCATGTAATTATTATTGCATGTGCACTAATTAACTTGCAGAATTCCCTTATAAAATAAAATAGTATATAAATAGTATTAATATTGATTCAGTAAAAACATGATAAATACATCCTTGACAATGTTATACACAGCAAATTGATTCCTAAGTAAGCAGAACTTGTGAGAACTGTGTCCGTGAAACTAGCACAGCATTTGCCAGCAGAGCACTAAAAAATGAGAGTTCTATTCGCATGCACATGAGTTCTATAGTTCCTGATATTTTTCAGGAATAGTTCTGGCGATTTCACGGAGATAAAGCAGAATGAAATAATGCTCTGCTAACTTCACACAGCAGAGCATTTTCTACAAAATTGAAAAAAAAAGCTATTGATTAGTGTAATTAACTAATACCTGGAGTTCCTAATAGTTTTCAGTGATAGTTCTCGCGAAATAAACTTAAAAAATAATTTATTGATAAAATAAATTGACAAAAATTTAAACAAAAAAAATCTGAAAAAAGGTTATTTAAGAGTGGAAACTCGTCGATTTTGCAAAGCCTAGTAATAAAATGATACATTTGTACAATAACTGACCCTGGAACTCACACTAAAGTGCCAGCACAGCATACTAGAATAGTACAAATCGGAAAGATTTTCGACAAAACTTTTTTTAATATTATTTTCACGTACCCAGGGGGAAGGAACTCAGCGGTTTTACATAGGCTAGTAATATGGCTACAATTTAAAAATATAACCAATCCCAGAACTCACACTAAAGTGCCAGCAGAGCATACTAGAAAAACAAAAATCGGATGGAGTTTCGACAAATATTTTTTTATATTATTTCCACGTAACCAGATAGCGGCAACTCATCGGTTTTATATAGACTAGTAATATAGCTAAAATTAAAAAATATAACCAATCCCAGAACTCTCACTAAAGTGCCAGCAGAGCATACTAGAATAACAAAAATCGGATGGATTTTCGACAAATATTTTTTTTCAATCATGTCCACGTAACCAGATGGCGAGAACTCATCGGTTTTATGTAGACTAGTAACAAAGCTACAATTTAAAAATATAACTAATCCCAGAACTCACACTAAAGTGCCAGCAGAGCATGCTAGAATAACAAAAATCAGATGGATTTTCGACAAATATTTTTTTTCAATCATGTCCACGTAACCAGATGGCGGGAACTCATCGGTTTTATGTAGACCAGAAACAAAGCTACAATTTAAAAATATAACCAATCCCAGAACTCACACTAAAGTGCCAGCAGAGCATACTAGAATAACAAAAATCGGATGGATTTTCGACAAATATTTTTTTTTCAATCATGTCCACGTAACCAGATGGCGGGAACTCATCGGTTTTATATAGACTAGTAACATAGCTACAATTTAAAAATATAACAAATCCCAGAACTCACACTAAAGTGCCAGCAGAGCATACTAGAATAACAAAAATCGGATGGATTTTCGACAAATATATTTTTACAATCATGTCCAAGTGACCAGATAGCATGAACTCATCGGTTTTATATAGATGAGTAACATAGCTACAATTAAAAAATATAACCAATCCCAGAACTCACACTAAAGTGTCAGCAGAGCATACTAGAATAGCAAAAATCAGATGGATTTTCGACAAATATTTTTTTTTCAATCATGTCTACGTAACCAGATGGCGGGAACTCATCGGTTTTATGTAGACTAGTAACATAGCTACAATTTAAAAATACAACCAATCCCAGAACTCACACTAAAGTGCCAGCAGAGCATGCTAGAATAACAAAAATCGGATGGATTTTCGACAAATATTTTTTTTCAATCATGTCCACGTAACCAGATGGCAAGAACTCATAGGTTTTATGTAGACTAGTAACATAGCTACAATTTAAAAATATAACCAAACCCAGAACTCACACTAAAGTGCCAGCAGAGCATACTAGAATAATAAAAATCGGATGGATTTTCGACAAATATTTTTTTTCAATCATGTCCACGTAACCAGATGGCAGGAACTCATCGGTTTTATGTAGACTAGTAACATAGCTACAATTTAAAAATACAACCAATCCCAGAACTCACACTAAAGTGCCAGCAGAGCATGCTAGAATAACAAAAATCGGATGGATTTTCGACAAATATTTTTTTTCAATCATGTCCACGTAACCAGATGGCAGGAACTCATCGGTTTTATGTAGACTAGTAACATAGCTACAATTTAAAAATACAACCAATCCCAGAACTCACACTAAAGTGCCAGCAGAGCATGCTAGAATAACAAAAATCGGATGGATTTTCGACAAATATTTTTTTTCAATCATGTCCACGTAACCAGATGGCAAGAACTCATCGGCTTTATGTAGAATAAAAACATAGCTACAATTTAAAAATATAACCAATCCCAGAACTCACACTAAAGTGCCAGCAGAGCATGCTAGAATAACAAAAATCGGATGGATTTTCGACAAATATTTTTTTTCAATCATGTCCACGTAACCAGATGGCAAGAACTCATAGGTTTTATGTAGACTAGTAACATAGCTACAATTTAAAAATATAACTAATCCCAGAACTCACACTGAAACGCCAGCAGAGCATACTAGAATAGCAAAAATCGGATGGATTTTCGACAAATATTTTTTTTCAATCATGTACACGTAACTAGATGGCGAGAACTCATCGGTTTTATGTAGACTAGTAACAAAGCTACAATTTAAAAATATAACTAATCCCAGAACTCACACTAAAGTGCCAGCAGAGCATGCTAGAATAACAAAAATCGGATGGATTTTCGACAAATATTTTTTTTCAATCATGTCCACGTAACCAGATGGCAAGAACTCATCGGCTTTATGTAGAATAAAAAACATAGCTACAATTTAAAAATATAACCAATCCCAGAACTCACACTAAAGTGCCAGCAGAGCATACTAGAATAACAAAAATCGGATGGATTTTCGACAAATATTTTATTTAAATTATTTACACGTAACCAGATTACGGGAACTCATCGGCTTTATGTAGACTAAAAACATATCTACAATTTAAAAATATAACTAATCCCAGAACTCACACTAAAACGCCAGCAGAGCATACTAGAATAGCAAAAATTGGATGGATTTTCGACAAATATTTTTTTCAATCATGTACACGTAACTACATGGCGAGAACTCATCGGTTTTATGTAGACTAGTAACAAATTGGCGATAATCCATCCGATTTTGGCTATTCTAGTATGCTCTGCTGGCACTTTAGTGTGAGTTCTGGGATTGGTTATATTTTTAAATTGTAGCTTTGTTGCTAGTGTATATAAAACCGATGAGTTCCCGTTATCTGGTTACGTGGAAATAATTTAAATAAAATATTTGTCGAAAATCCATCCGATTTTTGTTATTCTAGCATGCTCTACTGGCACTTTAGTGTGAGTTCTGGGATTGGTTAATATTTTTAAATTGTAGCTGTGTTATTAGTCTACATAAAACCGATGAGTTCCCGTCATCCGGTTACGTGTAAATAATTTAAATAAAATATTTGTCGAAAATCCATCCGATTTTTGTTATTCTAGCATGCTCTGCTGGCACTTTTGTGTGAGTTCTGGGATTAGTTATATTTTTAAATTGTAGCTATGTTACTAGTCTACATAAAACCGATGAGTTCCTGCCATCTGGTTACGTGGACATGATTGAAAAAAAATATTTGTCGAAAATCCATCCGATTTTTGTTATTCTAGCATGCTCTGCTGGCACTTTAGTGTGAGTTCTGGGATTAGTTATATTTTTAAATTGTAGCTTTGTTACTAGTCTACATAAAACCGATGAGTTCTCGCCATCTGGTTACGTGGACATGATTGAAAAAAAATATTTGTCGAAAATCCATCCGATTTTTGTTATTCTAGTATGCTCTGCTGGCACTTTAGTGTGAGTTCTGGGATTGGTTATATTTTTTAATTGTAGCTTTTTTACTAGTCTACGTAAAACCGATGAGTTCCCGTCATCTGGTTACGTGTAAATAATTTAAATAAAATATTTGTCGAAAATCCATCCGATTTTTGCTATTCTAGTATGCTCTCCTGGCACTTTAGTGTGAGTTCTGGGATTTGTTATATTTTTAAATTGTAGCTTTGTTACTAGTCTACATAAAACCGGTGAGTTCCCGCCATCTGGTTACGCAGACATGATTTAAATAAAATATTTGTCGAAATTCCATCCGATTTCTGCTATTCTAGTATGCTCTGCTGGCGTTTTAGTGTGAGTTCTGGGATTGGTTATATTTTTAAATTGTAGATATGTCACTAGTTTATATAAAACCGATGAGTTCCCGCCATCTGGTTATGTGTAAATAATTTAAATAAAATATTTGTCGAAAATCCATCCGATTTTTGCTATTCTAGTATGCTCTGCTGGCACTTTAGTGTGAGTTCTGGGATTGGTTATATTTTTAAATTGTAGCTATGTTCTAGTCTACATAAAACCGATGAGTTCCCGCCATCTGGTTACGTAGACATGATTGAAAAAAAAAATATTTGTCGAAAATCCATCCGATTTTTGCTATTCTAGTATGCTCTGCTGGCGTTTTAGTGTGATTTCTGGGATAAGTTATATTTTTAAATTGTAGATATGTTTTTAGTCTACATAAAGCCGATGAGTTCCCGTAATCTGGTTACGTGTAAATAATTTAAATAAAATATTTGTCGAAAATCTATCCGATTTGTGTTATTCTAGCATGCTCTGCTGGCACTTTAGTGTGAGTTCTGGGATTAGTTATAATTTTAAATTGTAGCTATGTTTTTAATCTACATAAAACCGATGAGTTCCCGCCATCTGGTTACGTGTAAATAATTTAAATAAAATATTTGTCGAAAATCCATCCGATTTTTGTTATTCTAGCATGCTCTGCTGGCACTTTAGTGTGAGTTCTGGGATTAGTTATATTTTTAAATTGTAGCTATGTTACTAGTCTACATAAAACCGATGAGTTCCTGCCATCTGGTTACGTGGACATGATTGAAAAAAAATATTTGTCGAAAATCCATCCGATTTTTGTTATTCTAGTATGCTCTGCTGGCACTTTAGTGTGAGTTCTGGGTTTGGTTATATTTTTAAATTGTAGCTATGTTACTAGTCTACATAAAACCTATGAGTTCTTGCCATCTGGTTACGTGGACATGATTGAAAAAAATATTTGTCGAAAATCCATCCGATTTTTGTTATTCTAGCATGCTCTGCTGGCACTTTAGTGTGAGTTCTGGGATTGGTTATATTTTTAAATTGTAGCTATGTTTTTATTCTACATAAAGCCGATGAGTTCTTGCCATCTGGTTACGTGGACATGATTGAAAAAAAAATATTTGTCGAAAATCCATCCGATTTTTGTTATTCTAGCATGCTCTGCTGGCACTTTAGTGTGAGTTCTGGGATTGGTTGTATTTTTAAATTGTAGCTATGTTACTAGTCTACATAAAACCGATGAGTTCCCGCCATCTGGTTACGTAGACATGATTGAAAAAAAAATATTTGTCGAAAATCCATCCGATTTTTGTTATTCTAGTATGCTCTACTGGCACTTTAGTGTGAGTTCTGGGATTGGTTATATTTTTAAATTGTAGCTATGTTTCTGGTCTACATAAAACCGATGAGTTCCCGCCATCTGGTTACGTGGACATGATTGAAAAAAAATATTTGTCGAAAATCCATCTGATTTTTGTTATTCTAGCATGCTCTGCTGGCACTTTAGTGTGAGTTCTGGGATTAGTTATATTTTTAAATTGTAGCTTTGTTACTAGTCTACATAAAACCGATGAGTTCTCGCCATCTGGTTACGTGGACATGATTGAAAAAAAATATTTGTCGAAAATCCATCCGATTTTTGTTATTCTAGCATGCTCTGCTGGCACTTTAGTGTGAGTTCTGGGATTGGTTATATTTTTAAATTGTAGCTATGTTTTTATTCTACATAAAGCCGATGAGTTCTTGCCATCTGGTTACGTGGACATGATTGAAAAAAAAATATTTGTCGAAAATCCATCCGATTTTTGTTATTCTAGCATGCTCTGCTGGCACTTTAGTGTGAGTTCTGGGATTGGTTGTATTTTTAAATTGTAGCTATGTTACTAGTCTACATAAAACCGATGAGTTCCCGCCATCTGGTTACGTAGACATGATTGAAAAAAAAATATTTGTCGAAAATCCATCCGATTTTTGTTATTCTAGTATGCTCTGCTGGCACTTTAGTGTGAGTTCTGGGATTGGTTATATTTTTAAATTGTAGCTATGTTTCTGGTCTACATAAAACCGATGAGTTCCCGCCATCTGGTTACGTGGACATGATTGAAAAAAATATTTGTCGAAAATCCATCTGATTTTTGTTATTCTAGCATGCTCTGCTGGCACTTTAGTGTGAGTTCTGGGATTAGTTATATTTTTAAATTGTAGCTTTGTTACTAGTCTACATAAAACCGATGAGTTCTCGCCATCTGGTTACGTGGACATGATTGAAAAAAAATATTTGTCGAAAATCCATCCGATTTTTGTTATTCTAGTATGCTCTGCTGGCACTTTAGTGAGAGTTCTGGGATTGGTTATATTTTTAAATTTTAGCTATATTACTAGTCTATATAAAACCGATGAGTTGCCGCTATCTGGTTACGTGGAAATAATATAAAAAAAATATTTGTCGAAACTCCATCCGATTTTTGTTTTTCTAGTATGCTCTGCTGGCACTTTAGTGTGAGTTCTGGGATTGGTTATATTTTTAAATTGTAGCCATATTACTAGCCTATGTAAAACCGCTGAGTTCCTTCCCCCTGGGTACGTGAAAATAATATTAAAAAAAGTTTTGTCGAAAATCTTTCCGATTTGTACTATTCTAGTATGCTGTGCTGGCACTTTAGTGTGAGTTCCAGGGTCAGTTATTGTACAAATGTATCATTTTATTACTAGGCTTTGCAAAATCGACGAGTTTCCACTCTTAAATAACCTTTTTGCAGATTTTTTTGTTTAAATTTTTGTCAATTTATTTTATCAATAAATTATTTTTTAAGTTTATTTCGCGAGAACTATCACTGAAAACTATTAGGAACTCCAGGTATTAGCTAATTACACTAATCAATAGCTTTTTTTTTCAATTTTGTAGAAAATGCTCTGCTGTGTGAAGTTAGCAGAGCATTATTTCATTCTGCTTTATCTCCGTGAAATCGCCAGAACTATTCCTGAAAAATATCAGGAACTATAGAACTCATGTGCATGCGAATAGAACTCTCATTTTTTAGTGCTCTGCTGGCAACTGCTGTGCTAAGTTCACCAACATGTGAGAACTTGGGAGATGATAAAGATCATCCTATATTTTAGTTATGTAAATTTTATTTATATTAAATTCGAGATACTTCTTTACTCCATTGTTGAATATATTCTAAACTCTTTTATAGCATTAATAAGATGGATTTTTTAATTTTTGACATATTCTCTATTGTTAATAAGTGTGTTGAATGTTTCAGATTTAAAGCGAAAAATGTTCAACCGTTAATGGGTCAATTACCTACCAATAGGACAAATCTTGAATTTCCTTTCTTACATAGTAGTGTCGACTATGCGGGGCCAGTATTGATTGCCGACCGAAAAGGGCGTGGCTGTAAACTTTTAAAGGCGTACATTTGTATTTTTGTCTGTCAAGCAGTAAAAGCTGTTCACTTAGAACTCGTAACGGACCTAACTAAAGATAAATTGTAACCGATGGCAATTAAACCGTTTAAATACAGTCCATTATTTTATTTCCGAGCCCTAGGCGTATTAGGTGCTCTAACAATGTATTATAGATGAAAGAAACCCACACAAGTGTGGGTCTGGTGGGAATCGAACCCGATCTCCCAGTTACTAATAGACTAATCCAGAATGTAAAATCAATATAAATGTAGAGGTAATAAAACAATAATGAAAATAAAAATGTTTTTTTATTTATTACATACTGGTGCTACGGTACAGAATTGGATATATAATTGATTTCCAGAAACAGGTTAACTTTTGTATTAAATCCTTAACATAATCATCATCATAAGTAATTAAAAAAATCTCAACATTTTTTGTATGTTCAAAGTTGCTATCAGCAACACAAAAATAACATTTTTGGACACTAGCAGCATACATTCCCAGTTGTACCTGGGCTTTACACTTATTAGAAATAACTCCGTTTTTTATATAATTTTCCTTTTTTTTTCTGTGGTAGGGCATTTTATTTTAATTATTGCATCTCGCATGATACCATCAGGGGAGGCTGCTATCATGGGATACTCCTGACATATATATACTCCACATCTACTGATCTTTACATTTAATTTGTCACTAACTCGCTTTTGGACAGATAGCTCCAAATTACTACCTCTTCTCATTGCAGCTGTGTCAGGCATTTTTGCACCCATGATGGCAGCCACTAATGAGCCATCTGATGTATGGCAAACACTGACTTCATGTGCCTTTGAAACAGTAATTCGACCATACCTCATTTCAAACCATAAAGTACTTTTATTTTGCTTTCTGGTTGCTTCTTCAATAGCATTTATGGCACTTCGTGTAAAGGTCGCCTTCATGGCCTCCACTAACTGGTCCACATCATTTTTAATTTTTTGAGACTGGTTTATTATAAAACAGTGTAATGAATACTGCATAACACTGGTATATTGGAAACTATGCTGGTATTTGAGCAACTCACAACTGTCAATTTTCCTCCTCTTTGCTTCCAATAAAAAGTCATCATAGACACCCGTAGAGCTCAGTCTGTGAGGTACTTCTTTTTTACACAACTGTTGCACAGTTATGTATTTAAGAGTAGTACCTACTCTGGACAAAGTGGGTTTCTTCCAGTAGCACTCGGTGGATGTGCTTGAAGGTTCCTCGCTACGACGACGAGCCCACATCACAAAAGCAACTGCATGCTTGCATCCACCAGCCGAAGCAGTACAGTCATGGCACTCACAGCTAATAATTTCACTATCACTTTCATTCACTACCAATGTTACATTGTATGGTTTGCTTCTTACTTTGTGCTCAGGACACATTTTACACATAACTGTGCAAATCCCATTCTCCCGATGTAATCGCACATAACCAATTGCATCATCTCCATAGGATTGTCTTGCAGATCTGTAAAACAAAAGCAAATAACGTAAAAAAAGCGATTTTACAATTTCGAAGTATAACATTTGTTTACAACATAACCTTAATTAAATAACATTTTGCAAAACTTTTAAGTCTATATTTTCAAAGAGTTCTAAATGATATTTATGGTACTTACACAGTTGTTTTTACATTTTTAAGTTCTGCAGCATAGTAATCTGCGTTATTTTTGAAGTATCTTGCAACCATAAAAGAGTCTATCTGTGGTAGGTTTCTGCTATCGGCTCGCACGAATTTTTTGGCCATTCTGATACTAAATGTATTAAACAATGCACTGGAAATAAAATTATCACGAAACTGTCACGAAATAACTTATGAATCGAACGATATAGAGAACAAACAATAAAAAACATACAACATAACACGAAGAAGTCATCGAATCCTAGCCAGTGACGTCATTGCAACCAGTAACCAATCACAGAGCGTTTCTGTCGCACAGAAAAATTTAAAAAATATTGTATTATTTTTGCGAAAAATAAGCAATATTGTGCATATTTTAGTACAAATTCAATGTAAATACGTTTTGTTACGTTTTTATCTATTAGGATGACCACAATTGGTAGAATATTTTCGATAGTGCCAAATAGCCTATTGTTGCCTCTACATTCTGACATATAAATGACTAGTGGTGCCCGCGGCTTCGCCCGCATTTTAAAGATATAATATGACATACATAAAACAGAAAATTCGTACCTTCATTGGAATGACAGTGGTGCCATCTATCGGTCTTACCAACTCCCAAACCTTCGTGGGCTCTTGGACAACAACTTTGCAAAAGATCATCACTTGATCAAATGCATAGTTTCCGATTTTATAAAATGTATATAGACAAATATTCATTTTTATATAAATAGATAGATGGTCGACTAACATGGATAAGTAAAGTAACTGTAGGTAAATTATGAAAAAAAAGAATTTCGATCTTCTGGGTTGAAAGATCGATTCACTGAATCGATCCATTACTGGAGATCGATTAAAATAATCGATGTTTTGGTTCAAATCATCGATTCTCCGATTAATCGATCTCAGATCGCCATCCCATCCGTACTTCCCGTGGGATTTCCGGGATAAAAACTATCCTATGTCCTTTCTCGGGTCTCAGACTATCTTTCTACAAAATTCCATTCACATCGGTTCAGTGGTTTAGCCATGAAGAAGAGACAGATAGACAGAGTTACTTCCACATTTATAATATTAGTAAGGATTAGTAAGGGAGTAAGGATTTGCTGACATAATTTGTTTGATCCTGATAACGTTTTTTTTCGCTATCCTCGAAAAAGATCGAAGATAGAATCGATTCTTAGGGCCTCGATTTTTTTGTGAATCGATTTATTGCATTTCGATTCGAATCGATTCAAAAATCGATCTTTTTCGGAAAGAATCGCCCCCTAATATAATCCCAATAAATCTATATAAACAAATATAATGTTGCAACCGTCTCCGATTGCAAGAATTGATATTTTTAAACTCATGGTTATTTCGAGTATGCCAAAAGACCCACAAACGTAGGTAGGATCCATTACTGGAGCCCGATTAAAAAAATCGACCTTTTTGGTCAAAAAGAACGATTCTCTGATCTAAGATCGCTATCTAGGATAAAAACTATCCTATATCCATTCTAGGGTTTCAGACTATCTTTGTACAGAATTACATTAAAATCAGTTCAGTGGTTTAGACGTTAAAAAGAGACATACAGACAGACAGAGTTACTTTCGCATTTATAATATTAGTAAGGATATCGATTAAAATAATCGACTTTTTGGTCCAAAAGATCGATTCTCCGATTAATCGATCTTAGATCGCCATCCCTAGTTCCCGTGGGATTTCAGGGATAAAAACTATCCTATGTCCGTTCTCGGGTCTCAAACTATCTTTGTACAAAATTTCATTAAAATCGGTTCAGTGGTTTAGGCGTGAAGAAAAGACAACCAGACAGACAGACAGACAGACAGACAGACAGAGTTACTTTCGGATTTATAATATTAAAGTAAGGATGAAGGGCTCTGATGAACATCATTGCAGTCATCGTGGTTTCTATGCCGTCGCGGTCTCAAAGTTATGTTGGATACTGGTGGTGATTCAATTGTTATATCAGGTAAGTATGTCTCATCATTTACATCTTCAAACTGATCTGAATCATTATCATCTGCAGAACAAGTACTTTGAGATACAGCTTGTATTTTATCTGTTTCATGTGACTTATCATTATTAATGTTTCCTTCTACAGATTCGGGTTCGACGCATGCAGGTAAGAATACAGTTTTCTTTTCTTTTACTTCATTATGACTGTCCTTTGCAATTTCATTTTTAATTTTCTCCATCTGTAATAAACATAATTTATTAATGTCTTTTTCCTTTTCAGATACATTGTCTACTTTGTTTCTTTTCATTGAAGCTTCAAGGAATACAACATCTCTACTTATTACTCCTTTATTTGTTTCAGGATCTATGAATCGGTAGCCTTTTGTACTGTCGCTGTAGCCAACAAATATTAACTTGCGTGATTTCACACCAAGCTTACTCCTTTTTTCCTTAGGAATATGAACCATTGCAGGACATCCAAAGATTCTCATGTGACTCACGTTTGGCTTTTTTCCAGTCCATACTTCATGGGGCGTCGCATCGGATAAGGTTGGAGATCGGTTAATTATGTAGGCCGCTGTAGCAACCGCCTCTGCCCAAAACGTGACCTGTAATTCAGCATTTGAAATCATACATTTAGCCCGCTCTATTAAAGTTCTATTCATTATTTCACTTAGCCCATTCTGTTCTGGAGTGTATGGATTGGATGTTTGGTGCAATATTCCATGTTTTTTTAAGTAGGATTGAAATATATTATTTTTGTATTCGGTTCCATTATCGCTTCCAAGAATTTTTATATTTGTATTCAATTCATTCTCAACTCTATTCTTAAATTCTACAAATTTTTCGAATACTTCACATTTATTCTTAATAAAATATACATGTACTCGTCTAGAAAAGTCATCTGTGAAGGTTACAAAATACCTAGCCCCTCCTATAGACGTATGCTCCATAGGTCCGCATACATCACTGTGGACAAGCTCTAGCAAACTGGTTGCGCGGGAACCTTCAGTGGGGAATGGTTTTCTTGTTTGCTTACCTTCAAGACATGTTATGCAAGTCGAATTTTCTTTTCTTGATGACAGCTTTACACCTTCTGTACAGTTAGGTAATTTATTAAGATTAGTGAAATTTAAGTGACCCATTCTCTGGTGCCACAAATAAATATCATCATCAGTCTTGGCCAACATGGCGTGTATGTTTTGATTTTTACAAGTATTTAACAAATATGTCTCATTGATCAAATCTGCTTTTGCGACTAATTTGTTACTCAGATTGTAAATTTCACAGCCATTCTCATTAAATGCTACTCGACATCCACTTTTGATTATTTTGCTGACGGACAACAAATTAGTTTTCAATTCTGGTACAAATAAAACATTCCTCACCTGTATTGCATCTGTGCTGCCATCTTTTGCATATACTTTGATACATACATCACCACTGCATTCAACTTTTAATACTTTGTTATTCGCAATTCGTATGCTCGGTACAGGTGCAGGTTTAATTTCAGTGAGCCAGTCCCGGTGCATGGTCATGTGCATGGATGCCCCTGAGTCAACATGCCAAAAATTGAAGTTATTTACTGTTGATGCTGAAAAAGCTGCGACATATCCTGTTTTATGTTTTGTGTTTTCATTATTGCCTGTCTTTTTTAGCCAACAATTTTTGCCCAAGTGCCCATATTTATTGCAATTATAACATCTGGGGCCTTTCTTATTTTTAAGTTGGTTATTTTTGGGTTGATTAATTCTGGAGTTAGTATAAAGAGCGGTAGTGTCCGATGCCTTTACTTCTTGTAGTAGTTTATTTTTCATTAAATCGGCACTAATCTTTATGGCGGAACTCTCTAGTCCCATAATCATAGGCTTGTACACTTCTGGCAGCCCTGCCAACATTAATGTGCCTAACCACTCGTCATCAACATTGAATTTTATATTTCTTAACTTGTGCGCGGCTGTCAAAATTTTATTCACATAGTCTTCGACTGACAAACTATTTTCTAGGTTAATAAGTTCCTTTAATGAACCAACTTTTCGAGCCAGTCCACTGTGCTGATGCTGATATTCGCAACAACCCTAGTTGTAACGTGTTCGTTGAAGGCGGGACCGAACTAAATCACGTGGAGTTTTAGCCAATCACAGACGGTTTGTAAATACAAGTTGTCACTTGTTCCTTCATCAAACAATCATTCGATTGTATTAACAACGTAATTTGGTCAGACATCAGTAACTTTCGATCATAGTTCAATCAATCAATAACAGAATTATGTATTCAATTCATAATGCCACATCCAGTGAAAAGTTCAATATGACCAAATATTTCGTTATTGAACAAAGATACGGCACAGTGTATTATTCGTAAAAAAAAAGTAGTTGAAGTGGATGTTGGCTTGGTACATGGTTCTGAAGTCGGTGCTAAATATATTTCGTTGGATAACGGCGTAAACAGCGTGTTCAATATGAGCGCCGGCTTCGGAGATATGTGCTGAGCCAAAATTTGTTGATTTTTAGCTTTGTAGTAACATGGAAGTCCATTGTATTTTTAATTTTTTTTTTTTTACCTTTTTTAGTGATGACATACTAAAAATCTTACAAACGCACTAGTTGCCCTTACGATTTTTGAAAGTTCCCCTCGATTCTCTGGTCTGCCATCATCAGACCCTGATTTCCTTATAATGGAATCACTTTGGAAATATCTTTTCTTCCATCACAACAAAAATCATCCAGTTCTCTGTTGCTAATGAGTGGTTGGCGTTGTTCCTAAACTCCTGAATTCCAGCAGCTGGGTACCCGATGGTAATCTGTTCAATTGGGTACTTGACAGTTATAACAATAAAATATGAAATATATCCAATATGATAGCTTATAAGTAAACATAAATTATGCAGTATTTAGTTTAATTTTTAATACGTTCTAAGTATTTTAATTTTTTAAAATAAATTTTCGATTTTTTATCTGTGGATTTTAAATCCCAAAACGGCGACAGTGCTGCCTTAAACACCATGTGACGTCACCACATGCATAATAAACAGGACAAATAAAAATGATATCGTTTGCTGTTAGAGTTGGTTGAGTTTATGTTGTGAACCGAAATGAATCCACAGTATATTAAAGCTGATAGCGTGAATCTGCTTAAAGAAGATATACAATGCAATAAATAAAAATGAATACAAAAACTTCCGTGAAATAACCTATGGAAATCACAAATAAACAACGTAAGTAAAATATTCTTTATATTTACATTTAATCATTTCGGACAGTTAAAACATTTCTTAACCGATTTCCGATAGAAGAAAGGTTGTCTTTAAGTGATTATCAAGCTTTTTAAACTATACTTATATTCTTATATGAACTGCTTTAAGGTTATTTATTGATTATATTTATATTTTCAGATCTTCGCGACAGTCGTATAGTGACGACGCTATAGGGTATGTGCAGTTTAAGAGGCAGGCAAGTTTGTGTTTCATGAAAAGTAAAAGTTGTCCTGAATACAAGGTACATCAAAAGTCATGCTCAGTGTCCATGACTGTATATGAAAAACAAAGTATTATTAAATGTGATGACTGTCCTGCCTCCCAAGGATGCAGCAAACATGCAGTAGCATTTTTAATGTGGAGTCATAGAAAGTGAGGAACCAAAAGTTTCAAAGGTGGTCAGCACTCTGAAGTACATAAAGTAAAGGAAATGGGAAATAGTAGTTCTTTACTTGAGTAACCTACCCAACAAGATGAAGGAAGGAAAATGACCATACAGTTGCTGTTATTGCACTACAGATTTCTCAAAATGACAATGATAAAAATTATATATCTAGTTGTTACAGAAAATAATTTTAAAAATGAAGAAAGTACACACTCAAGCAGCACAAAAATTCAGCTTAGCAAGAGCTTCAATATACAAGAAAATAACAGCTTCAAAATGCTTTGAGGTTATCTGTAGTAAATATTGTAAATGTAACATATAATGATAAATATATACAAAAGTTCTATGGTGTGTCCGCAATAATAGACTCATATAAACCTAAAAAACAAAGCAGTCGGTTAATAAAAGATTATAATTAGCAAATCATGTATTTTTAATTATACAGTCCTGTAAGTCAATCCGTGCACAAGTAATAATAACTCAGTCATCGAAATATTTTGTTTTTTATTAATTACAGAATGAGGCCTTAAAATAGAGAATTCTCGTAGACTTCTTTTAATTCATTTATTCTATTCTTAACTAATACTAATATTATTCTATTCTTAACTAATTCTATTCTTATCGTAGACATCTTTATATTATATGAATACATTAACTTGCTGTTTTGTTCTGATTACATCCGAGTTTGATGATTTAGAGTAGAAGAATCACTCCTTATTCTTTTTTCTCATTAATACTTCTATTATATGTTTGAATCCTCTGTCTGCAAGTTCTTTTAACGTTTATGAGATTTCGGCTTAGGAACGTGTATAAGCAAATTTGTTAGGATATTTAGCGATCGTACTTGTACACATCGTCACTGCACACGTCTTATAACTTGTCATTTATTTCAATTTTAGTTATAAAAGCTAAATAACTCCCTATTTTCTTCCGAGCGTTGTTTGTTTACAGTATAATGACGTTTCGACGGAAAATGACACTTGACCGCCTGATTTAACGCGACGTTCCGTTCACCGTAAAGAAACTTTGTTTTTTATTAATAAATAGCCCTTTTTTCGAAAAAGTGATCAATGAAAGGCATATATAATACGTATACTAATTCATTAAAACACTTTCCCAAAAAGTGTCAAGTAGCCAATTGTAGGTTATACTTTATTATTTCCGCATAGCATGTTCCAGCATACTTCCTTACGCTTTGGCACCATAAAAATTAAAACTACATATAATACAAGGTTAAATTAATACTCTAATAGAACGTTGATAACAGATATACTAACGTTTCGTTGAATACTCGTACTTACACGTAATCGTATTTTTTTTTAATATGCGTTCACTTTTGTAACACAAAACGACACTTATTGAGCAGCACAATGTTTATAGTAGGTTAATATAAAATTAATAGAAAAAAGGGTAGAAGATTTTTCTTTTTTTCTCCCGTTTACAACTCATGGCACGATGTATACTGTACAGTCTTCCGAGCAACGTTCGCATACGGTCCGGGCTGAAAATCAGTTGCCGAGATCCAATCTCGGTTTTTTCTGAGCTCCGGAACCCGTTTCATAGACTTTAGCTGCGATACTCGATTATGTATTTTGTTTGTTTTTATTTTTTAATTTACTTTATTATTTTCAGTTTTCTTTATATTTTGTATAATTTTATTTCTTAAGAAAATTTAGTCAATAAGTTCATAATTAAGTTTGTGTTTCCATATGTGTATTTTTGGATTTCACTGTTTATTATGTGTTATAATTTGTTGTTGTTGCTTAAGTGCTTGAAATAAATAATCTATCTATCTATCTATCTCAGTTCCGTTCATAAACGACAAAGTTATCTGCGAACAAACATACCTAAAAAAAACATATATACGGTCGAATTGAGAAACTGCCTCATTTTGTGAAGTCGGTAACAGACTATTCTCGTAAGGCACGTACAAATACCTCAGTATAAAATATACTTATATTTAGTATTTTTAAATATCAGCATCAGCATCAGCATCAGCTGATATTAATCTGAAAAATCAGCATCAGCATCAGCATCCGCTGATCTAGTAAAAACCTGCATCAGCACTCCCTGATTTGAACACATAACATCTCCATATTCAAAACCGGTCTTTCTTCGACTTCTACATTTAGGTCTTCTTTAACATACATGAGTATTCCCCCTCCTCTTTGCTTCTCTCTTGTGTTAGCGTATAATTTATATCCTTTAATTTTATACATAGATACCTCCACTTTTTTATATTTATTTCCGTTAAAATGGCAATGCTTATATTACGTTTACTCTCTGTTAAAAGTACCAAAAACTCCGCAAAATTCTTCCTTAACGATCGTATATTTAAATGAAGAAAACTGAAATTGTGACTATTATTACATACAGTTGTACTATTAAACTTTACTAGATTATTTTCTTCATCATTTATATTGACGTCAAAAGTGTGTACCATGCCTTATGCTATTATGTTATCGCTTGCGACATTGTTCGATATCTACCTCCGATCTAATGTTATAAATCTTATTTTCGACCTCATTTTTTTCTTATAAGAATTTTCGAATTTTGGATCCAAATAAACTTGAAATGAGATTTTAATTGACTTTTAGTAAGCCAAAATAAACGTCGTAAGGATGGCGTCAGATCTTCGTTTATATATATCGTTGAGTTATTGCTATTATTAAGTATTAAATAATAGTCATCTTGAAGGTCTTGAAGGCGTGTAATCTTATAGTCACATAAAAGGTACAGAGTAACGATATAATAACTATACGTAAGTAAGTTCACACTAGTGATTAGAAGTATTGTAACAACACAAGTATCTCCGTTATTCGACTGTTCTTGCTGAAGTCTCCGACCAGAATGTCGCTCTCTGTTAATTCGAGCGCCGCCAAGGTGTCGTCCCCACTTCACCTACCCGCGTCTGTTTTTTAACTGTAGTGTCAAATGAGTCACATATTACTTTAATGTAACGTTATAAAAATGTGATATCGTTAATATCCAAGCTTCTTATTAACGACGATAACATTCGGCCGTCCTGCTCACACGTTCGTCCTCGATCGTGTATGGTCTGATGCAAGAGCTGCAAAAGAAAATCAGTTGTTTAATGCCCAAGTCCAGAAGAATTACACATTTTCTTGTAATACCGGCTCGCACGTAAGAGGCCCGAACTGTTTATCAAAAACATGGTTTAAACTTTACGCATTTTCTTGCAATACCGACTCGCATGTAAAAGGCCCGAACTGTTGATCCGAACCAAGGCTTAAACTAGGTGATGTTCATATAGAACCACACTAGTTGTGTATTACCCCGGTTATAAATCTGCCCCAACAGTGTTCACCACGGATTTTTGTTGCGGACATAGTTCATAAGGACTCTTTACATAAATGTTATATGCGCGACAGGTATTGAAGCGAATGCATGAGACCATTGTTAAATAATAAAAAACACGGTTATAACTAGGTGATGTTCATATAGGATCACTCTAGTCATGTATCACCGTAGTTTTTATACCTTGTTTACGATAACATTCGGCCAGTGCTCAACTCAAATTTGCAATATAACAATAAAAAAATGCAATATTCTCTTAGTGTCTTCAAGGTACTCGATGCCTTGGGTCAAACCAACCATATGCCATCACCAAGAGACACCCGCGAACATCACACTGCTCGAGGCATCTGCACTAGTCCATCTTAACTCCAGATAAATAAAAATCAAACCACAAAGTTTTCTACACCTACAGTAATGACAACATCTAGCTGCCCACTTTATTTATGCCTGGATTCTAAGTCCAATAGTGAAATCTCTAACAACTATTGATTCGATAAAGTTACGCAACAGAATAGCGACGTTTATCTTATTATGCTCAACAACCTGTTCAATAACTGTTATACTGATAGATAGATAGATATATAGTTGGCCACTAAATGAATCTGTGCGACTCAAAATACTATTATAACATTATTATATTACTACTTAGTACTTCTTTTAATTATTACAATGTTATTTTATACAAATAGTTGCCTTTCCAACGTACGTCTTTTATCAACTGATGAAGCAGTATCAAAATAATAATATATCGTTTATATTTGAAATGAATTATATCAAAGTTAAAGACTAAATAATGGTAAACCATGAATTTCACACAATATAACACGTAATAAGTTGTATGAACCCATTTTTTTACGTTATTTATCACAAATTCAAATTATTTCTTTCAAAGTAGGGCGACATAACCCACTTGAAAGTCAGAAAGAAATTTCATTACATTAAATTGAATTTATATTCAGTTATATTAATACATACTATTACATGAATTTCAAAATTTAATTAACAAAGCTTAACGGACCCATGCGTTCACGTCAGCGACATACTTGTCAATTGTGCAATAAGCTTAACTACTTAACTTTTTTTTTTTTCACCACAAGTTTTAAATTAAGATTCCCATAAGGAAATTATGGTTTGGGCTATTTTATTGTAAAAGTTATGCATTATACTAAGAAAGATTTGCTAGACTTTACGTAAAACGTCGTTTTTTTTTTTTTTTAAATATCAAATAATGTTATGGAAAGAATAAACACATTAAAATGGGCCGTTAATCTAAACGGAGTTTAAACAGAGCTTGTCTTACATTGTGTTCCTCGGAAGCGGATTTTTTTTTTTTCGTAGTTATCAAACGGATAGTGTTATTGAATACATACTCGTAAACTACCTACCAAGAAAAATGACTTCAGAAACCGGCCATTATTTAACTATACTTATTTGTGTCTACAACTGATAAAATATTTTTTAAACACGCTTTTATTTTTGCCACATATGACATGACATGAGTTTAATAATCTTGTCCAATTCTAATTTTGTCTCATCAGGATCGTCAGATTTAAAACTATAACTGTTTTACATAACATGTGGCTCCTTATCAATCACAACCTAAAATTTCTATGACCTGAAAAAGGCATTTTAAAGTTGATCATGATTTTATACCAGCCAGCCAAACAAACAGTTAGTCAAACTATCTTATGATGCACCTTATTACCGAACAATTCATATTTATTATATATATTTCAAACGCCTCGGCTTCACCTGACTTTTATATAGTTTGTAATAAAAATTATATTAGTGCGTAATATCTGTATATATTATATTAATATAATATGTATCATTTACAACCAACACTCTCAAGGAGACGCTCGATGTTTCTATAGAGAAAACCTAGACATGACGCAATTGTGAACCGTATGAAATTTATATGAAAAGTAAATTATTCTATAAGAAAATCCCATCGAAATGTACCTATGCTTTTATTTGATTATATTATTAAACAACATTATTATTCATTTGGCTATGATATACCTATAATAAGAATGAAATCTTCACGTGTTTACATCGAATATATTTGAAAAAGAAAAATTTTTGTCTGTCGGTTTGTATGTTTGAGAATGCATTAAAACCGAAACTACGAAGTTGATATCAAAAGTATACATTTTTTTAAACATTATATGACCAGGTTATGGAGTATTCCAAATTACCAACGTACTCCGTGATCTTGACAGACGGCATTGTATAATTCACATTATATTTTGAATCCACATGAACAAAGTCGCAGGCAAGACTCATTTTAAATATGGTATACAAGAGACTATCTAAATTTATGTAGGCTTCAGTGACCGTTTCTCACTTAATACGTATAATAACTTAATTTCTGTTACTTGTAAATAGAACTAAGCTCAAGTTATAAAAGCATCAATTTATTATTATTATTATTATTTTACTTAAAATTATCTATTCTGAATCCCATACAAAGTGGATCCCGTTTATCATTTCGTAAGTGGCTCACATAATTGATAATATCGATAGTCTAAGCGTCTCAACGTTTAAGGTACAAAACTTAATTTACCAGTATTTGATAGTGCCCAATTTTCAAACAAAAAGGACGTGTAATGTTTCAAATTCAAATTTAAAGTTTTCAAATTAAGAGATGTAATGAAATATTAATACAAAACGAAGCGTTGCATAATTAATTTAAAACAGACATCTAATATTCTGTATAAGTGAGTCAGTCAGAAGTAGAATGGGAGACTTTTTTTTTAAATATAATATTCCAAAGACCGCAGCGTATAAGTTTCTCAGTTTTCTTATAGATCATTAACTGATGTGTATTTATACTTTATGGGTGTCAAAACACAGTAGTACACAGTACTGTGCGAGATCGCCTAGAATTGATGGAAAGCTCAAATTTGGCGACGTACTCCTTGCTTCTTTCATAACAAATACGTATCAAGTATATGACATCAAAAGGAAACTTTCATTGATCTATAAAATGAAAATGTGAACAATGTAGATGTGAAAGCCAGTTTATTTTTAAATAAAGCCAATTTATATTCATATAAACATAAAACCTTAAACTCATTGACCATTTCCCTCGTGGGTACAATCAGCCACTCAATACGGTGGTCGTGATACTTATTTGCAGCCAGTTAAATATTTACCACGTAGATATTATACGTTTCTGTACAATGATGAATAATCAAAATTTTGCAACCTAATAAACGTGTCAGTTCTATCAAGTAGGTATACTGTACTCTGTAACTGCACTTGTTGTTACCGCATAGTCCCTTCCATACAATAATAACAAACGCATATACGTAGATCCAGTTGATTCAACATTAAAAGTTATCAAAAATAAATACAAATCTAATCTGTATGCAATTTATGGCGTACATAAGCCTATATTAACAACCATTAGGTTCCCATATATGCCTCTCTATATCTATACAGCCTGACATTTAAGAATAAAGACCCTTAAAATATTTTCATAAGTTGGTGTATTTATATATATTTCATAAGTAGGTGTACCTTTAGACCAATTAGGATTTACTTTTCACACCACAGACTATAGCCAAATGATCAGAGTTACCACAAGAACTGCTTTGCAAAATTTTTTTTTAGACACTTTCACAGAAAATGAACTTATTTTGAAGTAAACTCTTCAGTTTATAATGTTAACAAGTAATTTGAGAAGAGTAAAGTTTGTTCACAAAATTTAAGAATATTGTTTTCAGAGGATATTAACATATCATTTAATTATTAGTTAATTTATGTAACAATTAGGACAATTCGTTCCAGTATTAAGAATTATCGGTATGCACAATTGTACCATATATATATTTTTTTAAATTGAGCCTCCAATTATAATAGCAACAATAATTATATTAATCAATTATATCTTGTTTTCAACATACTAGTCTCAATCTATCCATTCAAATACTTTGCCCTTACATCAAAGACATTTATCTACCTTCATTTTTACTTATTACCGAGATTGAACTCACATATGACAAAATAATGTTTTAACTCACGGTTTTTAGTCCTGTGTCAAGGATGTTCGTACTTACGAATCGCCGTTCATGATTGCGAGCTGGATTCTTGCACTTCTGATATTAAATAATAGTCATCTTGAAGGTCTTGAAGGCGTGTAATCTTATAGTCACATAAAAGGTACAGAGTAACGATATAATAACTATACGTAAGTAAGTTCACACTAGTGATTAGAAGTATTATAACTACACAAGTATCTCCGTTATTCGACTGTTCTTGCTGAAGTCTCCGACCAGAATGTCGCTCTCTGTTAATTCGAGCGCCGCCAAGGTGTCGTCCCCACTTCACCTACCCGCATCTGTTTTTAAACTGTAGTGTCAAATGAGTCACATATTACTTTAATGTAACGTTATAAAAATGTGATATCGTTAATATCCAAGCTTCTTATTAACGATGATAACATAAGTCATCATGGTTTGTTACTTTACATTTTTTCTGCTTCAATCACAAGTTTTTATCTTCCTTTGATTGTAAGGTAACAATTACTGGACGGGGCTGTCTTTTTATGTCCGCTATCTTTTGTGAGCCTACCCTCCGTACTTCTTTTATTGATGAATCTTGCAAATTCAATTTTTCTGCGATTTTGCTTACTACGTCCTTAATATTTTCATTCTGAGTCATGTCCAACCCAATTATTTCGATGTTGTTCTCTTTATCTTTTAGCTCCAATACTTCCACCCTTTCTTCTAGTGCTCACCGTATTACTGTAAGGAATAATAACGTTATCCAGAGTAATTGGTGGTAACAGGTTCCAGTCGATTCTAGAGATCAGTCGCGAACTCCCTATAATAATAGTCCGCGATTTTGAGGCATTTAACTTAAGGCCATATGTCTTACTCCAAGTCGAAACATGAGTTAGATCAGTGTTAACAATTTTAATGGCGCAGTGCAAGTTGCTCAAACTTGCTTGACTGTAAATTTGAAGATCGTCTGCATAAAGATGGTAGAGAGAAGTGAGGTGGAGACTAATAGAATTCATGAAGATAGCAAACAGGAGTGGAGACAACACGCCACCCTGCGGTACACCGGCAGTAGTACTCGACCAGTTGGAAAATTTGTCATCGATTTGAATACGCTGTCGGCGACCATACAAGTAACTATGAAACCAGTCAATCGCCGTCGGAGATATGTAACGAGAACGCAAAACCCCTTTTTTTTTTTTTTTTTTTTGTTGACGAGGGGGAAACCTTCAAAAGGTACCCGATGCCTTGGGAGCGACACAGGGTTATGTGGGACTCTTACCGCACTAAAACCCCCCCGGTGGCCGTCCTCAGCGCTGCGTAGAGGACTCCGGGATCTCCAAAGGAACGCAACCGGAGTCCTCTTAGCGCATTGCCCCGTCGGGCTCCGCCCAGGTGAGCTTATCGCTCACCGCACCGTCTGGTGCATACGACGGTATGCGACCACACATACCGCCGTCCTTCCCGGGGCCGTTGTCTGGGTGGTTCGAGCTCCCACTCTTGCCACCCACGACCCCAGAAGCCCCCTTTTAGTCGCCTCTTACGACAGGCAGGGGATACCGTAGCCCTATTCTTGTCCCGGAACTACAGGGATACCTCGCCGGGGACCGCTAAGTACGGCCGCGGTGATTTCTCCTCCGAGCGGGTTCAGCGCGCTCCCTTGCTCGCTCGGCGTCTTCCTTCGCACACATGACCATGTCGCAGAAGGTGATCATGCCGTCCCAGGCTTCGCTGCGCTGAACCATCGCTCCGACGATGGCCGACGGAGAGAGATCCGGTCCCACTTTTTCGACGAGGATCCGCCGCTGCGACTCCCACGCCGGGCAGAACTGCAGCGTGTGCTGTGCGGAATCCTCGTCGTGCCCGCAATGGTAACACCGGGCCGTCTCTTCTCTTTGTATCCTTTTCAGATACTCACCGAAACAGCCATGTCCGGTGAGTATCTGAGTAAGGCGGTAGGTCACTCTACCCCTGCTCTTCAGCCAGGCCCGAAAGTTCGGTAGGATAGCGTCAACCACCCTTTGGCGTATGTTCCTAGGCTCGTGAAGCCGTTCGCGCCAGCACCTCAGAGCTCGCCATTTGGCTCTCCTCCGAAGCGCTCCGATCGTCTCTTCGTTGAAGAGTTCAGTCCTCTGACGGAGGACTCGGATCTTATGAAAGACCCGTGCGTCCATATCCGCCAGAATGTCCAGGGGCGGAAACCGCCCCAGGACTGTCGCCGCCTCATACGAAATGGTACGGTAACCTCGGGCGACTCTGATTGCGATCGTACGTTGCGCGGAATTCAGTTTCCGCGCACGACGCCGGCTGGCAGACAGTTTGTCCGACCATACCGGCGCACCGTAGAGCGCAATCGAGCGTATCACACCCGCGTAGAGACGGCGGACTTCTTCTCTTGGTCCCCCGAGATTCGGCAGCAGTCTGTGCATGGCACCCGCTACCTTATGAATCCGAGGGACGAGACGATCGAAGTGCTCGTCGAAGCACCAGCGGCTGTCCAATATTAGGCCAAGGTACTTCATGAACCTGCCTATCCGGACATCCGCTTCGCCGACACGCACTGAGGTCTCAGCTGGCTCAACTCTTAGCCTACGGCCGTGGAACCATATCGCCTCGGTTTTCTGGGACGCTACCTGTAGGCCCAACCCGCGGATCTTCGCTATGACGCGTGCTACCCCGAGCTCTGCTAGCCGAGCCGTTCTCGAAAAAGACACCCCTTCTGTGAGAACGAGGGTGTCATCGGCGTAGCAAACGATGCTCACTCCTAGTGGGAGCACCGTTTTCAGCACTGCGTCATATGCGATATTCCACAGTAGTGGACCCAGTACCGAACCTTGCGGCACCCCGCGCATGACGTTCCTCTCGTGAAACGCTCCCATAGCGACCTGGGAAGCGGATACGCCTGTCTGATAAGTAGGCCTTCAAAACCTCCTGTAAATAGGAAGGCACTTGATGCGCAGACAGGCCCTCCATGATCGCTCTCCAGGGTAGAGAATTAAAAGCGTTGACAATGTCAATGCTTACTGCCAAGACTACTCTACCCTGGGATATGGCCTGCTCTGAGAGCGTTCGGACGCGGAGAATGGCGTCTACCGTCGAACGACGCTGCCGGAAGCCGAATTGGTTTTCGGAGAGGTCCGGGCCGTGGCACGCTAAGTGCTGGCTAATTCGAGAAGAAATTATCCTCTCGAATAGCTTACCCGCCTCATCCAACAGGCAGATGGGTCTATAGGCTGATGGGGAGTCCCGAGGCTTGCCCCATTTGTGCAACAGCACTAACCTCGCCTGCCTCCACACGGACGGGAATCGTCCATAGCGGCAAGCAGGCGGTGAGCAGGTTTTGAAGCCTCCCCCCCAGCACTGTCAGCGCCAAGACCCAAGCCTGGCCTGGAATTCCATCCGGCCCCGGAGCAGTTTTTCGCCTCGTCATGCGCCTTATGGCTCCGTCGAGCTCGCAAGAAGTGACTGCCAAGTCGTCTGACCAACCAGGGAGATCCGGCGACGCGGCGCGAGGACCCGTTTCGTCAGTGGTTCCTGGAAACAGGCTGTCCACCACTGTGTCCACGAAAAGCGGGTCGAGAGTTTCCGTGAGAGGAGGCATCCATGGACGTAACTTGCCGAGCACCATCCTGTACGGGCGTCCCCATGGGTCCCGGTCAAGCCCCTCCACGAGTGCGCTCCAGTTCCGGGCCTTGCTTTCGGCGATTGCGCCCTGAAGCAATGTCGTTGCGACCCGGTACTCCACGTACTTCTCCTCCCTCTCCGCAGCGCCGGCTGACCGGCGACGTCGAGCCCGAGTGTACTGGCGTCTGGCACGCAGGCAGGCTGCACGCAACCGTGCGATGCGCTCCGTCCACCAGTACACAGGACGTCTCCAGGCAGGTCTGACACGCGGCATCGCGGTATCGCAGATGGCCGCCATGTCATCCCTGAGCCGGATCGCCTCCCGTTCGGGTTCGAGCTGGTCATCCCCTTCGGCGGCACTAGACCAGTCAACGACGTGGGCAGCAGCAACGAGCAGGTCTCGATTGAGCCGCTTCAATGCCCATCGACGCGGCTGATCATTTGCACGGCGGGCGTCTACAGCCGGAAGCTGTAACACTACGTCCACCAATATGTGGCGATGGTCAGACAACGTGACTAGGTCGTCGGCCACTCTCCAGCCCGTGACCAAGCGCTCGGCAGAAAGAGTCGCCCACGACAGGTCTACAACCGACTCTCCCTGCCAACGCACGCACGTGCTGACCGAGCCACGATTCAGCAGACGTAGGTCGAGCCCAGCTGCCCATTCGAGCGTTGCCCTTCCCTTGACACTGTCTCGTCTGTTTCCCCAGACCCTCGAATGGGCATTAAAATCGCCCATCACGAGTATCGGTCGGGGAAGACAGGACCGAACGCAGTTTGCCACACGGTCAAGGAACGTCTCGAATGCCGCCAGTGTGCAGTTCGGGGAGACATAGCATCCCAGCACCGCTAAGGGACCCCACTCCACTGCGACTATGCCCCGCTCGGAGTGAAGCCTGGAGAAAGGGGGATCTCCCTCACCGCCCGCCCAGTACACGGCGACGGACTGCGCATCATCTCCTGCCACCGCGGATGCTCCGGAACTCTATAGGGCTCCGCCACCACAGCCAAGGAAACCGAACAGTCCACGAGGCATTGCTGGAGTAAGTCCTGCGCCCCGCGGCAGTGGTTCAGATTCCCCTGGAGTATCTTAAGTGACGGAGACCTATCCATTAAGAGTCCATCGCTTCCACTGGCGGACAATGGGACGAAGCGCTAGGATGCGCAGGCCCATCTGTCCGTGCTGAGCTGGCAGCTTTGGCCGCATTCTCATCCCCTCCGTTGCCTCTTTTCCTCCTTTTCGGAGGCGTGCACCTCTTGCTACCCAGGCGGTGGTCAGATGGACGACCGAGGTCCACGCATAGGGCGCATTTTGGTGTCTGTGCTTTGCATTGGCTCGCCCTATGACCGGGCTCGCCACATACGTAGCACAGAGCGCTCCTATCCCTGGTGCTGATGCACTGGTGCCGAGCGTGCCCCATCTCGAGGCAACGGAAGCATTGGAGTGACCTAGCCGGCAGTATTTCCATCCTAGCGGACACCCGCCGACAAGAAGTCGCTTCGCAGCGGCCAGCTTCCGGATGGCTGTGAGGGGACAGCGCACCCATACTGTCCCCAAAGCCGAAGGTCTCTGCCGAATCTCTCCAACCTTAACGTCGGCGATCGCACACCCGCAGGTCGCAGCAATGGCGCTGGCGACATCTTCCTGGGTGACGGAATCGTCTAGATCCATCACCCTGGCCTCGCCCTGTTTTGAGGGCCTCGCCACTTTGACGCCCATCTCTGCGACGACCGCTTGCAGCTTCCCTGCGAGTACGTCAGCCTTCTCGGCGCTGTCCTCGCCAGCCACTTCGAGTAGTAAGCCACCATTGAGAGCTTTCTTTTGGCGCAACTCGACGATGCCCAGATCGGTCAGTTTTATCTGTCCCCTCGCGGTCCTCATCACCTCCGCATAGGTGACGTCTGACCCTTCGGGCACCGTTACGGTGACTGCCGCCGACTTCGGTACTCGTGGGAGCCTCCGCTTGGCCGCCTTCCTCTTCCCAGCCCGGCCCTTTTTGGGTGCCTGAGCCGTCGGTGCCTGCGCAGGACTTTGGCCTTTGGCCGCAGGACGCCGTTGTGGAGCACCCTTTCCTCGCCCGCGACTTGGAGATTGCCTCCGAGCTGGCTCCGCTTGGGTCAGGGGTGGGGCACGCTCCCTCGCCCTAGCTTTGCGCCCCACAACTGTTACCCACGTCTCAGCTTGCGCGGTCGAAGTCGACGCAACCGTAGGCCGCACCGGTGCTTTGACCGCTGTAGGACGCGCGGGCGTTACGGGTGGGGCCTTCTGCCCTAAGGGGGGCCGGATCGTTCTGCCGGGGAAGAGCTCATCCCTAAAGGACGCCAACTTTCGATCTATTATTGACCCGATTTGGTCCATCAAGTCGTCCGTCCGATTTCCGGCCCTCCTCATTTCAGCTCCAGTCGGTTCGGGTCTACTCGAGGCCTTCTCACGGCGCAGCTTATTTAGTTCCGCAGTGAGAGCCTCCACCTTGTCATGCAGGCCAGTAAGCTGGGAACGCAGCGTGGCGTTCTCTTTTTCTAGGTGCGCAGTGGTCGCCCGCTGCACTACCTCCGTTGCTGCTGCCTGAATGTGTCGCACGGCCATGCGGATGGTGCGCATCATATCGCCCTTCACATTACGGGACTTTTCCGCGACCTGTTCGATAATCTCCAGGTTCTCGATTATACGAGAACCTAGGTCGCCTGTAGGCTGCTCAAGCATCTCCCGGCTCAGCTCTTCGGCACTCGGGAGAGCCGCCTTTGCCCTAGTCTTGGCCGCTGGAACTGGGGGGGCCAGGAAAACCGTCTTCATCCTTGCCTGACTGGAGCTTCATGGTCTTCTTTTTAGGGCGCTCGCTTCCGCTATTGTTAGCCGGTAGCGCTCTCTTACGGGCGCACATCGACGTGGCTATGGAATGATCCGACACTCCGGACATAAGGGAACAGTCCGATGACTCGTCCCCGTCCGACGAGACGGCTGGTGTAGGTGGGGCTACTGTCCTTCCCTTAACCTGCCGCGTCCTCCTTCGAGTCGTTGGCCCAGCGGGCATTTTATCCATCTCGTTTATCAAATCAGAGTCCGGTATCGATAAGCTTTGGTCGTGTTTACGAAGGTCGGCGGATTGCCGACCTACGAGGCAGTTGTTGCCCCCTCCAGAGTACGTGGGGCAGCCCTCCGCCGTAGCAGAGGGGTGGGATTCTCCCTCTCGGGTACCCACCTGGAGACCGTTTTCACAACTAGCCTTATTCATATTTGCTTCTTTTTTAAGGGGTGAGCTCCCCTGGGCCGCTCTTAGTCTGGTCCTTCACCCTTCGCCTTCCGGTATGAGTAACTCTGCCGTATAGCCTCGGGGATCATTAGAACACGCAAGCCCCCCCACCACGACAAGGTGGCAGCCCATTCGGGGGGGAACGCAAAACCCCTATGAGGACATCATAATCAACAGCATTAAACGCGTTGCTGAAATCTAACAGCGTTAATACGGTTAGCTGTTGATTATCCATCCCCATGCGAATGTCGTCTGTGATTTTTAGTAACGCAGTAGCCGTACTATGACCAGGACGGAAACTGGATTGTAAAGGATTCAGTAGGGCATGCATGGAAAGAAAGGAGCTAAGCTGTTTATGAATAAGGCGCTCGAGGACTTTAGATAGGAACGGAAGTATGGAAATGGGTCTAAAATCTGCAAAGTTGGAGGGATTGGATTTTTTGGGTAAAGGGATTACATGAGCGTCTTTCCAGGAAGATGGGAAAGAGTTACTACGGATGGAATAATTTAATATGGACGTAATAATAGGAAGCATTATGTTAAGGAGAGGGATGATCATCTTACGGCTAATGCAATCACTACCAACCGCATTAGATGGTATGGATAGTATTCCTCTCTCGACATCACGATCCGAAAATTGACTAAATTAAAATAAACAAGAATTAGTATTGGGAGTTTGTGAAAGGTGATCTAAAGTATTTTTCTTTATTAAAGTATTTTTCGCTATTAATGCAAGAAGATACGGAAAAGTGACAATTTAAATTGTTTATGTCGAAATTTTGTGGAGTAGAATTTTTCAATTTCCCAATTCCTAATGTTAGATCCTAATGTTCCCAATTCCTAAGAAATTTCCATACCCTACTGAGGTCTCCATTTTGAACAGACTTATGAATATGGCGTCGTTGTAAATCCCTACACATCATATTGCAGCGATTTCTTGTGGATTTGTATTGCGCAAAATTAACATCGGAGGGATCCGACTTATATTTCGAGTTAGCCATATTTTTTTTATTTATTGAGGAGCTTACTTCGTCTGTAAGTCATGGCGCTGGTCGATGACGCATACGGACTGGACGAACAGGGGCGTGCAAGTCGTACAATTGTACCAGTAAGGAATTAAAAAGTGCCACCTGCTCGTCAACATTACTCACACGTTCTATGACACTCCAGTCAACGTTAGCAGCGTCATGTCGGAGTTTATCAAGGTCCATCCCACTGAAATTACCCTGAAATAGAATTTTTGACTTAGCTTTCGGAGGTCGGATTTTATATGACAAGTAGAGAAGGTAAAACATATGAAAAACCCTCAGCAGCACACTGGCCATACTTTGCCACGTGATCCAGTGATGATATCATCATTAAATCAAGCAGAGATGGGTCACAGTTTGGAAAGAAATGTGTTGCACTCAGAGGCAATATATGCAGATTAGCAGCATCGACTAAGGATTATAATTTGTGAGATCTGACATCCTGGTTGAGTAAACAAGTGTTTAAATCATCCATAATAATGGTATGGTCGAAAAGAGGACAATGGTCTTCAAGCAGTTTGTCTAAGCAGGAAAAGTAGTCGACGTTGAGAGAGGGGCTATAAACAGCACCAAGAAGTAGCTTGGCATTTAATAGTTGGACTTCCAGAAAAAGATGTTCAGATTCGTTCCCAGAAACGTCCTGCTGTGACATACTTAATACTGAAAAGGAGATATGGGAACGAAGGTAAAATGCAACTCCTCCACCGCCCCGAACAGTGCGGTCATTGCGAATTAAATGAAATCCAGGAATTGAATATGCCGTAGATGGCATATATGGCTTAAGCCACGATTCTGAAATGAGAATAGCGTGAATATGTGTGCTATTAAAAGTTGACAATAAGTCGGGGTAATGAGCTGGAATGCTCTGTGCATTAATATGGACAACATTAAATTTTTTCAGCACATCTGAGAAATGATAATCTAACGTTACGTTTAAAGGAGGAATACTTTCAAAACTGTCATTACTCATTGCTATCATCAAGTGACATGATACACAATAATCAATTATAATCAAAAAAAATAATATATAAACAGGTTAAAACAAATATAAATTAACTTATATAATATCTGTAATAAAATAAAAAGTAAATAACAATAAATATAATATAAAATAAATATATGACTCACTATAACTCCCACCTACCAGCAGTCTGGAATGAAATCAAATATGATAATTTAACAACCATTCACTAATCAACTGCATAAAAAAAAATAAAAAAAAAATATATACCATCATACATATTTGTAGCGGATTGTTGCGAAGTAGTTTTAATCTTAACTTAATAGCATGGATTTCCGCAAAGTAACGCCTGATACAATTAACTATAAAGTTGATGTCAAAAGTATACATTTTTTTAAACATTATATGACCAGGTTATGGAGTATTCCAAATTACCAACGTACTCCGTGATCTTGACAGACGGCATTGTATAATTCACATTATATTTTGAATCCACATGAACAAAGTCGCAGGCAAGACTCGTTTTAAAAATGCAATTCAAATTATATTCTGAATCCACATGAACAAGTCGCAGGCAAGACTCATTTTAAATATGGTATACAAGAGACTATCTAAATTTATGTAGGCTTCAGTGACCGTTTCTCACTTAATACGTATAATAACTTAATTTCTGTTACTTGTAAATAGAACTAAGCTCAAGTTATAAAAGCATCAATTTATTATTATTATTATTATTTTACTTCAAATTATTTATCCTGAATCCCATACAAAGTGGATCCCGTTTATCATTTCGTAAGTGGCTCACATATGTAATTGATAATATCGATAGTCTAAGCGTCTCAACGTCTAAGGTACAAAACTTCATTTACCAGTATTTGATAGTGCCCAATTTTCAAACAAAAAGGACGTGTAATGTTTCAAATTCAAATTCAAATTTAAAGTTTTCAAATTAAGAGATGTAATGAAATATTAATACAAAACGAAGCGTTGCATAATTAATTTAAAACAGACATCTAATATTCTGTATAAGTGAGTCAGTCAGAAGTAGAATGGGAGACTTTTTTTTTAAATATAATATTCCAAAGACCGCAGCGTATAAGTTTCTCAGTTTTCTTATAGATCATTAACTGATGTGCATTTATACTTTATGGGTGTCAAAACACAGTAGTACACAGTACTGCGCGAGATCGCCTAGAATTGATGGAAAGCTCAAATTTGGCGACGTACTCCTTGCTTCTTTCATAACAAATACGTATCAAGTATATGAAATCAAAAGGAAACTTTCATTGATCTATAAAATGAAAATGTGAACAATGTAGATGTGAATGCCAGTTTATTTTTAAATAAAGCCAATTTATATCCATATAAACATAAAACCTTAAACTCATTGACCATTTCCCTCGTGGGTACAATCAGCCACTCAATACGGTGGTCGTGATACTTATATGCAGCCAGTTAAATATTTACCACGTAGATATTATACATTTCTGTACAATTATGAATAATCAAAATTTTGCAACCTAATAAACGTGTCAGTTATATCAAGTAGGTATACTGTACTCTGTAACTGCACTTGTTGTTACCGCATAGTCCCTTCCATACAATAATAACAAACGCATATACGTAAATCCAGTTGATTCAACATTAAAAGTTATCAAAAATAAATACAAATCTAATCTGTATGCAATTTATGGCGTACATTAGCCTATATTAACAACCATTAGGTTCCCATATATGCCTCTCTATATCTATACAGCCTGACATTTAAGAATAAAGACCCTTAAAATATTTTCATAAGTTGGTGTATTTATATATATTTCATAAGTAGGTGTACCTTTAGACCAATTAGGATTTACTTTTCACACCACAGACTATAGCCAAATGATCAGAGTTACCACAAGAACTGCTTTGCAAAATTTTTTTTTAGACACTTTCACAGAAAATGAACTTATTTTGAAGTAAACTCTTCAGTTTATAATGTTAACAAGTAATTTGAGAGGAGTAAAGTTTGTTCACAAAATTTAAGAATATTGTTTTCAGAGGGTATTAACATATCATTTAATTATTAGTTAATTTATGTAACAATTAGGACAATTCGTTCCAGTATTAAGAATTATCGGTATGCACAATTGTACTATATATACATATATATATATTTTTAAATTGAGCCTCCAATTATAATAGCAACAATAATTATATTAATCAATTATATCTTGTTTTCAACATACTAGTCTCAATCTATCCATTCAAATACTTTGCCCTTACATCAAAGACATTTATCTACCTTCATTTTTACTTATTACCGAGATTAAACTCACATATGACAAAATAATGTTTTAACTCACGGTTTTTAGTCCTGTGTCAAGGATGTTCGTACTTACGAATCGCCGTTCATGATTGCGAGCTGGATTCTTGCACTTCTGATATTTAATAATAGTCATCTTGAAGGTCTTGAAGGCGTGTAATCTTATAGTCACATAAAAGGTACAGAGTAACGATATAATAACTATACGTAAGTAAGTTCACACTAGTGATTAGAAGTATTGTAACAACACAAGTATCTCCGTTATTCGACTGTTCTTGCTGAAGTCTCCGACCAGAATGTCGCTCTCTGTTAATTCGAGCGCCGCCAAGGTGTCGTCCCACTTCACCTACCCGCGTCTGTTTTTAAACTGTAGTGTCAAATGAGTCACATATTACTTTAATGTAACGTTATAAAAATGTGATATCGTTAATATCCAAGCTTCTTATTAACGATGATAACAGTTGTATATTCACGATAACGAAGAACGCGATCGTTTAGCACAAAATTTAAATCTCGATATGACAGTTATTAGAAGTATTAGGAATTTTATGCACACGGTAAATCCGCACAATGCTCAATTCAGAGAATTAGCTAGACAGGTATCGGATAATGCTCATTTAATATTCGAACAAACTTCACGTCGCACACTTGAAACACCAGGGAATAAAGAGGTAGCAGGTATTCTTAGGACAGAGAACGAACCTTACACTCCTCATTGTATAGCTATATGGAAGATAGGACGTAGTAAACCGCATACAGTAGATATTATGAATCAATTTTATGAAAGTTTTCAATATCCGTTGTTGTATCCATATGGCAATAGTGGTTGGTACCCCAACATAAAAAATAAAAAAAAATAACAAAAAATACAACCGACTTCTATGTCATATTAGACACGCTGTTTACATCGTTATCCAACGAAATATATTGAGCGCCGACTTCCGAAATATGTACTAAACCAACATTTATTTGAATTATTTTTACTTTGTAGTGACATAGAAGTCGGTTGTATTTTTTGTAAAAAAATTTTTTTCACCCTTTTTAGTGATGACATAATAACATTTATATTAATACAATATAAAATTGTATAAACGTGACCATGAATTAAGGTAAGGTCTGTATTTACATTGATTGGAACCGCCCGCTCGCAGGGCGCTGCCGCGCCCTGCTCGCTTAGTTTTATATTGTCTTATATGTTCCAACCTAACCTAACTAAATAGTCAATGATGAACTGGCTTTGCAATTTCATTAGAACCTACACCAAATATCTTCAAACACAACTCAATTATTCCCATCGGTTGAGGAGTTACATATTTTGTCTCCGAGCCACATTATCAGACCCTTAAATAGTCAATGATGAACTGGCTTTGCAATTTCGTTAGAACCTACACCAAATATCTTCAAACACAACTCAATTATTTTTTTTCTTTTTTTTCGCGGGTAGGCGTGAAAAGTTAGAAACGAACTATTTTGGACTCTTTATTTAAAATTAGAAATAAATAATTATATCAGAGTTATGTGCAATTAAGCTTCACATAACACCTACCAGCTACTTTCGGCATATCCTGCACTATTTTCACATCACAGCACTGCACTTTTAAACCAATTAACAATGGATTCACTGAAGGGAACCTTGACGGCAATGTCCGAGTTGTTTAATGCCCGTATGGCTGAGTTCCAACATGAACTTCAAAAAACCAGCACTGTGGCACCGTCTACTACGACCTTGGCTTCAGACTTTGCGGCGTTTAAAAAGTTTATTGTGTGTGCACTTGACACGGTTCAAAAACAGGTTGAATTCCTTGGAAGAGAGCTCGACCGTCTGGAGATGAAGGGGCGTCGTAAAATGCTCCTTATACATGGCGTCCCTGAAGAACAATCGGAGGATACTGCAGCTCTGGCTGTATCCACGGTCAACAAGCGAATGAACATCACCGAGCTTACTCAATCCTCCATCACCCGCTGTCATCGTTTGGGGCGCCCGTCAGAAAAGAAGACCAGGCCAATCATGATCAAGTTTAGTGAAGTTCCTTTACGCGATAAAGTGTGGTTTGGGAAAACCAAGCTTAAAGGCTCTGGCGTTACCTTGTCAGAGTTTCTAACGAAAACTCGACACTCGCTGTTCATGCAGGCTAGAAATCGATTTGGTGTCTCGAAGTGCTGGACCCGCGGTGGTTTAATAAATGTACTGGCCCCTGATGGCTCCCTCCACCAGGTGGATAGCCTGGCAGACCTGGAAGGCATCCCGGGAGCCGCGCCGGCTGCTTCCTCAGTGTATCCTTCAACCCAGACGGACGATAAAGTCGTGCAACGGCCCAAGAGGACGCAGAGAAAGTAACATTTTAAATTACTATTTCTTGTTGTGTTCGCTTTTTTAATTATAATGCTTCTTAATAACGCTCCTTCTACACTTAACTGATAACTATTATTCTTATAATACTTGTGTATAGTGTTTTTTCTATCACTATTTCCTCTTCTAACTAATTTTGTATGCGCATTACTATCCTTAGTATCTTTCTGGTGATAATTCTTCTACTGTTTGTTTATTTTGCTTAATAAGTATTGTTTTATAGGTTATCTTGTTATTGTTGTTTTGTTATTGTTACGTTCGATCTATGATTTTGAATGATGATGGCAATACTACCAATTACTCCCATAGATTCTAAGCTTTTGACCATTGTCTATTAATAGTTATTACGTTTTGCACCAGGTGTCACTACTCATGCTTATTAATGTAGACGCTCGGTGCAAATTGTCTTGGGTGATTGTTGGAATGTTGTTAAAATACTATTATTGCATTATTCTCTTCTTAAACTACCAAGGTAACAAATATAGTTATTGGCCATTATAGTGACTGCAGGATTTTGGTTTAATTACTTTTTTTTTTTTTTTTTTTTTTTTAAACATTAACCTAATAGCTCAATAAATTTTTTGGGGCCTATAACTATATTGTTTTCACTATTATGAATTACCTGTAATATATTTTGCGTTTTTTTTTCTTTTTTATTGACCTTTGATTGTTTTTCATTTTTATTGGTGTTAGAATTTAAGCTGCTGGTGGGTTGGAGCTAGAAGCTTAATTGATTTGTATTTTTGTAGTTGTATTATTTTCTGTTGTTGTTGTTGTTGTTTATTAGTATTATTTATTATCATTGATAGTATTCCACAAAATAGCAAGTAAGTTAGTAATACAACACATGTCGGTAGTTAACAGTGAAAATGACGAAAGCGTATGTTCCCTCTCTTTTTCTTCTGCGTCTGATGGGGTTAGCAGTGATGCTAGTTTTGAAAGCATTCCTCCTTTAAATGTTAACTTAAAAACTCTTTTTGCGGATGTTAATAAAAACTTTAACATCTGCCATATCAACGCCCAAAGCATACCGGCACATTACACAGATCTGATTTCCACTTTTGATAGCAAACATATCCACGCGATACTTGTTTCAGAATCATGGCTCAAGTCATGTCTTCCTTCTACTTCATATTCACTTCCGGGTTTTCACTTAATTCGCAACGATCGCTTCGAACGGGCGGGAGGCGGCGTTGCTATTTATCTCCGCTCTCATATTCCTTTTTCTATAATACGCCACTCTCAACCTGGTAGTGAAGCAGAATATCTACTTGTGGAAGTCCTCCTGTCTCACACAAAAATTCTTCTAGGAGTATTTTATAATCCTTCTTCTTCCTTTAACTACTACTCCACCTTAGAAACCTTATTGGAAGAACTTACTCCTCGCTATGCACACGTCATTATTATGGGGGACTTCAATACTTGTCTTCTAAAAGATGATATTAAATCCAATCGTCTTAAATCTGTCATTAAAGCAGCTGATCTTCATATTCTTCCTCTCTCCGCAACGCATTTCTTTCCTAATTGCTCCCCTTCTTTAATAGACTTAATGTTTATATCTTCTCCTCACAGTGTTGCAAAGCATGGTCAAATAGCTGCTGACGCTTTCTCTTACCACGATCTAATCTATTTATCATACAAATTAAAACCTCCGAAGGCTAAGGCGAGAGTTCTTCTTCAACGCAACTTTAATGGCATAAACGTTGAACAGTTTCGGCGTGATGCTGCAGAAGTCGACTGGAGTGTGGTACGGGATGCGAGTAATATTGACGAGCAGGTGGCACTTTTCACGTCACTCCTTATTGAATTGCTGGACAAGCACGCGCCCGCTCGCCCAGTCCGAATCAAGCACCTACCTGCTCCTTGGCTTACGGAAAATATTAAATCACTTATTGCGAAGAAAAATAAAGTCAAATCCAAGTATAAGCTGAGTCCAACTGACGAAAATCGGAGAATATATAGGTCTGCCAGAAATCACTGCAATAAAGAGTGTAGAGATGCACAACGACGCCATATCTACAGTTCAGTCCAAAATAAAGACTCTGCTAAAGTCTGGAAATTTCTTAGATCCCTTGGAGTTGGAAAGGCGCGCCAAGATTGTTCATCAAATTTAGATCTAAATCTTCTAAATCAGCATTTCTCCTCTTCTTCTTGCATAGATAGTGCAAAAAAACAAGTGACACTGAATTCTCTTTCTAACTTTGCCACTCCTGGATTTCCTCAATTTGAATTTCGTACCTTCTCAGTTCGTGATGTTGAACAGAGCATTCTAAGTATTCACTCTGACTCGGTTGGCGGCGACGGTATTAGTCGTAAGATGATCATTCCTATAATTGACATTATAGCTCCTGTCCTGACCCACATCCTAAATTTCTCCATCTCGACATGCTGTTTCCCACATACTTGGAAAGAAGCTCAAGTCATTCCTATTCCCAAGAAGTCCAATCCGTCCAGCTTCACTGACTATCGTCCCATATCCATTCTACCTTTCCTGTCCAAAGCATTCGAGCGTCTCGTACATCATCAACTTAGTTCCTTTATTTCCGAGCACAATCTTTTAAATCCCTTCCAATCTGGTTTCCGCCCTGGTCATAGTACGACTACTGCCTTGTTGCATATCACAGATGACATACGTCGCGGTATGGATAATCAAGAGGTCACGGTGTTGGTACTTCTGGATTTCAGCAGTGCCTTCAATACCGTGGACCATGATATCCTACTGGCCATTCTTCGCTCGTTCAACATATCTCCGACTGCGATAGGCTGGTTTCGCAATTACTTGCAGGGGCGCCGGCAACGTATTCAGATTCAGGATGCGCAGTCTGCATGGTCTAATACATCTGCCGGGGTACCGCAAGGTGGCGTGTTGTCTCCTCTTCTCTTTTCACTTTTCATTAACTCTGTAAGTCTCAATCTAACTTCTCTCTATCACCTTTATGCAGATGATCTCCAAATCTACCAACAAGCAACATTAATAGATCTACCTAAGACTATCGACGCCTTAAACAGTGACCTAAAACGTATCTTGACTTGGGGCGAGTCTCATGGCCTTAAAGTTAATCCGAGCAAAACACAGGCTATGATAATAGGTAGCTCTCGCTTACTATCCAGATTAGACATGAGATTGATACCAAGCATAAGTTTTGATGGAATATGTATTCCATATATTGACAAAGTCAAGAATCTCGGCATATACCTAGATAGACATTTATCATGGGCACCTCAAATTGATGAGGTGAGTAGAAAAATGTTTTCCGTAATAGGGTCACTCAGAAGACTTCGCAACTTTCTCCCTACTGCTACTAAAATTGCGTTAACCCAATCCTTACTCTTTCCAATTCTCGACTATGCCGATGTTTGCTATCTTGATCTCACTGAGGAGCAACTTAATAAACTTGAGCGCCTTCAAAACTTATGCATTCGTTTCATATTTGGCATTCGCAAATATGACCACATATCCGAGTATCGTGTAAAACTCAAGTGGCTCCCAATCCGACTTCGCCGGAATATGCATATTCTTTCTGCATTATACTGCGTGCTGTTTAGCCCCATCGCTCCTTCATATTTAAAAGACCGTTTCCAGTATCTTTACCTTACTCATGACCACTGTCTTCGCTCCTCTATTAATCTTTCTCTCCGAACTCCCACTCATACTACGTCCTTCTACAAAAACTCCTTTTCCTCTGTTGCTGTTTGCCTGTGGAATAAATTACCTTTGTCCATACGCCGCGCTAAATCGCTTGACGAATTTAAAAATCAACTGAGGAAACATTATTTATAAATCTTGTTTTTTTTTTCATCCCTTGCTCTCGTCATTTCCACATTTTAGTTTTACTCCTTTTCTTTTTTCAATTATTATTATTATTATATATTTTATTTGGTCTATTATTATTGCTATTTTATCTGATGTGCTTTTGTCTTTTTGTTTTCTTGTCCTTCATTTATTATCGGATTCCTACATCTTATGTTATTATTGTTTACTGTAATTCTATTCCTTGTAGTCTGCTCCACCTCTAACTTCGCACACCCTATCCTACTTTCCTTATTTGTCCTTTTCTCTTTCCCATGCATAGGTTGTCTGGAAGAGATCGCTGCTTAGCGATAAGGCCGCCTATTGCATACTGTTTTTACTTTTTACCTTAATTACTACTGTTAAATTCTACTGTAAGTGTGCAATAAAGAGTATTCTATTCTATTCTATTCTAATTATTCCCATCGGTTGAGGAGTTACATATTTTGTCTCCGAGCCACATTATTAAACTCTTAAATAGTCAAAGATGAACTGGCTTTGCAATTTCATTAGAACCTACACCAAATATCTTCAAACACAACTCAATTATTCCCATCGGTTGAGGAGTTACATATTTTGTCTCCGAGCCACATTATCAGACCCTCAAATAGTTAATGATGAACTGGCTTCGCAATTTCATTAGAACCTACACCAAATATCTTCAAACACAACTCAATTATTCCCATCGGTTGAGGAGTTACATATTTTGTCTCCGAGCCACATTATCAGACCCTCAAATAGTCAATGATGAACTGGCTTCGCAATTTCATTAGAACCTACACCAAATATCTTCAAACACAACTCAATTATTCCCATCGGTTGAGGAGTTACATATTTTGTCTCCGAGCCACATTATCAGACCCTTAAATAGGCAATGATGAACTGGCTTTGTAATTTCATTAGAACGTACACCAAATATCTTCAAACACAACTCAATTATTCCCATCGGTTGAGGAGTTACATATTTTGACTCCGAGCCACATTATCAGACCCTTAAATAGTCAATGATAAACTGGTTTTGCAATTTCATTAGAACGTACACCAAATATCTTCAAACAAAACTCAATTATACCCATCTGTTGAAGAGTTACATATTTTGTCTCCAGAACCCACTCTGATCCTCATCATATTTAAATGGGACCAACTTGTAGCAATTGTCCACACACGAAATTAAAAGCATTAAAATAGGTTCATAAACGGCGTAGTTATGGCTGTTATATTTACATGGGTTCCCCTCATTTTCTTCAGAACCCATCGATGGATCCTAACCATATTTAAATGGGACCAACTTCCAGCTCTTCTCTACACAATAAAAAAAGAATTATTAAAATCGGTCCACTATAGGGCGGAAGATACCGGCCGAATTGATAACCACCTCCTTTTTGAAGTCGGTTAATAAAAGGGGAAAAAATTACCCAACAAAAATATGTTACATTTTTATTGCTCTCCGAAATACGTTTTTCCAAATTTAATCGTTTGTCTGAGGAGTGGATCATTGATATGTTTTGTAGAATCAGTGAAGAGCGTTTTCGTTTTTATTATAATATTCAAAATTACGGTACTGGTACCCCTCTCAGATCAGCTCCTTTGAGCGAATTAATTACTGATGACGAGTCTATTCAGGCAGAGGATGACATTGTGCCTGGAAAAGTTTATCTCCCTTGTAATTTTACAGGGGGCCCGCGGTATATGAAATTAAAATATCTAGACGCCATAGCAATGGTTACTAGATTGGGCCATCCATCTTTTTTTGTCACTATGACTTGTAACCCGAAATGGCCGGAAATTGTGAATTCTGTCCCTTCTGGACAAAAACCCAATCCGTTAGTTTGCGCTCGTGTATTTCAATTGAAATTAACAGAATTAATGAATGACATCCGCTCAAAGAATTGGTTCGGAAAATCGGTATATTCAATGTTTGTCATTGAATTTCAGAAGCGAGGTTTACCTCACGCTTACATCTGTTTTCGTGTAGAAGGGGGGGGGGGGGGACCAGTGCATAGCTTTGATATTGATAGATTTGTTAGAGCAGATATACCAAGCGCAGATGAAGCGGGAGGCAGACTGCGTAAAGTAGTTATGAAACATATGTTGCACGGTCCGTGCGAAGTTAGTTACCGCAAGGACCTTCCCTGTTGGGATAGCGAAAAGCGTAAATGTACTAAATTTTTCCCAAAACGTGAAACCGACGTCACTTTTGCCGACGATCGGGGTTTTATTCATTTAAAGCGTAGTAGCAAAAACGAGGGTGTCACTCATTATCGTGGTAAAGATGTTAAAGTTAACGATTTGTGGGTAGTTCCGTACAATGCCGCCCTCCTTTTGAAGTATAACTGTCACATCAATGTAGAAGTCGCGACGACCACCGCGGTCGTCAAGTACTTATTTAAATACATTACTAAGGGTCAGACCATGCGCGGGTCAATATTGTTTTGGAGGAAGAAAACGCCACTCTTCGCAATGGGTACATGTGCAGGGGTACATCTTGAAGGCCAACAAATAATTTATTTCAAAAAAGGATCAGAAGCGGAAGCTATTAGTCGCGGTAAATCAGATTTAATCACTTATTTTAATAGACCTGCTGGGCCGGAATTCGATAATTTAACGTACGCCGATTTTTATGAACGCTATTTTATTCACACTAGACGCCCTAAAACCAAAAACGTTACTATTTTAGAAACAACTAATGGGAAATACGTTACAAAGAGGCAATGGGGTGAATTGATAGCTCGTCTTTATTTTATTGCGCCTAATAGAGGTGAACATTTTTTTAAGTCTTCTATTAAATTCACACCCCTGCCGTAGTTACAGGGATCTTTTGAATTTGGGTGGTCCATCGTGTAAAACATTCCAGGAAGCTGCCAAGGCAATAGGTCTCGCGAATGATGAGGCTGAGTACGAAAAAGCTATGTCAGAAGTTTGTAGTATGCTCACTGGACCACGACTGCGTAGCTTTTTCGTTCTCTTGGCCGTAAACGGGATTGCGGTCGCGTCACTCTTGGTCAAAGTTTCGCGATCAAATTAGTGAAGATTTCTTCCATCGTCGCACGGATGGAAACACTGATAAAGCGTATAATATGTGTCTCGTCGCGATAGATCGCCTTATGCGACGACACGGAACGCGACTCACCGAGCAGGGCCTACCTGATGTCACCGATGACACCACTGAGCTAGGTCGAGAAAGACACGACTACGATAAGTCGTAATTGTTAAATTATGTAAACGATTGGTTGCCCCGGTTGTCACGCGAGCAAAGTATAATATTTCAATACGTTGATCAATTGGTAAGCAATCAAGATCAGTTTCGCGAAAAAAATAATACAGCCCTCATTGACGGTCCGGGAGGCACAGGTAAGACGCTATTACTCAACGTAATAGCGGCGCACGTTCGCTCAAATTTAAACGGTATCGTTCTTTGCACCGCATCCTCGGGTATCGCCGCCCAAAATCATCAAAACAGTACTACCGCGCATAGTATGTTTAGGTTTCCATTAAATTTAACCGACGATACTGGCTATTGGAATATTACAATCGGCTCACAACGCGCGCATTTGATTTATTACGCCGACGTCATTATTTTTGACGAAGCCCCTATGGCTCACAAATATCTCATCCACTTGTTGGACCGGTCTTTGCGCGATTTGATGAAGTCGGAAAAACTTTTTGGCGGTAAAATAATTATTTTTGCTGGAGATTATCGGCAAATCCCACCCGTTGTTGTAAACGCGATGTCCCACTCTGACGTATTCAACGCGTCCGTCAAGTCCTCGCCCCTCTGGCAAGAACTGAAAACCTTCTCACTTGTCACCTCTGAACGGTGTAAGGATGATCCTGAATTTTCCGACTATTTATTACGATTAGGTTCCAACTAAATTTCTCCGTCATCGCAGGGTTCTCCCAATTTGATTAAATTGCCCCTCATTTCATTTGTCACAGATTTACAGGACCTCATTGATTTTGTTTTTCCCCGAGTAGTTATTAATGAGCCGGATGTAATGATCCATCGAGTCATTTTGACCATTCACAATGCGAGCGTGCGAGAAATTAACGCGAACATTTTGGACCGATTGTCCGGGGATACCTTAAATTTTTATTCTGTAGATGAATCTGCACGCGATAATGATGATCAATTAATATTAGGCGCGGATATTTTGAATCGTTTAAATCCAAGAGGCATCCCCGAACATGATCTAATTTTAAAAATAGGATGCATGTGTATGATAATTAGAAATCTTCTCTCCGATAAATAATTAATGGTACTAAAGTCATCGTAGTTGACACTTCGCCGCGTTTAATCACCGTCCGTCGGCCAGGTGAATCAGAGTTGTTTTTGATACCGCGTATTTTGTTTAAAACACCAATGTCCAGTGAACCAGGTAGTCCAATTGAAATGTGCCGCCGGCAATTTCCATTAACAGTCTCCTTCGCGATGACTATTCACAAAAGTCAAGGACAGACGATCAGTAGAGTAGGTGTCGATCTGCGCTCGGACGTTTTTAGTCATGGTCAACTTTATGTGGCCCTTAGTAGAGTGCAAAATCGTAGTTGTTTAAAAATCTTAGTGCCTAGGAAACGCGTAATAAATGGTGAGCCGCTCGCAAATAATGTAGTGTATCCTCCGCTCTTGTAGGCGCGTGTGCACCGTAGCTTCCTGAGACTAAATTGTTCATCTCTAAAAATCGTTATGCAATTCTACTAACCAACAAATTTTATAAAATTTTCATTATATTTTAGACTGTCATATTTCTTCGGATTTTTATCGCGTATAATTTTATACACATTCACGTTGCTATGACATACCTTTGTTTTTTTTTATTTGCTTGATTTGAGATCCGGTTACATGCACAAACTGTTTTTGCAAAATCTTGATCCTTTCTCCTTTGTGTGCATT
Source organism: Epargyreus clarus clarus (assembly GCA_014595695.2). Lineage (NCBI taxonomy): Eukaryota > Metazoa > Arthropoda > Insecta > Lepidoptera > Hesperiidae > Epargyreus > Epargyreus clarus. Next base: position 138,460 of record JACTTY020000175.1, read on the forward strand.
TTTCTTGCTCTATTAACATAAATATTTGCTAACATGCAAACAAAAATTTGTTCAACTAAGATTGAGCATTTAACCGGACAATAATACATACACACAAACACACGCGCGCACACACACACGCACACACACACACGCATACACACACACAAACACAAAACTCTTACATGATTGTATTATTTTTATGTGTTTTACATATTATAACTTATTTTAATAGTTTTACGGATCTTATTCGGTGTGTATTAAAATTTGCCTTATTATGCTTGAATATTACCAGCGCATGTAGGTAGCATTTTACACCAGCACAATTATTATTGTCCTTAAGTAGTTTTGATTGATATGACGTTTTTTACAAGACATGAAATTAACCAAAACTGCTTTCAAACAATAAATGCGTCGATAAAAAATGCTTTCTACTTGGGTGTAAAAGTATTGTTCAAGTGTAATTCAGCATTTTGGTTTATATAATATCTGAAGTAATAAACGAATATGTAGTAGTCCATCTAATGGTAAATGACTATTGTCACCCATGAACATCTATAATCAACACCTTAGATAAAATTATTATTACGCAAAATTATTACGTTATTACGCAAAAATAGATATGGTGGTCGAATCGAATTAAATTACTATTAAAATAAATTATGATTAATAAATATTTTATATGTATTGTAACTGCAGCTGGGATAGACTTAAATAAAAGTAGTCGTGAAATAATTTAACTATATTCTTGGGCAGAGTTTCCTCTTACAGACCAAATATTAGAATACATCATGTCAATGCAGAGCTTCTACTTAAATATGATTTTATAATTTTGCACTACCTCCTTTATACTTATAATAGAACAAACGTTTATTAACACATATTTCCTGTAAAACATTCCATAAATTGAAAAATGATTAGGCATTTATAAAATAACATAAATTAATTAAATAACAATTTTAAAGACATAAATAATTAATAATATAAAACTAAATATGTAATTTACGCAATAACTAATAAACATGACTATGACGTAAATAATTCTTATACAATAATAATCAAACTGATGTGTAGTGTCCTTAGGCAAGCTACTTGTTGGTTGGTAACACATAGTTCACCAGCGTCATTCATTTAATCCGGAATGTATTGTGTTATCGTCGTTAATAAGAAGCTTGGATATTAACGATATCACATTTTTATAACGTTACATTAAAGTAATAAGTGACTCATTTGATACTACAGTTTAAAAACAGATGCGGGTAGGTGAAGTGGGGACGACACCTTGGCGGCGCTCGAATTAACAGAGAGCGACATTCTGGTCGGAGACTTCAGCAAGAACAGTCGAATAACGGAGATACTTGTGTAGTTATAATACTTCTAATCACTAGTGTGAACTTACTTACGTATAGTTATTATATCGTTACTCTGTACCTTTTATGTGACTATAAGATTACACGCCTTCAAGACCTTCAAGATGACTATCATTTATATCAGAAGTGCAAGAATCCAGCTCGCAATCATGAACGGCGATTCGTAAGTACGAACATCCTTGACTTGAAGGTAGATAAATGTCTTTGATGTAAGCGCAAAGTATTTGAATGGATAGATTGAGACTAGTATGTTGAAAACAAGATATAATTGATTAATATAATTATTGTTGCTATTATATTTGGAGGCTCAATTTAAAAAATATATAGTACAGTTGTGCATACCGATAATTCTTAATACTGGAACGAATTGTCCTAATTGTTACATAAATTAACTAATAATTAAATGATATGTTAATACCCTCTGAAAACAATATACTTAAATTTTGTGAACAAACTTTACTCTTCTCAAATTACTTGTTAACATTGTAAACTGAAGAGTTTACTTCAAAATAAGGTCATTTTCTGTGAAAAAGTGTTTAAAACAATTTGGCAAGGCAGTTCTTGTGGTAACTCTGATCATTTGGCTATAGTCTGTGGTGTGAAAAGTAAATCCTAATTGGTCTAAAGGTACACCAACTAATGAATATATTTTAAGGGTCTTTTATGTTAAATCTTAAATGTCAGGCTTTATAGATATAGAGCTTTATAGATATAGATATAAACATTACACGTCCTTTTGGTTTGAAAATCGGGCACTATCAAATACTGGTGAAGTTTTGTACCTTAAACGTTGAGACGCTTAGACTATCGATATTATCAATTATGTGAGCCACTTACGAAATGATAAACGGGATCCACTTTGTATGGAATTCAGAATAAATAATTTTAATTAAAATAATAATAATAATAAATTGATGCTTTTATAACTTGAGCTTAATTCTATTTACAAGTTACAGAAATTTAGTTATTATACATATTAAGTGAGAAACGGCCACTGAAGCCTACATAAATTTAGATAGTCTCTTGAATACCATATTTAAAATGACTCTTGCCTGCGACTTTGTTCATGTAGATTCAAAATATAATTTGAATTATACAATGCCGTCTGTCAAGATCACGGTGTACGTTGGTAATTTGGAATACTCCATTACCTGGTCATGTAATGTTTAAAAAAAATGTATACTTTTGACATCAACTTCGTAGTTTTGGGTTTAATGCATTTTCAAACATACAAACCGACAGACAAAAATTTTTCTTTTTCAAATATATTCGATGTAAACACGTGAAGATTTCATTCATTATATGTATATCATAGCCAAATGAATAATTATGTTGTTTAATAATATAATCAAATAAAAGCATAGGTACATTTCGATGGGATTTTCTTATACAATAATTTACTTTTCATATAAATTTCATACGGTTCACAATTGCGTCATGTCTAGATTTTCTCTATAGAAACATCGAGCGTCTCCTTGAGTGTTGGTTGAAAATGATACATATTATATTAATATAATCTATACAGATATTACGCAATAATATAATTTTTATTACAAACTATATAAAAGTCAGGTGAAGCCGAGGCGTTTGAAATATATATATGATAAATATGAATTGTTCGGTAATAAGGTGTATCATAAGATATATTATAAGACTAACTGTTTGTTTGGCTGGCTGGTATAAAATCATGATCAACTTTAAAAGACCTTTTTCAGGTCATAGAAATTTTAGGTTGTGATTGATAAGGAGCCACATGTTATGTAAAACAGTTATAGTTTTAAATCTGACGATCCTGATGAGACAAAATTAGAATTGGACAAGATTATTAAAATCATGTCATGTCATAAGTATTCAAAAATTTTAAATTAATCTGACCGTTCAAAGTAGGTAAAAATCGAATTCAAATATTCCGTTACATACATACAGGTCAAGTTAATAAAATCGTGGCAAAAATAAAAGCGTGTTTAAAATAGTACATTACAATACGAGGACGAAAAATTTTTTTCTGACAAGTGTGAGTTTGCAGGCCGAGCCGCAGGCGAGGACTGCAATCACACGAGTCAGAAAAACATTTTTCGTCCGCGTGTTGTATAAAATTTTATATTACGGGGTCGGAAATGGGGGTTTTGCGCACGCGAAGCGTGCGTAAAACGTCCATTTACGCACGCCGTGATATAAAATATTTTATCAGTTGTAGACACAAATAAGTATAGTTATATAATGGCCGGTTTCTGAAGTCATTTTTCTTGGTAGGTAGTTTACGAGTATGTATTCAATAACACTATCCGTTTGATAACTACGGAAAAAAAATCCGCTTCCGAGCAACTCAAATGTAAGAGAAGCTCTGTTTAAACTCCGTTTAGATTAACGGACCATTTTAATGTGTTTATTCTGTCCATAATATTATTTGATTCTTTTTTTTTTAAAACGACGTTTTACGTAAAGTCTAGCAAATCTTTCTTAGTATAATGCATAACTTTTACAATAAAATAGCCGAAACTATAAGTTCCTTATGGGAATCTTAATTTAAAACTTTTGGTGAAATAAAAAAAAAAGTTAAGTAATTAAGCTTATTACACAGTTGACAAGTATGTCGCTGACGTGAACGCATGGGTCCGTTAAGCTTTGTTAATTAAATTTTGAAATTCATGTAATAGTATGTATTATTATAACTGAATATAAATTCAATTTAATGTAATGAAATTTCTTTCTGACTTTCAAAAGTGGGTTATGGCCCTACTTTGAAAGAAATAATTTGAATTTGTGATAAATAACGTAAAAAATTGGGTTCATACAACTTATTACGTGTTATATTGTGTGAAATTCATGGTTTGTTTACCATTATTTAGTATTTAACTTTTAATATAATTCATTTCAAATATAAACGATATATTATTATTTTGATACTGCTTCATCAGTTCGTAAAAGACGTACGTTGGAAAGGCCACTATTTGTATAAAATAACATTGTAATAATTAAAAGAAGTACTAAGTAGTAATAAAATAATGTTATAATAGTATTTTGAGTCGCACAGATTTATTTAGTGGCCAACTATAGATCTATCTATCTATCAGTATAACAGTTATTGAACAGGTTGTTGAGCATTCCGAAATGCACTAATATTTAAGATAAACGTCGTTATTCTGATGCGTAACCTTATCGAATCAATAGTTGTTGGAGATTTAATTATTGGACTTAGAATCCAGGTATAAGTAAAGTGGGCAGCTAGATGATGTCATTACTGTAGGTGTAGGAAACTTTGTGGTTTGATTTTTATTTATCTGGAGTTAAGATGGATTAGTGCAGATGCCTCGAGCAGTGTGATGTTCACGGGTGTCTCTTGGTGATGCATATGGTTGGGTTGACCCAAGGCATCGAGTACCTTGAAGACATTAAGTGAATATTGCATTTTTAGAGTATATTTGAGTTGAGCACTGGCCGAATGTTATCGTAAACAAGGTATAAAAACTGCGGTGATACATGACTAGAGTGATCCTATATGAACATCACCTAGTTATAACCGTGTTTTTTATTATTTAACAATGGTCTCATGCATTCGCTTCAATACCAGTCGCGCATATAACATTTATGTAAAGAGTCCTTATGAACTATGTCCGCAACAGAAATCCGTGGTGAACACTGTTGGGGCAGATTTATAACCGGGGTAATACACAACTAGTGTGATTCTATATGAACATCACCTAGTTTAAGCCTTGGTTCGGATCAACAGTTCGGGCCTTTTACATGCGAGTCGGTATTGCAAGAAAATGCGTAAAGTTTAAGCCATGTTTTTGATAAACAGTTCGGGCCTCTTACGTGCGAGTCGGTATTACAAGAAAATGTGTAATTGTTCTGGACTTAGGCATTAAACAACTGATTTTCTTTTGCAGCTCTTGCATCAGACCATACACGATCGAGGACGAACGTGTGAGCAGGACGGCCGAATGTTATCGTCGTTAATAAGAAGCTTGGATATTAACGATATCACATTTTTATAACGTTACATTAAAGTAATAAGTGACTCATTTGATACTACAGTTTAAAAACAGATGCGGGTAGGTGAAGTGGGGACGACACCTTGGCGGCGCTCGAATTAACAGAGAGCGACATTCTGGTCGGAGACTTCAGCAAGAACAGTCGAATAACGGAGATACTTGTGTAGTTATAATACTTCTAATCACTAGTGTGAACTTACTTACGTATAGTTATTATATCGTTACTCTATGTGACTATAAGATTACACGCCTTCAAGACCTTCAAGATGACTATCATTTATAATTGAATCCCTAGAACAACAGTGATCCCAGCGAAAAGTGAACAGTGATCCTAGATCCCTAGAGTAACAGTAGTGTTAACATTACGTTTCTTAGGGTGGGTTGCATCATGTAACTTTAACATTTACAGAAGCCTAACCAATCGTCAAATCAATGGTTAAAAAATAATTCATTGCAACATTTTAGTTGAGGTTGAAATTACGTCATAACTAATACTTAACTTTAACCGCTCGATTTCGATCGGTTAAAGTCACTATATTTGTCAACTTCCCTTTCTGACAATTTAGACTAAAAATTGCGGTGACAGCGACACAAATGACGTTAATGACAAATTAATTTGTGCAACATAGGATTCTTACATTCCATCGCTACCGTCAAAGTTACTGTTATATTTAACTTTAACGCAAACTTTAACCGGGCTTTCGATGCAACGCACCCTTACAGTCCAGCGAGCATCATTGCTCACTCAATTATTATCCAGCGTACATCATTGTCCGCTCAATCATTATCCAGCGTACATCATTGTCCGCTCAATCATTATCCAGCGTACATCATTGTCCGCTCAATCATTATCCAGCGTACATCATTGTCCGCTCAATTATTATCCAGCGTACATCATTGTCCGCTCAATCATTACCCAGTGAACATTCATTGTTCGCTCAATCAGAATCCAGTGAACATCCTTGTTCACTCAATCCCACTGTCACTGTCACTGTTCCCACAAACATGTTAATTCTCCACTGTCTAACCGTTCAAAGCGATAATTCCAACTGACATTAATACAAAAAAAAAGAAATAAAAAGTGAGTAAATGATTCGCACAAAAATAAAGTCTCAAAAATAAAATAGAAACCTTCTATTATATTTTTCTCTGTTGGGAGTTGTCGCTTGTATAACTATAAAATCATTACCCATATTAAATTTCAAAATATCACGTAAAACGTTTAAAATTCTAAAGAATTCAAAGTAGGTAGTATCATCATACATCATATACATCAAGTAAATTGAAAATACGAGTTAAAATTACATTTAATACTTTATAAATAAATCAGTAAATAAATATTTTCAATTGAAAGTCTTTAACATGTATGCATGACTTGCATTTTTGGAGAATAGCCCCGATCAAATGCATTGTTATGTAAAACTGTCGTAAGTATTTGTGCATTACCGGAGAGTAGCCCCGATCGAATGCAATACTATGTGAAAGTGTGATAAGCATTTGTGCATTATCGGAGAGTAGCCCCGATCAAATGCAATGCTATGTAAAAGTGTGGTAAGCATTTGTGCATTAAATCAAATCAAATCAAATCAAATTTTTTTATTCAAAATAGGTTCTTTACAGATCACTTTTTGAATGTCAAAGCAACTACCACCACTTCACAAGGTGTTTCGTTATGGAGAAGAAGCGGCGAAAGAAACTCCATAACACACATCTTTTAAAAAAAAAATGTTTTTGACAATGTTAACTTAACGTAATGGTACATGTGGAGCTGGAGCTAATTCAGACCACACCGTTTTGTCAGTCAAATAATCACTTACTTTATAGTACGCTTTTTTACATAGCGTTAGTTTAACGACATGTTTAAACTTTTTTTCTGTGAGATTCAAAATGTGGTCGGGTATTTTATTGTAGTAGCGAATACAGTTGCCCACGAAAGATCTAGCCACCTTACATAATCTATGTTTAGGAATTGCTAATTTATTTCTATTTCTGGTATTAAAGTTATGGTGGTTACTATTTTTTTCAAACATATCAGTGTGTTTTCTTACATACATAATATTTTCATAAATGTATTGACTATGCACCGTCAATATATTAATAGTGGGAAACAGTTCTCTTAGGGACTCACCACGCCGCAGACTATATATTTACCTTATTGCTCTTTTTTGAATAGTAAATATAGAGTCTATGTCAGCAGCACTGCCCCACAGTAGAATGCCATAAGACATAATGCTGTGAAAGTAACTGAAATAGACAAGTCTGGCAGTGGGTATGTCTGTTAACTGTCTAATTGCAACTGCAAAAGCTGCAGTACTAAGTCTGCTGGACAAAGCAGAGATGTAGGGACCCCACTGGAGTTTAGAATCAATGGTAATCCCCAAGAAAACAGTTTCATTGACGAATTGCAAAGTCTCACCATTTAGAGCGACATTCATCCCCGTACTCCTTACATTTGGTAGCATAAATTTAATACATTTAGTTTTATTAGAATTTAAGAGTAGGTTGTTTGCATCAAACCAGTTCTGAATCCAGCAAAGAGTTTCATTAATATCGTTCGTATCCTGTGATTGTCGTTTTACTCTAAACACCAAGGAAGTGTCATCAGCAAACAAAACAACCTCAGATAAATCCTTTACTACATTTGGCAAATCATTTATATAAACTAAAAATAGAAACGGACCTAGGATGGAGCCCTGAGGTACACCTATTTTAATATTAGAACCTGCTGATAATGCTCCATTTACTTGCACTCGTTGGACTCTATTGTTTAAATAAGAATTTATCAACTTTAGAGAATTTCCCTGAATACCACAATATTGTAATTTTAACAATAAGGTTTTATGATCAACACAATCAAAAGCTTTAGACAAGTCACAAAAAATACCTATAGCATCATGTGCTTGTTCCCAACAATCAAAAATATGTCGCAGCAATTGAACACCAGCATCTGTGGTAGAACGGCCTTTAGTAAAGCCAAATTGCTTTTGATGTAAAAGATTATTTAGTTTAAAATGAAGCAACATTTGGTGTAAGAGGATCTTTTCAAAAATTTTACTTAGAACAGGCAGTACTGAGATGGGTCTATAATTGTTGGGATCTTTAGTATCACCTGCCTGAAACAATGGAATTATTTTGCTATGTTTCATTAAATCAGGGAAACAGCCCTGATCAACACACATATTAAAAATAGTGACTAAGTAGGGAGCTAAAGTTTTAATGATTGATATACAAACTTTTACTGACATTCCCCAAATGTCCTCTGTATTTTTAACAGTTAATTCTTTAAAAGCTTTTAATATGTCATTAATTAAAATATGTCTAAATTTAAATTTAATGTGACACTGGCTTAAATTCTCTTTAAGGAAGGTCACTGCTTTAATTGGGGATGATTTTAAAAATTTAGTAGTATTAAATGGTATATTCGAGAAAAAAGTTTCAAATTCTTGTGCAATTTCTTTATCTGAGGTAATCTGACCACGTTCAGTAGTAAGAGATACTTTACTGATACTTAATCTGCAAGTTCGTGTTTCGGCATTAATTATTTTCCAGATTGTTTTAATTTTATTATCAGCATTTTTTATTTTATTATGTATGAACTTAGATTTAGCTGTCATACAAACTGATTTAAATATTTTAGAATATTTACGAACATATTCATTGAAGTGAGGGCTACAGTTATTCTCTCTTTCACTATAAAGCTCGAAAAGTTTACTTCTACTTAGACGAATACCTTTAGTAGCCCATTCACAAAAACTAAGTCTAGTACTCTTTTCATACCTAACTTCAGAAAATATTTTTTTAAACTCTGTGTGCACTGTGGAGAAAAATGCAGAATATAAATTATTAACACAAGTGCTATGGTTCAGAACTGACAACTTATTTAGTAGCACTTTATTATATTTTAATAAACGGTGACTTGTAATTGGTCTATGAAGAAACTTTATGTTCCCTTCCTTGGATATGTTATATTATCGAAGAGTAGCCCCGATCAAATGCAATGTTATGTAAAAGTGTGGTGCTTTTGTGCATTATCGGAGGGTAGCCCCGATCAAATGCAATGTAATAGTGTCATATTTGTGCAGTATCGAAATTAAATAAATTTTAACAAGCGTTATAGTTACATTTTGATGTAATTTTAACTCGAGTTTCCTCCTTTTCTCTTTTTTGCTATTAATATTTAAAATTCTGAGGGCGTACATACCTGGATTTTTATATCCCCCTTCTGAAATATCAGAAAAACTCCAATTCGCAGCACATTAAATACTTTTATTCAGTTTTTAACACTTTTATCAGCCAAATAGCATAGTTTCCACTAAACAACTTATCACCTTGATGGTTAACGTACGACTACCAAACTGACCACTCGATCCGACGTTATCACAGACTTTTATAGGGATTTTAGGTTCATACTACCCACAATATAAGTTTATTTTAATATCAAACTACCTATTTTAATATTAATTTTTCAATCATTGCTGTTAAGATGACAACAAAACAATTATTACATTCGGAAATCATGACATTTGAATGGATAGATTGAGACTAGAATGTTGAAAACAAGATAAAATTGATTAATATAATTATTGTTGCTATTATGATTGGAGGCTCAATTTAAAAATATATATATAGTACAGTTGTGCATATCGGTAATTCTTAATACTGAAAAATAATACGAATTGTCCTAATTGTTACATAACTTAACTAATAATTAAATAATATGTTAATACCCTCTGAAAACGATATACTTAAATTTTGTGAACAAACTTTACTCTTCTTAAATTACTTGTTAACATTGTAAACTGAGGAGTTTACTTCAAAATAAGAGCATTTTCTGTGAAAAAGTGTCTAAAAAAAATTTTGGAAGGCAGTTCTTGTGGTAACTCTGATCATTTGACTATAGTCTGTGGTGTGAAAAGTAAATCCTAACTGGTCTAAAGGTACACCTACTTATGAAATATATATAAATACATCAACTTATGAAAGTATTTTAAGGGTCTTTAATCTTAAATGTCAGGCTTTAAAGATATGGGAACCTAATGGTTGTTAATATTGGCTAATGTACGCCAGAAATTGCATAGATTAGATTTGAATTTATTTTTGATAACTTTTAATGTTGAATCAACTGGATTTACGTATATGCGTTTGTTATTATTGTATGGAAGGGACTATACGGTAACAACCAGTGCAGTTACAGAGTACAGTATACCTACTTTATATATCTGACACGTTGATTAGGTTGCAAAATTTTGATTATTCATAATTGTACAGAAATGTATAATATCTACGTGGTAAATATTTAACTGACTGCAAATAAGTATCACGACCACCGAATTGAGTGGCTGATTGTACCCACGAGGGAAATAGTAAATGAGTTTTAAGGTTTTATGTTTATTTGGATATAAATGGGCTTTATTTAAAACTAACTGGCATTCACATCTACATTGTTAACATATTCATTTTATAGATCAATGAAAGTTTCCTTTTGATTTCATATACTTGATACGTATTTGTTATGAAAGAAGCAAGGAGTACGTCGCCAATTTGAGGTTTCCATCAATTCTAGGCGAACTCGCGCAGTACTGTGTACTACTGTGTTTTGACACCCATAAAGTATAAATGCACATCAGTTAATTATCTATAAGAAAACTGAGAAACTTATACGCAGCGGTCTTTGGAATATTATATTTAAAAAAAATCTCCCATTCTACTTCTGACTAACTCACTAATACAGAATATTAAATGTCTGTTTTAAATTAATTATGCAACGCTTCGTGTTGTATTAATATTTCTTTACAAATCTTAATTTGAAAACTTTAAATTTGAATTTGTAACATTACACGTCCTTTTGGGTTGAAAATTGGGCACTGGTAAATGAAGTTTTGTACCTTAAACGTTGAGACGCTTAGACTATCGATATTATCAATTATGTGAGCCACTTACGAAATGATAAACGGGATCCACTTTGTATGGAATTCAGAATAAATAATTTTAAGTAAAATAATAATAATAAGTTGATGCTTTTATAACTTGAGCTTAGTTCTATTTACAAGTTACAGAAATTAAGTTATTATACGTATTAAGTGAGAAACGGTCACTGAAGCCTACATAAATTTAGATAGTCTTTTGTATACCATATTTAAAACGAGTCTTACCTGCGACTTTGTTCATGTGGATTCAGAATATAATTTGAATTATACAATGCCCTCTGCCAAGATCACGGAGTACGTTGGTAATTTGGAATTCTCCATTACCTGGTCATGTAATGTTTAACAAAATGTATACTTTTGACATAAACTTCGTAGTTTTGGTTTTAATGCATTTTCAAATATACAAACCGACAGGCAAAAATTTTTCTTTTTCATATATATTCGATGTAAACACATAAAGATTTCATTCTTATTATATGTATATCATAGCCAAATGAATAATAATGTTGTTTAATTATATAATCAAATAAAAGCATAGGTACATTTCGATGGGATTTTCTAATACAATAATTTACTTTTCTTATAAATTTCATACGGTTCACAATTGCGTCATGTCTAGGTTTTCTCTATAGAAACATCGAGCGTCTCCTTGAGAGTGTTGGTTGTAAATGATAAATATTATATTAATATAATCTATACAGATATTACACACTAATATATTTTTTATTAAAAACTATATAAAAGTCAGGTGAAGCCGAGGCGTTTGAAATATATATAATAAATATGAATTGTTCGGTAATAAGGTGTATCATAAGATAGTTTGACTAACTGTTTGTTTGGCTGACTGGTATAAAATCATGATCAACTTTAAAAGACCTTTTTCAGGTCATAGAAATTTTAGGTTGTGATTGATAAGGATCCACATGTTATGTAAAACAGTTATAGTTTTAAATCTGACGATCCGGATGAGACAAAATTAGAATTGGACAAGATTATTAAAATCATGTCATCGGTTCTAGATAAGTATTCAAAAATTTTAAATTAATCTGACCGTTCAAAGTAGGTAAAAAATTTTTTTAACAAAAAATACAACCGACTTCTATGTCACTACAAAGTAAAAAATAATTCAAATAAATGTTGGTTTAGTACATATTTCTGAAGTCGGCGCTCTATATATTTCGTTGGATAACGATGTAAACAGCGTGTCTAATATGAGCGACGACTTCAGAAATATGTACTAAACCAACATTTATTTGAATTATTTTTTACTTTGTAGTGACATAGAAGTCGGTTGTATTTATTGTTAAAAATTTTTTTTCACCCTTTTTAGTGATGACATAATAACATTTATATAAATACAAATATAAAATTGTATAAACGAGATCATGAATTAAGGTAAGGTCTGAATTTACATTGATTGGAACCGCCCGCTCGCAGGGCGCTGCCGCGCCCTGCTCGCTTAGTTTTATATTGTCTTATATGTTCCAACCTAACCTAACTAAATAGTCAATGATGAACTGGCTTTGCAATTTCATAAGGACCTACACCAAATATCTTCAAACACAACTCAATTATTCCCATCGGTTGAGGAGTTACATATTTTGTATCCGAGCCACATTATCAGACTCTTAAATAGTCAATGATGAACTGGCTTTGCAATTTTATTAGAACCTACACCAAATGTCTTCAAACACAACTCAATTATTCCCATCGGTTGAGGAGTTACATATTTTGTATCCGAGCCACATTACCACACTCTTAAATAGTCAATGATGAACTGGCTTTGCGATTTCATTAGAACCTACACCAAATATCTTCAAACACAACTCAATTATTCCCATCGGTTGAGGAGTTACATATTTTGTCTCCGAGCCACATTATCAGACCCTTAAATAGTCAATGCTAAACTGGCTTTGTAATTTCATTAGAACCTACACCAAATATCTTCAAACACAACTCAATTATTCCCATCGGTTGAGGAGTTTCATATTTTGTATCCGAGCCACATTATCAGACTCTTAAATAGTCAATGATGAACTGGCTTTGCAATTTTATTAGAACCTACACCAAATGTCTTCAAACACAGCTCAATTATTCCCATCGGTTGAGGAGTTACATATTTTGTCTCCGAGCCACATTAGCAGACCCTTAAATAGTCAATGATGAACTGGCTTTGTAATTTCATTAGAACCTACACCAAATATCTTCAAACACAACTCAATTATTTCGATCGGTTGAGGAGTTACATATTTTGACTCCGAGCCACATTATCAGACCCTTAAATAGTCGATGATGAACTGGCTTTGTAATTTCATTAGAACGTACACCAAATATCTTCAAACACAACTCAATTATTCCCATCGGTTGAGGAGTTACTCGTACATATTTTGTCTCCGAGCCACATTATCAGACCCTTAAATAGTCAAAGATAAACTGGTTTTGCAATTTCATTAGAACCTATACCAAATATCTTCAAACAAAACTCAATTATACCCATCGGTTGAGGAGTTACATATTTTGTCTCCAGAACCCGCTCTGATCCTCATCATATTTAAATAGGACGAACTTGTAGCAATTGTACACACACGAAATTAAAGGCATTAAAATAGGTTCTAAACGGCGAAGTTATGGCTGTTATATTTACATGGGTGGAGGAGTTCCCCTCTTTTTCTCCAGAACCAATCGATAGATCCTAACCATATTTAAATGGGACAGCTCGTCTCTACGCAATAAAAAAAGAATTATTAAAATCGGTCCACTAACGGCGGAGTAATTGGTGTACATACATAAAAAAAAAAAAAAGATACCGGCCGAATTGATAACCTCTTCCTTTTTGAAGTCGGTTAAAAAATTCCGTTACATACATACAGGTCAAGCTAATAAAAGCGTGGCAAAAATAAAAGCATGTTTAAAAAATCTTTTATCAGTTGTAGACACAAATAAGTATAGTTAAATAATGGCCGGTTTCTGAAGTCATATTTCTTGGTAGGTAGTTTAAGAGTATCTATTCAATAACAATATCCGTTTGATAACTACGGAAAAAAAATCCGCTTCCGAGCAACTCAATGTAAGACAAGCTCTGTTTAAACTCCGTTTAGATTAACGGACCATTTTAATGTGTTTATTCTTTCCATAACATTATTTGACGTTTTTTTTAAAACTACGTTTTACGTAAAATCTAGCAAATCTTAGTATAATGCATAACTTTTACAATAAAATAGCCCAAACTATAACTTCCTTATAGGAATCTCAATCTGACTGATAGACACAGAGTTCCAATTTCTGTGAGAAAAATGTTACTAGTAAAATACAATATTATGTGCCTGAAAATAACAGACTTTGTGATCAGCACTTAGTTACTGATACATGGGATTTCATTAGTGTGTTAGGAAATAATTATAGTAATAATTTTACAGCAACACATATTGAAGATACGTTATTTTTAAACGGGGTGCAAACTACAGGACAGCAGCCTACTCAGAGATCTGTCAGCTACAAATAAATAATCAATGGCTTTTGAGAGGATGCATATTGTCAAGACATATTTCTTGAAAAACATATTTTGTATATCTTTTAGTTGACAGCTCTCTCCGAAGCAAGGAAGCTATTCTGCAATATTATTGCAATTGTATTGTAGGTAAACGGACTGTAGGCTGCCGTGCCCATGTAATGACAATTATTTGGTATTTAAGTTGGGCTAGATATCAAACTAATATAGTACCTCCTGCACAATTTTTAGATGATATTTTAATATTCATTGAAGAAGAATACAGATAATTACAAAGACTTGTAGTTTTATTTCATTTTACTATGCATTCCTTCCATCCATCATCTTCCTAAATCTCGCTGTTAATATTAGGCCTCAAAGAGAAATAGGCTATCGCTCTTGACTATTGCAAGTCGATAAAGCAGATGCAACTTGGGCAATTATGTACATCGTTTCATACAAACATCCAGCAACACATTGGTAGTGCCTAACCCTCTAAAATAGTGTGTTTAGGTTTCAAAATACAAAAAGTAAATGAAACTCAAGCCTACTTACTCGTATGTAAAATGTTCTTAACGAGTTTATTATTTTTTTTTCATTTGTTTTCTTGACAAACATAACCTCACTTTTTCATATTTAACTTTAAATTATTTTGCTCACAGATTGCCAAAATTCCCGAAATACTCAAGAACGACTAATTGATATATAAGCTTTCAAATTAGGATACTTCCAATTTGTTCCATCTCTAGCCCAAAACTGTATGAAGCATGCCCAGTCTCCTTTATGAAATTTGAAATTTAAATTAAAGTTTGTAATAAAAATATATTATATATGTTATTGTTTAATTAACTAATAAATTTGAAATCGATCCAGAATATAAAATATTAGTAAAATCTCTATTTAAACATGTTTCAATTTATGTAGGTCATATAACATGTAAAAGTTTATACCAACTTTACCATGAACTTTTTTTGGTAGTTAACGCCATCTAGCGACTTAGTGTAAAGCTTTCTGGATCGATACATTATCACTTGGACAACAAGTTATGATTTACTCCGCACCACATAGCCGCGGCGCCACCTACCTCAAATCCCGCCTGTAATATAATAATAATAATAATATGATTTATTGCCCCAAACACAAGAAACAAATAATTTACAGACAATAATCAGACATAAATAGAGATACAAAACATAACATACAAAATAATGTCCAACAAAAGCAAACTAAATTAACAATAAATGGAAGGGCAAAGGAAGTGGCTCAGCATTATGCTGGCTCGTGACGTAAGCCCCGAGCAGCGCTGTTTTTCAGCCACTTCCTACTCCCTCAGGTCTCGTGCGGGAGCTAGTAGCAGTGTTCCCCAATCCCAGCCGACATACAAAAAAAACTTAACCATAGTGAATAGACCAGTATACATTGAATAGAAAAAAGAACTTAAATAATTAATTATTTTACTTATATTATATTTTATTGTGACTCTTGCAAGCATATGTGTCTGTGTGTATATATGTGTGTGTGTTTGTGCATGTGGGTGTGGGTGTGCCTGTGTGGTAGTGTTAATGAACTAGTCCGTATGTATGTTTGTGGGTACAGATAGTGCATCCTGTAGGGATTACTCACACTTAAGCAAAAAACTCCCTTAGGTGTAAAGACTTCCAATGCGCATGTTTCAAGTTTTCTGCAGCAATATGTCTCCTTAGTAGCGCTGAACTGTATTTAGCTTTAAAGGATTCTGTACTCATTTTCTTACTCAGCGGCGGTGGTAGATCGTTCCATATACTTGCTGCAGCAAACTTGAAACAGCCTCGATATCGTCTAGAACTATGTGTAGGAGTTATTAAGAGATGTATATGAGAACGAAGGCTGCGACTGGAAATATCCTTGACCCAATGGAGCTTCTCAAACAAGTATTCGGGCTTTTTGTTCCATATAACTCTATGCACCGTGCAGGCATAGTGCAGCTTTCTCCTGGCACGCATGTTCAGTATACCTTTGCGATTCAGATATGGGGTAATACATTCTCGCTTGGGCACGTTAAAACAATAGCGTATACAGGCATTCTGTACTCTTTGAATTGCTCTCTCTGTGTACGAGTTGATTCTTGGGCCAAATGTAGAACTACAATAAATGAACTGTGAAAGTACTAGGGAATCGCACAGTAACGTCCGTAGCTCCTCTCTGATATAGGGTCTTATCTGGTAAAGTGTCTTAAGTTTGTAAAAGGCAGTCTTTATTCTGTTATTTGTGTACTCTACAAATTTTTGTTCCCCGTCTAAGATCAAACCCAGATTACGTGCACTACTCACTTGCTGCAGAATAACATCATTGATTTTAATTTGTATCTCGTTGTCTAAAACACTTTTATTTGCTTTTTCGTTCCCAATACTAAATATTGAGATTTCAATGGATTCAGTACTAGTGAGTTATTCTGAGACCATAAGAGGATACTGTTAAGGTCATCGTTAATTTTTTTTAATAGCCATGTGCGTGTTTTTGCTGTCAAAAGAGTAATATAGTTGCGTGTCATCTGCATATAAATGATAATTGCAATGTTGTATGTGTTTGGGCAAGTCTGCAATGAAAATTGAGAATAGTATGGGACTTAATATCGAACCTTGAGGAACGCCTCTTTGGAGTTTTACGAGGGAGGAGAAGTTCTTGTTACCATGTTTGTCGTCTGTCACCACCATTTGCTGTCTATTCGTTAAAAAATCACGAAACCATCGGCAGGTGTTCTCTGAGAATCCATATATTTTTAACTTTTTTAGAAGCAGACCCGGGTCCAGGCAGTCAAATGCACGGGAATAGTCGACCATTATGCTACTCATGCCCATATCCGATGCTTCAGTCAGGTCGTCAGTAATATGTAAAAGAGCTGTTTCGGTCCCATGACCTCTGCGGAAACCAGATTGATATTTAGGAATTATATCTTTATTTTCTAGATACTTCAGTACTTGATCTAATACAATCTTTTTTAATATTTTTGATAAGACCGGCAGTATTGATATCGGGCGTAGGTCTTTTAGTTCGCTGACACAAGTTTTCTTTGGAATAGGTTTTTTTCAGAGCTTTTTTCCAGCAGGATGGAAAAGTGCATGTTTCGATGGACTTATTGAAATCAGTCATCTTGAAGGTCTTGAAGTCATGTAATAATGTAGTCACATAACAATTATACGTAAGTAAGTTCACACTAGTGATTAGAAGTATTATAACTACACAAGTGTCTCCGTTATTCGACTGCTCTTGCTGAAGTCTCCGACCAGAATGTCGCTCTCTGTTAATTCGAGCGCCGCCAAGGTGTCGTCCCCAATTTACCCGCATCTGTTTTTAAACTGTAGTATCAAATGAGTCACTTAATACTTTAATGTAACGTTATAAAAATGTGATATCGTTAATATCCAAGCTTCTTATTAACGACGATAACATTCGGCCGTCCTGCTCACACGTTCGTCCTCGATCGTGTATGGTCTGATGCAAGAGCTGCAAAAGAAAACCAGTTGTTTAATGCCTAAGTCCAGAAGAGTTACACATTTTCTTGTTGTAATACCGACTCGCACGTAAGAGGCCCGAACTGTTTATCAAAAACATGGCTTAAACTATACGCATTTTCTTGCAATACCGACTCGCATGTAAAAGGCCCGAACTGTTGATCCGAACCAAGGCTTAAACTAGGTGATGTTCATATAGAATCACACTAGTTGTGTATTACCTAGGTTATAAATCTGCCCCAACAGTGTTCACCACGGATTTCTGTTGCAGGCATAGTTCATAAGGACTCTTTACATAAATGTCATATGCGCGACAGGTATTGAAGCGAATGCATTAGACCATTGTTAAATAATAAAAAACACGGTTATAACTAGGTGATGTTCATATAGGATCACTCTAGTCATGTATCACCGCAGTTTTTATACCTTGTTTACGATAACATTCGGCCAGTGCTCAACTCAAATTTACTCTAAAAATGCAATATTCACTTAATGTCTTCAAGGTACTCGATGCCTTGGGTCAACCCAACCATATGCATCACCAAGAGACACCCGCGAACATCACACTGCTCGAGGCATCTGCACTAATCCATCTTAACTCCAGATAAATAAAAATCAAACCACAAAGTTTCCTACACCTACAGTAATGACAACATCTAGCTGCCCACTTTACTTATGCCTGGATTCTAAGTCCAATAGTTAAATCTCCAACAACTATTGATTCGATAAAGTTACGTATCAGAATAACGACGTTTATCTTATTAGTCCATTTCGGAATGTTCAACAACCTGTCCAATAACTGTTATACTGATAGATAGATAGATCTATAGTTGGCCACTAAATGAATCTGTGCGACTAAAAATACTATTATAACATTATTTTATTACTACTTAGTACTTCTTTTAATTATTACAATGTTATTTTATACAAATAGTTGCCTTTCAACGTACGTCTTTTATCAACTGATGAAGCAGTATCAAAATAGGTAATAATATATCGTGAATATTTGAAATGAATGATATCAAAGTTAAAGACTAAATAATGGTAAACAAACCATGAATTTCACACAATATAACTTATACATCACAAATTCAAATTATTTCTTTCAAAGTAGGGCCACATAACCCAGTTTTGAAAGTCAGAAAGAAATTTCATTACATTACATTGAATTTATTTCAAAATTTAATTAATAAAGCAAAGGACCCATGCGTTCACGTCAGCGACTTACTTGTCAATTGTGTAATAAGCTTAACTACTTAACTTTTTTTATTTTTTTATTTCACCAAAAGTTTTAAATTAAGATTGCCATAAGGAAGTTATAGTTTGGGCTATTTTACTGTAAAAGTTATGCATTATACTAAGGAAGATTTGCTAGACTTTATGCAAAACGTCGTTGTTAAAAAAAAATCAAATAATGTTATGGAAAGAATAAACACATTAAAATGGTCCGTTAATCTAAACGGAGTTTAAACAGACCTTGTCTTACATTGAGTTCCTCGGAAGCCTCGTAGGTAGTTATCAAACGGATAGTGTTATTGAATACATACTCGTAAACTACCTACCAAGAAAAACGACTTCAGAAACCGGCCATTATTTAACTATACTTATTTGTGTCTACAACTGATAAAAGATTTTTTTTTAAACACGCTTTTATTTTTGCCACGCTTTTATTAACTTGACCTGTATGTATGTAACGGAATATTTGAATTCGATTTTACCAACTTTGAACGGTCAGATTTATTAAAAAATTTTGAAATACTTATGCCATGACATGGTTTTAATAATCTTGCCCAATTCTAATTTTGTCTCATCACTATCGTCAGATTTAAAACTGTAACTGTTTTACATAACATGTCGCTCCTTATCAATCACAACCTAAAATTTCTATGACCTGAAAAAGGTCTATTGAAGTTGATCATGATTTTATACCAGCCAGCCAAACAAACAGTTAGTCAAACTATCTTATGATACACCTTATTACCGAACAATTCATATTTATTATATATATTTCAAACGCCTCGGCTTCACCTGACTTTTATATAGTTTGTAATAAAAATTATTTTAGTGCGTAATATCTGTATAGATTATATTAATATAATATGTATCATTTACAACCAACACTCTCAAGGAGACGCTCGATGTTTCTATAGAGAAAACCTAGACATGACGCAATTGTGAACCGTATGAAATTTATATGAAAAGTAAATTATTGTATAAGAAAACCTTCGAAATGTACCTATGTTTTTATTTGATTACATTATTAAACAACATTATTATTCATTTGGCTATGATATACATATAATAAGAATGAAATCTTTACGTGTTTCCATCGAATATATTTGAAAAAGAAAAATTTTTGTCTGTCGGTTTGTTTGTTTGAAAATGCATTAAAACCAAAACTACGAAGTTGATGTCAAAGTATACAATTTTTCTTTAAACATTACATGACCAGGTAATGGAGAATTCCAAATTACCAACGTACTCCGTGTTCGGATTTGCACAATCGAACAGATCAGCGATTACACGTTTTTGCATAGTTGCAATTGACGCGCAATCGCTTTCTTTAAATTAGATGCATTAACACAGGTAGTACGTGACCAGCAGCCACTAGGGCAGCGCGTATTCAATACCATTACCAATTACCAAAACCATTACTATTACCAATACCATTACCAGTACCATTACCAATACCAATTACCAAAACCATTACCAGTACCATTACCATTACCAATTACCAGTACCATTACCATTACCAATTACCAGTACCATTACCATTACCAATTACCAATACCATTACCATTACCATTATAACCAATAAAACAAGTTAACCAGTAAAAGGTTGTCCGTTAGTATCAACCAACCATACCAGAAACAAGAACTCTTTTCATGGTCCTTCGAGAATAAAGAACCAGTGCCGGTGGTGACAGTGACTTTTACCAGTAAACCATATGAACCATAATTAAGTGACAACCAGTGTCGACAATCAGTCAAGGCGGAACCAGTGGATTGCAGTGAGTTAGATTGTGAGGAGTTGTAAGGAGAAAATAAGGTCAGATTTTTCCATTTATATTCTTACTTAACCATTACCATAAAACTACCATAATGGATAAGCTGTTTATTAACCAAACTGAGATTTACGAGTCGATGACCCAGCTGCTGTCCAATTTTAAAAAGGATAGCGCTTCTAGAAAATCGCCCGATTATTGCAAACGTAAACTAGAGATATTAGAAGCTTATTGGAGAGAATATTTAGGTAACCATAAGAAGATGTGTGAGGCTGCAGACTTTAATCATGTCTATTTTGTAAAAAATTGCTTCGAGACTGCCGAGGAAGTATATTTGAATACCAAGGAGTTGATAGAGGCGGCCGGCTCGCGACACCAGCAGCAAGAGCAGCCGCGCCCGCAAGCGGCCGCCCCGCCCGAACCCAATGTGGAGGTACCACAAGCAAGCACGTCCGCTCAGCCTGCCCTGCGTCAGCGAACCACCCCTGTTTCAGAAAATCGGGATACCAGTAGATTGGAAGAATTGTTAAAGAAACAAACCATAAATTTGAAAGCCTTCATGCGAACCGTGAGTAACATAAACGTAGATGACTTAGATAAGAAGTGGGAGTTTGAAGACGCTTTAAAGTCGCTGGAGTCTCGCTGGAGTAATATCGATAGTCTTTCCTGGCAAATAGAAGGTGAGAATGGCGCTGAAGATTGGCGATACCAGAGGGAGTTCAGTAAGCACGAAGAAATGTTTATCATGTTGAAGAAAACCTTAAATACTAAAATGTTTTCAGTGGCGCATCGTGAAAAATCTACTCCCCAAATAGACATACCCGTTTTTAATGGTAACTATCACCAGTGGATTTCCTTTAAAGATTTATTTATCGAAGCCATTCACAACAACCCAACCATGTCGGATGCTCAGAAAATGCAATATTTAAAGGGGAAAGTCAATGGTGAAGCTGAACGACTGATCCACCATCTACAGATCAGTTCAGATAATTACGAAGTTTGCTGGGAAATCTTAAACCATAGATACGACAATAAGAAACTCATTTTTACATCTCATGTCAATATATTACTTGGTGTACCTACAATGCAGCAACAGTCGTCTGGGGCGATCAAGAGCCTGTTTGACGTCACCAAGGAATGTCTTCATGCAATACAAAATTTAGGGGTAGATATATCCACGTGGGACCCTCTTTTAGTACATCTACTTTCTCAAAAATTAGATAATCTCTCATACATGGAATATGTTACATCAGTGAAATCATCTAGGGAATTACCCGTTTTAAAGGAGTTCCTGGACTTTTTGGAAACCAAATTTACAACATTGGAAGCTACCCGACGCAAATCTGGACCAATAAACCAAAAGACATCTCAACCACAATCATCTGTTTCTTACCGCAATCAAAACCAAAAAACAAATTTTAAACCAAATAATGTATATCAATCATTCGTAAAACAATACAATAACACTAACCCAAATACCACAGCCGTCCCTCGGTCATCGACATGCGGATTGTGCAATGATGACCACGGCATATGGCAATGCCCTCAGTTTTTGCGTATGCAGCATGAACAAAGGTTACGCGCAGTCAACAAATTGCATTATTGCGTCAATTGCTTATATAATCATTATAACGAAAAATGTTTTTCTATTAAGAAATGTCGAAAATGTTTAGGTAGCCATAACACGTTGCTACACGAGGCGTTGATAAAACCACGTGGAGCACAACCATCAAACCACCACAGCAAACCCGTCACAAACGCAACAACCACAGAATGCGTGGATGATTCATCTCTCGTACCTTGGGAAGACATGGCGGAAATACTTTTAGCCACCGCCATTGTCCGAGTCACAGGTGCAGACGGAACCATACATCAAATGAGAGCTCTCGTTGACCAAGGCTCTCAAATCTCCTTAATAAATGAAAACGCGGCTCAGATCTTAGGATTAAAAAGAAAACATTGTAAAGGGAAGATTTTCGGCATAGGAAAAAGGGAAAATAACTCAAAGGGAATGATGAACATTAAAATAGCTTCCATATACAGCGACTATTCTTTAAACATCAACGTTATAATAATGAATACTTTAATCAAGAGTCTACCTAATAGGTCGTTCACCAAACCATCGTGGCCACATATTCAAAATATAAAATTAGCAGACCCGGAATTTAATAAAAGTAGCCCCGTGGACTTGCTTCTCGGTGCGGACGCCTACAGCAAAATAATGTTATCCGGTATTTTGCGAGGAGATAAAGACGACCAACCCATCGCTCAACAGACACAGTTAGGATGGCTACTCTGTGGAACGATGAAACCAGATTACAACTGCAATGTGATACTCCACGATACGCAGGACTTACTAAGATTCTGGGAAAATGAAGACATAAACCAGCAAGTTGAGATGACCAATGAAGATGAAGCATGTTTGGATTTTTTTTTGAAAACCACAAGACGACTTGAAAATGGAAGATATGAAGTACGCTTACCATTTAAACCAGATGCAAAAGAAAAACTAGGTACCACCAAACCACAAGCAATTGCCCAGTTCTATTCATTGGAGAAAAAGTTATTAAAAAACCACGAGATGAAGAAAGATTACCAAAAATTTATGAACGAATATTTATCTTTAAACCATATGATACCATCAACCAGTAATAAATCCCCCGAGTGTTACTTACCTCACCATGCGGTCACTCGAGAGGAATCAACAACTACAAAATTAAGAGTCGTTTTTAACGCTTCATCTCATTCAGCATCCGGTTACAGCTTGAATGACGTGTTATATAAGGGTCCGAACATACAGAAGGATCTTCAAGCGCTCATTTTGAGGTGGAGGCAATACCAATATGTATTCACCGCAGATGTAGAAAAAATGTTCCGCCAAATAATGATGCATAAAGAAGATCAACCATACCAAAAAATAATATGGAGAAGTTCACCAAAGGAAAAACTAAAATGCTTTCAACTGTCCACTGTAACCTATGGAACCAAACCAGCTGGGTGGTTAGCAATGATGTGCCTGAAACAACTGGCGAGTGACGAAGGTCATAACTACCCTGAGGCAGCCAAAGAACTGGAGGAATGCTTCTATATGGACGACTACTGCGGTGGAGCTCATACCATCGAAAAAGCAAACAAAATTAAATCGGACCTGATTAAACTTTTAAAAACTGCCGGATTTAACTTACGCAAATGGACCTCAAATAAACCAGAACTTTTAAAAGGCTTAGAAGATGATCAGCGTAACCAACAAGTCCATGAGTTTAAGCAGTCCAACTCAACCAAAACATTAGGCCTCGGATGGAACCCCCTAAAAGATAAATTTATTTTTACATCAAGAATAGAAACGAACCCGTCAACTATTCCGACCAAAAGAATTCTTCTATCCGATATTTCAAAATTATTCGATCCTTTAGGATGGTTAACCCCCATTAGTACTACCATGAAAATGCTGTTTCAAAAGGTTTGGACGCTAAATTTAGATTGGGATCAGATACTACCAGATGACATGCACAAATAAATGGGTAGAATTAACTTCAGAATCGCGATATTTGTATTTTGTTTGCGATTCGTACCCAATCAAGATCATATGTGGCGATCAGGTAACCCTTCGCCAGCTTAATCGGGCGGGGATCATCGGAATGAGTAAGAATTGCGTCATCAAAGGTAAAGATTTCTCCATATACTCCTTGCAACACCAATCTAACCAAATGAACTTCTCGGCCAATGTTTATACCATACCAGAATTCGACCACATAAATAAAATTATAGACCTTAAAATTCCGAGAAAGGAACTAGCGGACAACGACACGTTAAATACATCTCTGACCAGTCTCGGAGAAGCTGTAAAAGAATTAAAAGAAAGCGACACATCACTTGAAGACATAACACCCCACGATATACACCACTACATCACTATCTACCTACTGATAGCAGCTGTAATGAGCGCCGCATCGGTATGGCTGTGGAGGAGCAGGCGATGCTGCCCACCGAGGGCCCAGGGCACCGGGCCTACAGCCGGAGAGCTGACGGGCCGGCCGGAGCAGCCGGAGCGGCCGCTGCCTGCCGCCCGGCACCAGCTCGAGTCGGCGACACCAACCAGTGAATCATCTCGTAGTGAAGTGTCACGTGCCAGTGTAATAAATAGTGTGGCCAAACGTTGGCCTAGTATACGTGGCATAAAAAAGGACAAAACCTCTGAATCCTCTGTAGTTTAAATAATTTTGCTCTCTTTGTTTTTGCTATTATATCATTTTAGTTCATTCAGAAGTAACCAGATACAAGTTTTATATTTCCATTAGCATAATTTTACAATTTTGTTTAATTACTGCTTATTTCAAGTTTTATCTCAAGCCCGGGAATATGTTCGGATTTGCACAATCGAACAGATCAGCGATTACACGTTTTTGCATAGTTGCAATTGACGCGCAATCGCTTTCTTTAAATTAGATGCATTAACACAGGTAGTACGTGACCAGCAGCCACTAGGGCAGCGCGTATTCAATACCATTACCAATTACCAAAACCATTACTATTACCAATACCATTACCAGTACCATTACCAATACCAATTACCAAAACCATTACCAGTACCATTACCATTACCAATTACCAGTACCATTACCATTACCAATTACCAGTACCATTACCATTACCAATTACCAATACCATTACCATTACCATTATTACCAATAAAACAAGTTAACCAGTAAAAGGTTGTCCGTTAGTATCAACCAACCATACCAGAAACAAGAACTCTTTTCACTCCGTGATCTTGACAGAGGGCATTGTATAATTCAAATTATATTTTGAATCCACATGAACAAAGTCGCAGGCAAGACTCGTTTTAAAAATGCAATTCAAATTATTTTTTGAATCCACATGAACAAAGTCGCAGGCAAGACTCGTTTTAAAAATGCAATTCAAATTATATTCTGAATCCACATGAACAAAGTCGCAGGCAAGACTCATTTTAAATATGGTATACAAAAGACTATCTAAATTTATGTAGGCTTCAGTGACCGTTTCTCACTTAATACGTATAATAACTTAATTGCTGTAACTTGTAAATAGAACTAAGCTCAAGTTATAAAAGCATCAATTTATTATTATTATTATTTTACTTAAAATAATTTATTCTCAATTCCATACAAAGTGGATCCCGTTTATCATTTCGTAAGTGGCTCACATAATTGATAATATCGATAGTCTAAGCGTCTCAACGTTTAAGGTACAAACTTCATTTACCAGTATTTGATAGTGCGTAATTTTCAAACCAAAAGGACGTGTAATGTGTCAAATTCAAATTCAAATTCAAAGGTTTAAAATTACGAGATGTAAACAAATATTAATACAAAACGAAACGTTGCATACTAAATTTAAAACAGACATTTAATATTCTGTATAAGTGAGTCAGTCAGAAGTAAAATGGAAGATTGTTTTTTTTATATATAATATTCCAAATACCGCTGCGCATTAGTTTCTCAGTTTTCTTATAGATCATTAACTAATGTGCATTTATACTTTATGGGAGTCAAAACACAGTAGTACACAGTACTGCGTGAGTTCGCCTAGAATTGATGGAAAGCTAAATTTGGCAACGTACTGTTACGCGGCAGCCCCTGATTGTCTTTAAAAAAAAACACACTCTGCTGTCACTACTGGTTTAATGTCTTTAAAAACTACAGAGAAATTATCCCCTCACTTTTCTTTTATATTATTGAACTTAAATGTTTCGCGGACGCGGATTACGTGCAACTGCCGGCCACATGGTTGCAAGGCGTTATATAGTAATTAAGAATGATGAGGTCGGCAGTATATTGCTAAGGAATATTGAATATAACATCTCCCCCCCTTAAATGAAGCTTTATCCCTTTAAGGGTGAAGCGGAATTAAAAGAAAAGAAAAATGAGGTTTACATCGAGATTTATCCTTATATAAAATATTAAGAAAAGGTTTAATTTATCGTTACATTAGTTATAAGTAAAGAATTAAGTAATAGTCACATTAACTAATTATTATTTAAATCTTAATTATCTACTTTAGTATTTTACCTCGATAATTTTGAGACATTTATATGTATTTAATTATTACATATACATTTAAATATAGAATTTTAACAATAGCTCGATAGGTAGTAAAAAGAATTGAAAAAATAAGCAAAATAGTTATAAGTGTAAATAGCAAGAGAACATTTCAGTATTTAAGAAAATTCAGTAATATTATTTAAATTTTAAAATACTAAACACAAATGTATTAAATATTAGTTGTTACTCAAGTTACGATTAGAAGTGT
This sequence comes from Epargyreus clarus clarus, assembly GCA_014595695.2. Lineage (NCBI taxonomy): Eukaryota > Metazoa > Arthropoda > Insecta > Lepidoptera > Hesperiidae > Epargyreus > Epargyreus clarus. The sequence continues at coordinate 166,005 of JACTTY020000175.1, forward strand.
AGAGGCTTTCAGGCTCCGTAGAATCGGTAATTTCTTTCATCTCAACAGAATTAGAAATGCTAGTGCTCCTTTTAATGGTCCGTTTTGTTCCACATTGATTAAAAATTTGTATACAACATGAAGAACTGCTTTTTCTGTTAAAACATTTATATATTTTGTATAAAATAAATAATAAAATTAAAGTAATCAGAAAATAAGTGATTCCAGAATAGTAAGGGGCATATTTTACAAAATGGGTTTGCTCCTGGAAGTTATTTATTTCTTTTTCTAAATCTTCTAACTGTCGTGAGGAGTGTTTCAATGAGTCTAAGTCAATATTGGATAGAGTTATCGGAGACAATGAGGAGATCGTTTTGTTAAATATATCCCTCTTACAGCAATCATCTTGCGTGATATCATAATCTATAATAAATTGATTCTTAGAATTTATAGAGTAGGTAGTCGAAGGCGTGAACCGTAAGGTCTTTGAATATCCAATACAATCATTTGATAGCTTTAAGATACCTGTCCCGATAATAGGATAATCAGTTGTGATATCGTTGCACTTTAGTGTTACTTTATTTGACTTTGATTGAACAAAAATCCATCTATTCCCACTGAGTTTCTGCCAAATATCTATATTACCGTAAATTAACCTGGAATTACACTCTTGCGGTAGACTGAGTACTACATCTGTTAATAATTTAGTCTCACAAGAGGGGTTAGTGATGCTGGGGAAAATTGTAACTGCTGGGCAGATAGAGTAGTCGTTATCAACTTTACGGCACTGTTCTAAAGTATCTAGCATGGCGTAATTTAATCTATCCTCAGTAATAGCGAGGTAAGGTTTGATAGGTTGTATCAAAGCAAATGTATTAGGTTGCATTGGATCATGAGGAGTGGGTAAAGGAATTAGTTTATAGACGGCATATTTTACAGGAGAAATAAGAGGAATTTGAATAACGAAAACAATTTTCTTCCTATAATAGTATGTTGTTAATTTAGAAACATCTATAAGGCTGTGTATTGTTTCAATATTGAGAGGAACTGGAAAGTCCAGTCTTTTATTGATTGAATTAACATGTTTTAACAATTCATTTACTAAATTTGTAGGAGTAATTACTGAGGGATGTAAAACGTTGGCTTTTGCAAATAAAATAGCATTAAGAATTGATTCTAGAGAGTTTGATATAGTCAATAAGGATCCTTCGATAATATTTACTAAGTTGTTTAATTTCGAGACATATATTAATTCGTTGTTATTTTTAGTAGTTTGAGTAAGAATGTCGTTTAATCTATCTATTTGGGAATTCAATCTGTGCTCATTTTTATTTAATCGATTTAAGGAGGTATTAAATGTATTTATAGTGGATTTTACGACGTGAATGTTCTCTTTCATAAGCTGAAAGAGTTCAGTTTCACTAGTTTGACACGCGTTTATTGCGGCGTCATATTTCCGAGCATCGTCGGCATCTAAGGTCCCAAACAAGAACTTCAAGATCTCTCCGCCGAATTCTAAAGATCTTTTAAAACGATTTGGAGAGTCTGCAGACACTAAATGTGATAAAGAATGTAGTTTTATAAAGTTTGATTGCAACAGCGCTTCGATGGGGCTGAAAACATCTTTACATTGGAAAATTTCATTGAGTTGGAATTTGATACATATATCTAATGTTTTTTTTATTTGTTTTTCGATATTATTAAGGTGTGGCTCCATTGATACCATGTCAATATGAGTAATGACATTCCAAAAATCATTATAAAAATAAGTGTTGTCTAGATGATCATAGAAAAGTCCTGGACTGTGCGCAATGGGGGTTATTTGTGATATAACCATGTCGGATTTCCCAAAAGTTCTGAAAATAAAGAAAAAAAAAAATATAATTTTGCCGGTTTTATTTCATTTGTATGATATTTTACATGTCTTCGATTTAAAGATAAAGTAACGTTGTGTTTGTTATGGACTTTAATTATTTTATATGGACCCTTCCAAATGGGTGATAATGCTTTACGAAGTCTATGGTGATGCTTTAGATATACCATATCTCCTACTTTATATGTTGTTTCACGAGAACTAATGTCATAATATTATTTAGATTTTTCTTTACTATTGATAATATTTTGAATAGCTTTTTCGCGACTGAGACGCATTCTATATTGTAATGCACGGATATATTCGTGATAAGTTGTATTACTTACTGATTCATATAAGGAGCTAGGGATACTGGGTTTATAACCGAATAATAGTTCGTGAGGGGTATAATTGGTTGTACAATGCGGAGTAGTATTATAAGCGAGTATCGCTGTAAATAGATAACAGTGCCAATCGTTTTGGTTTTCATTTACAAACGATTTTAGATATTCTTTCAAGGTTGCATGTGAGCGCTCAAGGGCACCATTAGTTTGGGGATGATACGGGGTAGTAAATTTTGCTTTTACTTTTAATATATCAGTTAGTTGTTTAAATAAATCTGATGTAAAGCAAGTACCTAGATCTGTTAGAATATTTTTTGGGAAACCGAATAGAGACATGAAATGAACCAGATTTCGTGCTATTTCTTCGCTAGTGGCTGTAATCATTGGATAAGCATTAGTGAATTTTGTTAAGTCATCTTGTAGAGTTAGAATAAATTTAAAATTTTGAAAACCTGCTTCGGGTAATGGACCTACGACGTCAAGCGCTAGGCGTTCAAACGGTTTAGTAGAGGTAGAAGTTATCTCCATTGGAGCTTTATTAGATTTTCTTAGCGGTTTATTAATTTGACACAACCTACATTTTTTAACATAGTTTTCAATGTCGGAGCGCATACCTTTCCAGTAGTAGCTTGATTTAATCCGTTTATACATCCTTTGTGATCCTGGGTGACCGGCAATTGCGGAATCATGGTTTTCCTTAAGAATTTTAGGGATTTCTACAGGAGTAGGATAGATTAATTGATTTTTATAGATATTAATTTTAATATTAGTATTGTGGAATATATATGAAATCATGTTGTAAATTTTACTATAAGCTAATTTAGAAAAGGGGTCAGAGAAATCGGGAAGTGCAAGATCTGTAATGTCTGAATTTTTGATTAGAATATTTCTTAGTTTCATTAATAAATTATAAACATCTCTCAATTGCGTCTGTTCATAATGATGAACTTTAGTGAATAGAAAATAGAAATTTTTGGATTTATCATTGACGTGAAATATTGTATGAGGTTCGCGTTCTGAATTTAGTATATCAGCCGTGTTATCTAATTGAGACAGGATTTCTTCGCAATGGGGCATAGAATAGTCAAAATCTAAAGAGACTGGGCATGCGATTGTATTTAATTTGGATAAATGCAGTCCTTGAGTGCATTCTTCAATTATAGTATTAGAATTAGGAGTTTTGTTAGAAAATTGAGCTTTAAAATATTGTTCATAAGAAAAATTATTTAGACTATTGATATCGACGAGATTTACGGGATAGCGTGATAACGCGTCGGCATTTGAGTTTAGACGACCTTGTTTATATACGATCTCGTAGTCATACTCTTCGAGTTTAAGGCGCCAACGAATGAGTCTGCTACCTGGATCCTTGACGTTAAAGAGCCACACAAGTGGTCTGTGATCGGTTATAATTTTGAACTTATAGCCATAAAGGTATGGACGAAAGGTCTTAACCGCAAATAAAATTGCCAGTAATTCCTTCTCTGTCGTAGAATAATTTCCTTCTTGTTTATTTAATGTCCTGGACGCGTATGCTATCGGTTTATCTTTTCCTACTATGCCCTGGGAGAGAACTGCGCCTACGGCGTAATTACTTGCATCTGTAGTGACTATAAAAGGCTGCGAAAAATCCGGATATTGGAGAAGTGGAGCTGTGATTAGTTTTTCCTTCAATAGTTCGAATGCATTTTGTTGATCTTGGCCCCAGTGAAAAGTAACATCCTTTTTTAACAAAGAAGTAAGCGGTTTAGTGATTTTAGAAAAGTTATCGATAAAGCGACGATAATAGCCAATCAGGCCTAAAAATGATTTTATTTCCTTTGGATTTGATGGGGCTGGATAGGAAGAGACTGCTTTGACCTTGTCTGGGTTCGGGGATACACCTTTATCGGTAATGATGTGTCCAAGGTAAGATACTTCTCGACGCAAAAATTCACATTTATCGGGTTGTAGTTTTAAATTATATTCTCTGAATCTATCGAATACTAATTGTAGTTTGTTTATGTGTGTAGATAAATCGTGGCTATAAATAATGCAATCATCTAAGTATACATAGCAGTGGAGGCCTTGAAGACCTGAAAGGACGGTATTCATAAGGCGTTGGAAGGTAGCGGGCGCATTTTTGAGGCCAAACGGCATTCTGGTGAATTCGTAGTGGCCTGATGTGCCGTTAGTATTAATAATAGTCAATCCGGTTTTGGATGCATCTTCAGGATTTAATTCTACTTGATGGAAGCCAGAGACTAAGTCCAATGTAGTAAAATATTTTGAATGCCCTAGTTGATCTAAAATATCGGTTATTAACGGTATAGGGAAAGTTTCGTTAACGGTTACGTCATTTAGGCGTCTGTAGTCAATTACAATACGCCACTTTTTTACACCTGAAGCGTCCAATTTCTTGGGTACTACCCAAACTGGGGCACTCCAGGGAGAGATAGAAGGTCGTATAATTTTTTGGCTTAACATTTTTTTTATTTGCGAGTCGACTTCTTCTTTATGGCAATCAGGAAAACGATAAGATTTAACATTAATAGGTGCGGCATTTCCGGTATTTATTGAATGTTGTATGGCATTTGTATGTGTGAGAGGATCACCTTCTAGGTAGAATATATCTGAATACTTGGAACAACAATTTAGAAGGGCTTGCTTCTCTTCTGAGTTAAGATGCTCGTGTCGTATTAAATTAAGAACGCGATCAATACGATCTGAGGGTGAGGACGAGATTGTGTTTACCATTTCGGTGCTGGGAATTATTTTTGAAATTTCTATAAAATCAATTGGGGATAAATTAACTTTGAATTCGTTAATACGAACTTCAGATTCCGTTGTATTTAGCACGGAAACATTAACTCGGTTATTTGGTTTCAGAGACACAATACAGTTAGCGACGTAAACGCCATCACAGACCTTATGATCTAAAATGAGCGCTTCACGCAGATTAGGTAAATCTGATGATTTGTTTGCTACTATGCATTCAATTACAGCTTCTGAGCGAGCTGGGACGATATAAATAGGTTTATCATATAAAATTGGGATGCTCTGATCGTTTAAAGACAAGTATTTAGAGTCATAATCTATATTAGCATTAAAGTATCTCAGAAAATCTGTGCCGATGATTCCATCATATTTTAAATTTACTCCATCACCAATAACGTGAAACTTGTATTGTAAAGTTTTGTCACACAACTCTAGTTGTAAATTAAATGAACCGAAAGTTTCACTGTAGGTGTCGTTATCATTAATGCCTTTGAGTTTTATAATATCACAAGAAAATTGAGGTTTATTTACTAAACTTGATTCTTTGATTATACTCACGCTAGCACCCGTGTCAATAAGAAAACTTAGTGGTCTCTGTGAGTATTTTGTCATGATGTTTATGAAGGGCAAAGAGACTTTGTATTTATTTACGCAAGTGTCAAGAATAGGCACTGAATGTTTTGAATTTGTAGGCAAACGCGACATTGTATTATGACTCAGCTTCTGTGGCTGAGGTGGGAGAGGCCTACCACCACATTGACTTTCAGGTTTTGTACATAACTTGGTAGGACTCAGTGACTTCGGTTGTAATAAGCATTCTGCGTAGGTTTTAGGATGATTTAGAACCTGAAGCGTATCGGAGGCAAAAGGACTCAGCGGCTTAGACTGAGATGCGTTAGGTTTAGAAGGACTCAGCAGCTTGGACTGAGATGTTTGTGGACTCAGTGGCTTAGACTGAGATGCGTTGGCTTTAGAAAGACTCAGCGACTTGGACTGAGATGCATTGGACTTGGAAAGACTCAGTGGCTTGGACTGAGATGCATTGGCTTTAGAAAGACTCAGCGGCTTGGACTGAGATGCTTGTGGAATCAGTGGCTTAGACTGAGATGCGTTGGCTTTAGAAGGACTCAGCGACTTGGACTGAGATGCATTGGACTTGGAAAGACTCAGTGGCTTGAACTGAGATGCTTGGGGACTCAGCTTCTTAGACTGAGATGCGTTGGTCTTGGAAGGACTCAGCTGTTGAAACTGAGATGAAATCATATTATAAAAACTCGAAGGGTTGGACCGAGTTGGGTGATATCTAATTGTTACTGTGCCACTTGAAATTGACGATTTCGGAGGGCACTGATCCGAAATCCCTTTTAGTTTAAATTACCATCCTCATTATTATAATTATAACCGTAATAAGTGTCGTCTTCTGCACAATAATTAATTGCATTATTTGCTGCATTAGAGTTAACGTTGCTGTTTTGAGTAGATTGACCTGGCTCAGGTTGCGACTTGAACTCTGTAACTCGACGCCGGTTGTTGAACTCACGTTTACGACACTCGGTTATCATATGGCCTTTATTTTTACAATAATTACAGAACTTATTACTATTTATATTGTTTGGAAATGAATTAGGTACGGCAGGATTTGGCATGTGATAGGATTTATGATGGTTCCTATAACAGTCTGACGAAAGATGCCCTTGCTTGTTACATAGAGAACAGTGTTTCGAGGGGCGTTGAGTTATTCTGGTTAGTTTGTATATTTTTTCTTCTTCAACGGCACTATTAATGGCTTCGTTGAGAGACGACGGATTTTTACATCTAACTATGGTGGAGATATTGGGGTTAAGCCCCAATAAAAACGTATTTAAAGCTAGATCTTCCATTGCCGCTATTCTACCCGCTAATTGGGACCTATCAGAACAAGAGTAGTGGATATCCGCTTGGATACGGGTTAAACACGTCTCCAACCTAAGGGAAAATTGAGATACAGATTCGGATGGTGACTGACGACAGTTCTGCAGATCAATAAGCAAATGCGAGGAATGTTTCTTTTCGCCAAAATTTGTTTTTAAAAATTGTTTTAAATCCTGCCAAGTTGAAAAAGTTTTGAGACTGCAAGCTATTTGGGCTTTACCTTCCAATTGCGATATTATATATTTGCATAATATGACTTGTTGGTCTGCAGAAGCTAATGACATGGCATTCTCACAATTTGTTAAAAATGCTGGTAAGGTATCCCTATCGCCGTTATAGGGTCTTATGAATTTCGTCAAAAAGTTTAACGTCATTTTATCGGATTTATCAGCAGGTTCGCCTTTTAGAGACATTTTAACTTGAATTAATAAAAGTTACAGTTATACAGCACAAAAGAAATAGTTAATTAATAACACAAGTTGGAACACAAATAGAAATACAATTACAAAATATAAGTTAATGTCAAATAATTATAGTGAAAGTATATGTAGTCAAAGTAATTACATTTAGTTACTCACAAAACTATTAGAAGCGCGATCATCACTAGTTATCACTTAGTCCTTTCAGCACAAACGATGACCTGGCCTTGCTTCGCTGACGGCGACGCGATGATGACGTGGCTCCTTCAGGACGATGACGTGTCCGACGTTGGTTGAGTTGCACGAGCTGGTTGTAGTTGGACGAGGGTTTCTGCTGCTGATCGGGTGCAGGCTCACTTGATTTGTGAGACTAACTGTCGACCACGATGCTTCTCCTGTAGCGACTGCTGGTGCCTGACGCGGGCTCAGAGCTGACTGAGACTGACCGTCGGTCAATATGAACTATCGAGGGGACCTGCCAGGGGTTCGGGATCTCAGGGTTCTCTTCTAAAACCACTTACGAGATCCCACTTCTGACATGAATGTTACGCGGCAGCCCCTGATTGTCTTTAAAAAAAAACACACTCTGCTGTCACTACTGGTTTAATGTCTTTAAAAACTACAGAGAAATTATCCCCTCACTTTTCTTTTATATTATTGAACTTAAATGTTTCGCGGACGCGGATTACGTGCAACTGCCGGCCACATGGTTGCAAGGCGTTATATAGTAATTAAGAATGATGAGGTCGGCAGTATATTGCTAAGGAATATTGAATATAACAGTACGTATGCTTCTTTCATAACAATTACGTATCAAGTATATGAAATCAAAAGGAAACTTTCATTGATTTATAAAATGAAAATGTGAACAATGTAGATGTGAATGCAAGTTTATTTTTAAATATAGTCAATTAATATCCAAAAAAAAAACAATAAACCTTAAACTCATTTACCATTTCCCTCGTGGGTACACTCAGCCACTCAATACCGTGGTCGTGATACTTATTTGCAGGCAGTTAAATATGTACCACGTAGATATTATACATTTCTGTACAATTATGAATAATCAAAATTTTGCAACTTAATAAACGTGTCACTTATATCTAGTAGGTATACTGTACTCTGTTACTGCGTTTGTTGCTACCGCATAGTCCCTTCCATACAATAATAACAAACGCATATACGTAAACCCAGTTTGAAACATTAAAAGTTATCAAAAATAAATTCAAATCTAACCTGTATGCAATTTCTGGCGTACATTAGCCTATATTAACAACCATTAGGTTCCCATATCTATAAAGCCTGACATTTAAGATTAAAGATCCTTAAAATATTTTCATAAGTACGTGTATTTCTATATATTTCAAAGTAGGTGTAACTTTAGAACAATTAGGATTTACTTTTTACACCACACACTTTAACCAAATGGACAGATTTACCACAAGAACTGCCTTGCAAAATTACTTTTAGACACTTCTTCACAGAAAATGCACTTATTTTGAAGTAAACACCTCAGTTTACAATGTTAACAAGTAATTTGATAAGAGTAAAGTTTGTTCACAAAATTTAAGTATATCATTTTCAGAGGGTATTAACATTTCATTGAATTACTAGTCTCAATCTATCCATTTTCTAAATTCAAATGAGTTTGCCCTTACATCAACGACATTTATCTACCCCCATTTTTACTTATTCTACCAAGATGAATTCACATATGACAAATAGTACATTACAATACGAGGACGAAAAATTTTTTTCTGACAAGTGTGAGTTTGCAGGCCGAGCCGCAGGCGAGGACTGCAATCACACGAGTCAGAAAAACATTTTTCGTCCGCGTGTTGTATAAAATTTTATATTACGGGGTCGGAAATGGGGGTTTTGCGCACGCGAAGCGTGCGTAAAACGTCAATTTACGCACGCCGTGATATAAATAATGTTTTAACTCACGGTTTTTATTCCTGTGTCAAGTATGTTCGTACTTACGAATCGCCGTCCATGATTGTGAGCTGGTTCTGTTCTTGTACACTTCTGATGAAATCAAAGTCATCTTGAAGGTCTTGAAGTCATGTAATAATGTAGTCACATAAACGGTACAGAGTAACGATATAACAATTATACGTAAGTAAGTTCACACTAGTGATTAGAAGTATTATAACTACACAAGTGTCTCCGTTATTCGACTGCTCTTGCTGAAGTCTCCGACCAGAATGTCGCTCTCTGTTAATTCGAGCGCCGCCAAGGTGTCGTCCCCACTTCACCTACCCGCATCTGTTTTTAAACTGTAGTATCAAATGAGTCACTTAATACTTTAATGTAACGTTATAAAAATGTGATATCGTTAATATCCAAGCTTCTTATTAACGACGATAATATTATTGAGTATGCTTGTTATGACAGGAAGAGTCACATCAAGGGTCATTTTGATCATTTCTATATTAAGGCTATCATGACCTGCTGCCTTTGTTTTTATAGTATATAGTATTTTTTCAACTTCAGTTTCCGTTGTTGGTTTAAGCTCTAAGACATCGTTTTGCTGAAAGTCATTGATTTTCAAAGGGATCTTGTCTGTGTTTGAAGTGTTAGTTTGTGGCAGTTCCAAAAAGTGTTTATTTAAAATATTTGGGTCATTTAGATGGTCAGGGATAACGTTTGTGTGGGGTGTACATACTTTTGTGGAGTTTTTAATATTTTTCCATAGTAATACAGGGTTTTTAAGATTGATTTTAATGAAATAATTAAAATAACTCTTACGTTCCCTTTCAATCATAGCCGTTACGTAGTTTTTGAGGGTTCTATAGTAATTTTTTGAGCTATCCATTTTAGTTTTATGCGCTATTATGAGTGCTTTGTCCCTTAAACTCATCATAAATTTTACCATTTCCGTGATCCATGGTTTTTGTTTGTCTTTAATAACTAACTTACGCATAGGGGCGTGCATATCAAATAGATTTACAATAAACGAATTAAAAGTATTCACCATTTCATCTACTGTATCTAGAGTATGTATATATTCCCAGGGAATGAGTCTTAGGTTGTCTGCGAATTGATTTAAGTTTATATTGTGTAGTGCTCTATGAAGTTTGAATTGTTTTCCTAATTTTGGTTTTTTAATATCAAAGTCTACAACAACGAGCGCATGATCACTTAAGCTGTGGTTATGTATAACTTCTACTTTTTTACATTTAGAATTCATGTTTGTCACAACAAGGTCTAGAATAGTTTGAGAATTATCCGTAATCCGAGTTGGCTCTTTTATTAATTGCTCCAAACTGTGTTGTTGGCAGAATTGTAGAATTTCTTTGCTTTTATTAGATTGTGTATTGCTCATGTCAATGTTAAAGTCCCCCAAGATACAAGTAAGTTCACAACTAGCCATCAAGTTCATAGATTCACTAAGAGCATCTAGAGATTCCATAACGCCTACACTCTCCGGTCTATAAGCAGTGCCCAAAGCTAATGTAGACCCGGGAAGCTGCACTTCTAGCCACATTTGTTCCAGCGCGGATGTCGGATGACGTTGTAACTTAGTTTTAATTCCCTCCTTTACATAGAACCCTACTCCACCACCTTTCTTGCCTAGTCTCGGCTTGTGAAGAAATCGGTATTTAGGCAGCACAGGTGCAAGAGCCTCCTCCCCCGATTTTAGCCAAGTCTCGTTGATAGCAAGGATTTCTGGTTTGTGGTTAAGTACAGCAATAAAAAGTTCATCTTTACCAGTATTTAAAGATCTTGCATTCAGTAATCCCAATCTCAAACATTTTTTCGTCATGCAAGCCATTGCATAAGCGGTAAGTAAATACTAAAGAAAGTGCAATTTATTAAACACTTTATGTGTAAGTTAGTATGTGAAAGTGTAGTATTTCGGTGTGTATGTGTATGTGTGCGTTGCATGAGTCCTATTTACAGGATATGTACGACTATAAAAGAGAAAATAACAAAAAGGATAGAAACACGTGTTCAAATATGGCATTTTCCAAAAACCCTTAATAAGTCCGTATCGGTGCGTAAACGGTGTCGCGCTTTGCCTTCGTCCTGACGTGCAAATATGTTGCCCTCGCGGGTCCAAACATATTTGTACTGCAGCTCGCGCGCTAGAGTGCGCGCCTTACGGAACAGGAGCCGGTTGTGTTTGGTCAGCCGCTCATTTATGTATATTGGTCTTGTAGGTTGTGGCAATTTGAGGCCCGTGGTGTTCAGGTCGCATCGTGTACGCGCGGCTTGTAGTATAGCGTCCTTCGTGGCGCGGCGACTCAGCCGCACGGCGATAGGCCGCGGCCGCGCAGACCCACTGCCCTCCGTAGTTGGCCGCACTGGACCCGCTCGACCTGCGCTCACGACGTCCTTTTCATCGTGTTCCACGCCGATTTTCTTGGCGATTGAAAGGACTATGTGAACACAGTTTTCACTTGCCACTTCTGAACAGCCAGATATTTCCAGGTCATTAGATAGAAGAGATTGGTCACGCTCTACTATGTCGGCCTGCAACTGCGCAACTACGCTCTCTAATGATGAAGTTCCCACCGAGCCAGCGTGTCGCGATTCTTCTAACTTACTTTCGAGCGAACTGACTCTGGCTTCTAACTGCTCGATTCTAGTGTTTTGGGCTTTAATGGCACCCGTTAAATCGTTGATGGCCTCTCTAATAGCCTCCGTTTGCGTATGTACTAGTTCCCGCATGTATATCTTTAGGTCTTCCACCATCGTGCTATAAGGGCTTCTAGAAATGAACTTGTCGTTGTTATGTGCAGGAGTCACGGTATCTTTGTCATTAAATGAGGATGTTCGTTGGGACTTGCTACGAAGGGTAACATTCTGCTCGTCACTTTTTGAATCTATCGGTGCCGCACACCGGTTGACTTCGTATTCTTCTTTTCCATCGACTGGTGATGCTGTGTTGCGAACCGGGGTATTCACATTACTCTTCTTTGGCCGCTTACACATACATTCGGGGCATTTCCACAGATCTTTTCGCTCCATTGACTTAAAAGCTTTGCTGCTAATCGTCGTATCGTCGTAATATCGTCTCAATGGAATAAATTATGTTTTTCGTGATTGTCGTGTCAAACACGGAATGGACAATGGAAAGTTTTCTTATTTTTATAGGGCGTTTGTTAAAATGTGTGTAATTCTTAAAGTTCTAGTTTGTTGTTAATTTTTGTAGTGAATCAGACTATACGTGTGCAGTGTGTTGACAACCTGATATAGTTGAACACAGAAGGCACAGATGGCGTTACAGGTAAGGCTATATATATACATTGTCAAAATTCCAAGTGTCTATCTATTACGGTTTAAGCGGTAGAGGCCTGTGACAGACGGACAGACGGACAGACGGACAGACGGACAGACAGCGGAGTCTTAGTAATAGGGTTCCGTTTTTACCCTTTGGGTACGGAACCCTAAAAAATATATATATTTCGGAATTGGTGGTTCTTTATAGCTCATCGTAATCTTCTGTGGGCTTCAGTGGTCATTATTACAACACGGGAATTCGATAAGAATTAACTTAGGTAGGCAGGTATAAGTAGCTCGAGGAACGCGTGATAATTTTAGTGTCCGCACCGGCCGACCGCCAACAGTAAAGTCTAGTCTCGTCTCGCTAGGGATGTGAAAATATAATCGATTATTTAAAAATCGTTTATTTTTTTAGAATAATCGACTTATTGATCAAGAATAATCGATTTTTTATTAATCGATTTTTCATTTCGCTATTTCACACCATACTTTCAATATTTTTTCAAAAGTCGCAGTTTTGAATTACTAATAATTTAGTGAAGCGTGTTATTTAGTGAAGCGTATCGTTAGTTGAAGATTTTTATTTTGTTTTCATGAACAAAGTGAATTGTTTTTGTTTATTTACATTTAGTAAGTTATTATTTTAATTTTAATTAACAAATAACGACTGTAGTATTTATAGAGATGATTGGTTGATAGATAACCAAGATTTACTTTTCTGTAGTAACAGTAATTTATTATCATAACACAAGATTGAAATAATTCAAACTTTATAAAAAGAATCCAATCTTTTCAAAAATATTTTATTTGTATAATAAATAATTATTTCATACAGACTAGTAGCTTTTGATTATTGAGTTGGGTTGTTTTATTATTTTATGAAAAATAATAAAATATTTTTTAAAACGATTATTTTAAATTAAAAAATCGATTTTTGAAAAATCGATTATTATTTGGGAAAAAAAATAGATTAATATAAAAATCGATTTCTCCCCAGCCAAGTCACGTCCCTACGTCTCGCTCTCAAGCCCGGTCGATTCACACACCGGTGCATTCCAACTTTAATTTAATTTTGTCAGATTTCTTTCTCATTTTTAATCAAAACTAGGTCACTAATGTTAAATTTCACTATTTTAGTTTTACTTTTATCAAACCTAGATTTTTCATAACTAGTAACTAGTCTATTTCAAATTCAAATCTCATTTGTTCAAAATTGATTCACATATTTAGAACACTTGTGTACGTGTATGTTGGCGATATCCCATTACCGCACTTTATTAATAAACTGAACGAAACGACTTTAATATGAGAATCACTTTTATTCACTTTTATTTACAATTCGGGCAGAGTAACTGCCTACACGACTGATTAAATACGAATGTACCACGCTCTACCAGCGCGTGGACTTAAATATTACTCGAGTGACAAACAGCATAAGAACTACCTCACATCACTTGTTTTGTTATAACAAGTGACGTGATTCACAATAAATTTAACTGTTAATAAAATAACATTATATTGAAAATATTGTTTTAAAAATACGAGAATAAGTATTTTAATATTATTATAATTTACATAATTTATTTGGTATGACTAACAAAGTGTTTTGAAGTACTACCGGAAATCGTCCATATTTTAATCTAAATATTAATTCCACATTGACAATCAAAATTGACATAATAAAAATTAATAATGAATTTTATGTTACTCCAAATAATTTATCTTACACAAATTATATTTGTTTTAATAAACAAGCGCGTAACAACACGCAAACATTCCTTACAAGTTTTCATAAATCGCCAAAAGAGGGCGCTACTAGTAGGATGCAAATTAAACTAAGTTTTGTTTATAAAACAATAAAATTGGAGTCATAATAATCTAATTGATTTTTACTTTGAAGGTTTGCAACAATATTAATTATTAAAAATTAAATTACAAAATCAACGTTTTAAAATCAGTCGAAAGAATCAGTGCAATGTCTAAGAGACATTGAGGTTAGATCAATAACAGTATTGTAATTACGAATAATTATTTTAAACATTAAATATTATAATATAAACGTAAGATACAGATTTACACCCATAAATAATTATTTTAAACATTAAATGTTATAATATAAACATAAGATACTGATTTGCGCCCATACGGCCATACTGATTCCAGCGCCTCCCTTGCGCTGTTTTACATTACAACATAATATCAAACAAACAAAAACATTACAACATAATATTTTCTTTCTTTCTTCTTTCTTCTTTCTTCTGATATCATAAAAAAGGCGTCACTCATCACGAGTTCTAGCCAACAATAAGGCATCACCCATCCTGGGATCTAGCCAACAAGACCAGGATCAAGGATACGCATGGTGGCCAGCCAGCGTTTTAGGAAGGATATTTGGATAGGATTATAATATTTAACAAGAACACACGTGAACGCACATACATAAAATAATCATGAAAACCAGTTATATCAACACAATGCCTTTACAGTTTCAAAAGTTCTCATTTACAAGATCATCCGCCCATACGCATCTTTTTTTTTTTTTTTTTTTTAAAGAAAATAATTTGTTACAAAAAATAGAAATGAAGGTTCGGCGGTCCAAATTGTGGCGTTGTGGCACCCATGGACCACGCGCGCTCCCCGACCACTCACTTGCAGCAGGTATCGACAAACCGCCCCTGATGTCTCTCCAGCTAGTGCCATCTCTTACTTAGCGCACTCGAACCAACCCTCCACTGGCCATCCGCGGCATGGCCATCGTGACAAGTCAAACGTCCTCGTGTGCTGTTCCTGTAAGGCAGAAAAACAAACGGCGAATATTAGAATTTCCGCTCGGCCAATCCTGATTAACTTGTATTAAGGTTATTCACCACGCTAAAACTAAAAGACTAATGATGAATAGCTTATTTCAACCGTACTCAATTTCGACCTCTTTAACATTACTATCACTTTTCTAATTAAACAAAATTTTACACAAAATCGATCGGTCGTATTGTCTTTATAAGATTCAACATTTTCTACAACACCATTTAAACAAAAGAATTAGTCCCTTAACATTAAACTCAAACGCGTAAAATAAATTCTAACGAATTATTATTATATATATATATATATATATATATTTATAAACTCAAGAGCTTAGCTGACCAATTCCTTCTAATTACTAAAATTACTTAGACCAAACATCAAATAATTCGAGACATTTAAGCACTACATGTGATCGATGGATACGCATAGCCCAGTAACCTCCTGTTACTTTTAATTGACGCAAATCCACTCACATGAATACACATAGTTTTAATGAAACTAGACTTCCGCCATAGCTGCCTGCCCACCGCATACTACGGCTACACGACAACCTCTGTACAGTCCGATCAACATGTTTACTCAAGTTCTCAAGTCATTATTGTAACTACTTTAAATGAATGTAGTCAGCTTAGCACCAATTACCCCGTAATATACCCTATTTGTATGTAGAAAAATAAAATGACAGAATCTGGAAGTTCATAAAGGACATTAAAACCCAAAATTTAAATGTTCTAACCTAAATCACCTTCATCTTGCTCAATACACACAGTTAAATTTAAACACGAGCGCCACTGAACGCTACGGTATCGTATCTTCGCTGAACCCATATCACAAACACATCTATTGAGCCTTTACCAAAGACAACTCTATTCGCTTCATCAGAAAAAGAAACGAGGGACCTAATGAATCGGCTTGAGAGTACAAGCTTGGACTTTGGCCTTTTGATAAACAGGAGCAAAACTAAAATTATGATGATCGACCGTTCTGAGTCACTACAATGAACAAATCTGCTCAGCGACTTCGAAATCGTCAAGGAATTTCAATACTTGGGATCAGTCATTAATGATAAAGGAAACTGCGAAACTGAGATAACGACGCCGCATCGGTATGGCTAAAACGGCAATGAACCAACTTACCAGGGTCTGGAAGGACGGGAATATTACTAAGCGTACAAAAGTTCACTTAGTTCGTACGCTCGTCTTTCCAAATTCCTCTACGCATCGGAATCTTGGACGCTGAAAATAGCAGACAGACAAAGAGTGGACGCATTTGAGATGTGGAGCTGGCGGCGAATGCTAAGAATCCCGTGGACAGCCTTCCGGACCAACGCATCCATCTTAAAAGAATTACACCTAGAGCATTCCCAACGTCTCTCCAGCCTGTGCCTTCACCGCATACTTAAATACTTCGGTCATATAGCCCGAAGAAATAATGACAACCTAGAAAAGCTACTGGTAACAGGCAAGGTGGAGGGCAAAGACCCAGAGGACACAGCCCAAAACGATGGTCAGACCAGGTATCGGACCATCTAAAGATACCGGTCAGCGAGGCGATACACCAGGCCACTAATCGCTATCTCTGGAAAGACGCTATAAAGCAAAGAAGTCACGATCCTCAGCATTGAGGGACCGACAATGAGAGAGAGAGAATCTCCATTGAGCAACGTGTAGACTTAAAATTGCATTAATACGACAACCTTCAGAAATTTTTCACAAGAAATAATGAGTGTACCCGCAAAATCGTAAAATTCGTAATTCGTAAGTAAATTCTTTCCAAACAGTGGTCAAATACTGGTAGCCAAATTATTAATAAACCGTCAAGTACCTCAATTTTTAACACGCTTTTATTAGCTTGGGTTGTACGTTTGTATGTATGTATGTACTAACAGTAACGGAATCTTTGAGCCCGATTTCTATCCACTTTGAACGTCCAGTTTAATTAAAAATTTTGAAGTATTATCAAAAACCACAAATACACGATTTTAACATTTTTGTACCATTGTCCTTATCAATATCCTCAGGATTAACGATTTTCGAGGCGAGAGAAAGTGCCTTATGGAGCGTTCAGGCAAAGTTACTAGATCGATTTTAAGCTTTGGAAAATAATAATTTTATTTCCCTATAACTCAAATGTACTGAAACATATCTATAATGCCATCTTGTAGAATGATTTTTTAGGATTCCGTACTCAAAGGATAAAACGAAACCCTCCGCTGTCTGTTCGTGAGTCACAGGGCTTTATCTCTTAAACCGTAATAGATAGACACTTGATTTTTTTTTACAGACTATGCATAATGATGGTCGCTATAACAACAAATACTACGTGGGGTGCTTTTCGAAAATTGATAAGTGGAGCACTCCACGCTTTTATTTTTTACAATTATACAATTTACTGTTCCTTAATTGATTCCTAGATTGAAAATTATTTTCTACTTTTTTAGTTGATTTTATCATAAAAGCGTGTTTTTTTTTTTTTTTTTGAACTATATTTATTAAAGTATAAAGTCACTTACCGAAAAGGCTCTTACTAACTCACCGCCTTGGTTTTACCAGAGTGAAAAAGTATCCTGCCTTATAGCGACCCGTAACATTGGCCCCTTTACGGTACGTTCGCGGTCAATACAAGTCCAGTGTCGTTGTAATACCACCAATAAGCAGCTATAGTAGATTCTTAGCCTGTGGACACCCAAACATTAGGTGAACATTATAAAATTACAAGATAGAAATAAATTAAAACAATAGACCACCCAAGTGGTTATAAGTATCAAAATGACAACGTGTCGCCCGTATGAAATAAACTGTCATACTACACCAGGGTCCACCCCAAAATTACACTGCTCCATACGTTCAGTCCCGCCATAATCAAAGCATCCAACGGCTGTCAAACGCTTTACCAACGGCATGGCTTCCTAAGGCTTCGTTCAAAGCAATCCCAGGAAAATCACCAAACACGCGCGCCAAATGTGCACGCCATTGCCCCGAACCAATAAACGTCACCATTGATCTCCATCATGACCATGTGGACACGTAGGTCCATCCCACCGCTGCTGTCGGCGATATCCCATTACCGCACTTTATTAATAAACTGAACGAAACGACTTTAATATGAGAATCACTTTTATTCACTTTTATTTACAATTCGGGCAGAGTAACTGCCTACACGACTGATTAAATACGAATGTACCACGCTCTACCAGCGCGTGGACTTAAATATTACTCGAGTGACAAACAGCATAAGAACTACCTCACATCACTTGTTTTGTTATAACAAGTGACGTGATTCACAATAAATTTAACTGTTAATAAAATAACATTATATTGAAAATATTGTTTTAAAAATACGAGAATAAGTATTTTAATATTATTATAATTTACATAATTTATTTGGTATGACTAACAAAGTGTTTTGAAGTACTACCGGAAATCGTCCATATTTTAATCTAAATATTAATTCCACATTGACAATCAAAATTGACATAATAAAAATTAATAATGAATTTTATGTTACTCCAAATAATTTATCTTACACAAATTATATTTGTTTTAATAAACAAGCGCGTAACAACACGCAAACATTCCTTACAAGTTTTCATAAATCGCCAAAAGAGGGCGCTACTAGTAGGATGCAAATTAAACTAAGTTTTGTTTATAAAACAATAAAATTGGAGTCATAATAATCTAATTGATTTTTACTTTGAAGGTTTGCAACAATATGAATTATTAAAAATAAATTACAAAATCAACGTTTTAAAATCAGTCGAAAGAATCAGTGCAATGTCTAAGAGACATTGAGGTTAGATCAATAACAGTATTGTAATTACGAATAATTATTTTAAACATTAAATATTATAATATAAACGTAAGATACAGATTTACACCCATAAATAATTATTTTAAACATTAAATGTTATAATATAAACATAAAATACTGATTTGCGCCCATATGTACGTATGCAAATTTGCATCTCTTTTAAAAAGAAAATATTTTTTTGGAAAAAAATAGAAAAAGGTATGGCGGTCCAAATTGTGGCGTTGTGGCACACACGGACTACGTGCTCTTCGACCACTCATTTGTAATAGGTATCTGTAAACACATTTCATTAAAATGTTAGTGTAGGATACGCATCCACCAGACGGGCGGATGGCTTTAATCCCACAGCTGGGACAGACAGGAGTCTGGACGATCGAATATCTAAAGACGATGTTCGCACTAGCTGTAGGCCAAACAGATCAGGCACATACACGGCACGTACCTTAAAACTGCATACAGCCTCGATGACTCCCACCGGCGATAGTTCACAAGCTCGATGGTTGACGATGTCGGGTTCTGGGATGATGGGGTTCGAAATTTTGAAGAATAACGGATTTGTTAGCAGCGCGCGCGCGTCCGATCGGAGTTCGGTTAGAAGACGTGAATACGAATGTGACTTTTGTGACGGCCGTGTATGACAGGTGAAATTATCTGTCATCCGTCACTGTCATGACCGTAGGCGAGATTAGAACATCGAATTAGGATTTGTATTTGATTGTAAACAAACACTTTACGGTAACGGAACATCCCACCCACCAAAATACCTATGGTATTTTCTGGTCAATCGATAACATACGATATAGATAATGATAAACGATACTAATAAACAATAAATTAGGATACGATAAGAATAGATACAATTTACTTAACTAAGCTTACGGTATAATTTAGAAAAATAGCCTAACTAAAGCTACGACATAATGTGATACGATTTGCTTAACTAAAGTTACAATATAATTAGTTAATTTTATCAGGCGTTACTTTGCGGAAATCCATGCTATTAAGTTAAGATTAAAACTACTTCGCAACAATCCGCTACAAATATGTATGATGGTATATATTTTAAACCATGCAGTATGTACCACCCTCCCTCCCTCAAAGGATGCATGCAGATGCAAAAATTAAAAATATACACCACCATACATACCACCACCAACACGTGTTTCGCTCCAAAACGGAGCATCATCAGGGTAAGTTGACTCTACGACGGTTAATCGCTAAGTGACGCTGTCAACCTAATGCATGCCTTTTATAATGGTATCCAACCCTCCCCTCCACAATGAAATGTAAACAACTGATGACAGTTGTGTGATAATAAGGTTATAGATTAATTATTCGCATTAAATCTGCGAATAATCATCTGTTTACTGATTGTTGGTAAAAATATGAAGTAAAGGAGAGCTGGACACATTAATTTGTTCATTCAGCAGTGTAATCCTACTGTTGTTATTGTGCTTAATAATCTCCCGTTGTTCTAATATATTAAGTCTACAGCCCTTGTCACCCGTGTGTAAAATTTCATACGTATGGTTACTTGGCACATTATGGCCCGCGTCTATTAGATGTTTAAACATCTATAGATGTTTAAGCGTCTATTACATAGATGTTTAAACATCTATAGATGTTTAAGCGTCTATTCGGGGACAGCAGTTAGAGGCTCGAAGGTGAGAAAATGACCTGGCGTTAAACAGGAGAGATCGTTAGGATCAGAACTGAGAGGACATAGAGGCCGAGAGTTTAATAAGGCTTCGATTTGAACGAAAAGAGTTGTAAGCTCTTTAAACGTTAGAACCTGATCACCGACTACTCGATATAAATGTGATTTTGCCGCCTTTATTTGTATTTCCCAGACGCCACCAAAATGGGGGCACCCGGAGGGTTGAATTTAAACTCAATATTCTCGGCGCTAGAAGCGTGATGCATGAAAGACGATAGTTGGTTTCTAGCGCCGACAAAGTTAGTGCCGCAATCCGCATGAATAACATTACAACGACCGCGGCGTCCCACAAAACGCCGTAACGCAGCGATAAAGCCTTCGGTTGATAATGTGGATACGACTTCTAAGTGGACCGCCTTCGTTGCTAAGCAAACGAATAAACACAAATAGGCCTTGTCTAACTTGGCACCGCGATGAGAACCGAGTTTGATACGAAACGGCCCGCCGAAGTCCACTCCTACTATAGAAAACGGCTTAACTTGATTGAAACGAAATGATGGAAGGTCGCTCATGAAAGGTTGCAATGGCACAACCATTGCAACCTTTCATGAGCGACCTTTCATCATCGGTTCATTCGGAAACATTTTATACACTTAGAAAGGCGACGACGAATAGTGCGTTTAGCGGCGATGATCCAAAACTGTTGAAGGAGTAAGAAATGGGTAGTGTTTATACCCGGATGTAAATAATTTCGATGAATGTGATCAATGATTAAGTCGGTAAGAACGTGATTCGAAGGTAGGAAGGCAGGATGTTTATGTTCGTATTCTAAACCTGATCGACAAATCCTGCCGCCCACCCTGAGCACACCCTGCTCAATGAGAAACGAAGTTTGGTTAACGGTTTATTATTTTGCAAGTTAGATATTTCAACTGAAAATGAATAGGTTTGAACGTGTTTAACGATTTGCATTAATGATTTATGACGTTCAACATTATTAAGAAAATTACTACGGTTTGCCTGCTTTAGATTTCGTGAATTGTGAATAAAACGGTTAACATAGGTGAGAGTATTAACAATTTTAGACAACGAAGAAAAACGATTTAATAATATGTCGATAATGTTACTTTCGATTTTTATGGGTTCGTTGAGGTTACCTGAAACTAATGTCACTGATTTGCGTTCCTCCGAAGTTATAACTACCTCGTCATCAGACATCAGTAGTATTAGTTATGCTGTCGGTATTTAAAGGCCAATATTTGTGATCTTCAGCGAGCCAACGGGGATCCGCCTACCATAAGGAATTATGAAGAAGTTGATTAGGAAACTGTCCACGCGAGCAGATATCGGCTGGGTTATCGCCAGAGGATACATGATGCCAACATTCAGGAGGTGTAATGTCTTGGATATGGCTTACGCGGTTTGCAACGAATGTGGCCCAACGCGATGAATGGGAGCGTAACCAGGACAGTACGACTGTTGAATCCGACCACAGGTGGACAGCATCGATTTGTATACGATTAAGGTAGGTTTCACGCACAAATTTATATAAATCGAAGAGAAGCACAGCCGCGCATAGTTCCAACCGAGGCAATGAGATATGTTTAAGCGGGGCTACTCAAGCCTTCGCACACACAAGAAAAACTTTAACTGCACCGGTGTTACTAGTAACGCGTAAATAAATAACAGCGCCGTATGCTGTCTCTGAGCTGTCACAGAATCCGTGCAGCTCACACGAATTAGTATTATCACATGTAAGTATACGCAGTATCCGAAGTTGAACTAATTCCGGTAACTGATTTTTATATGTGTTCCAAGTACTAATGACGTCATTGGGAGGAGTTTGATCCCATCCAATACCGATAATCCAAAGCCTTTGGATATACGATTTGATTTGTATTGTAATAGGCGCTAAAAATCCCAATGGGTCGAAGATTCGAGCGAGTTCACTCAGAATGGAACGTTTAGTCGATCAACAAGGCCGATCTAAAGGTTTAAATTCGAAAAGAAATGCATCTGATGAAGAATCCCACTTTAGTCCGAG
Organism: Epargyreus clarus clarus; assembly: GCA_014595695.2. Lineage (NCBI taxonomy): Eukaryota > Metazoa > Arthropoda > Insecta > Lepidoptera > Hesperiidae > Epargyreus > Epargyreus clarus. The sequence goes on from JACTTY020000175.1 coordinate 188,815, forward strand.
AACCTTTAATAATAATAATAATAATAATAATAATAAGCCCCTCACAAACCTAACTCCACGTCCGGTCCGAACACCAGTGACCACGTGAGGGGCGGACTTAGGCAGCTTTCAGCTAATTACTTACCTAAGGCTAACGGAGCAATAGTAAAACAGTAGAATGCGATGCGTCTAAGAAGCGGTAATAAACTACCCCAGGCGGGTACCGGAGCGAATCGCGATGGAGAATCTCGCCCCGAGCCCTCGAGCTCGGGCAGTCCCACGTATTCTGGGGGGGACACCGTGTCGCAAACTTCTGCCCAGTATAGCACTGTTGCAGATCATAATCACGACTCAGTGTCAGTGATTGAAACAGTTAATAGCAGATCATCTTCAACCCCACCTTTGTCAGCAAATGTTGTACAGGAGGCGCAAGCCAATAATCCTGTACCCATTGCTGATTCCAAATGTGTGCGAAAAAAGTGGACAACTGAGATGAACCAATTTATTTGGCGCACTTACCTAATAGCAACCAATATGGAGACAGATACTCGGCACTATTTAGACAAACTACACAGTGAATTTAATCGTAAATTCCCAGACATGATTTCTTCCAAGCAACGATTAGGAGATCAAAGAAGAACTATTTTAAGAAACAAACTATTGGACCATGAAACCTTAGAGAGAATAAAATCAGAAGTTAACACATATATACAAACCCACTCTAATTTGCAAACACAATCAAATAACTATAGCCAAAACGCACAACGCAGAAGAATGAAGTGGTCTCATGAGATGAATGAGACTCTAATAAGATGTTATTATGAAATAACGGAATGCGAAACGAATAAAACTGCTTATAGATCACAACTTAGAAACAAATTTCTCGATATATACCCACAATTTTCCGATCTCTCCGAACAGCATATTTCAGAACAAACACGATCTATTATACATAATAAGTATATACCAGAAAACAGACTTCAGGATATAGTAAGAGAAATTCAAAATTCAAGATCACACCTAAACCTACAACTAAGTAATGGTAATGAAAGCACAGCAGACAATAATGACGATTTAAGTAACACATCTAATAACGAAAATAGTATAGTCACTCATACAAATAGACAAAACGTTACGTCATGTAATATCCAAAATTCAAATAGTTCTCGTAACTTAATTTCATCTAGACCACATTTAAACTACACAAATATAGAAAAAATATTCCAAGAAACATTAGATCGATTCAAATATTCTAGCCCAGTTAATCGACCACACATACCTAAACAAAAGACTTGTAAAAGATTAGCTTCCATAGTTAATTATATAAATACTAGCTTACTCCCTAAATATATATCGATTGATCATGACTTCATGTTATTTCAAACAATAATTTATGCTGCAGCTTACACAGCTGCCGTATGTAATGGGGCTAAAATTAAAGAAACGGCAAATACATTACACCAAAACAGGCAAAATATACCGCCGTGGCAAAAAAGAATTGAAAATAAAATACAGTTGCTGAGAAAAGAGATAGGAAGAATGACCCAGCATATACGAGGAAATAGAAGTAGAAAGCTAGATAAACATGTAGAGGATATCAAAAATAAATATATAATTCATTCCAAACACGAAGGGCCAAATGTTACACCTGATTTGATTTTAGATACAATGAAACAAAAACTTAACGCTTTTACGAGTAGACTTAAACGATATTTAATTTGCAATTTAAGAAAAACACAAAACATTCAATTCATTAACAATGAAAAAGTATTTTACAGGCAGCTTAATTTAAACACGCAAAATTCCCAAGTTATGTCACCAAACACTAATAACAGTAATAGAAATATCAATGTATCACCAACCGAAGAAGAAATGCATCAGTTTTGGTCCAAAATCTGGGCCGACTCTGTTCAGCATAACGCGTCTGCTAAATGGATCAAATCAGAAAATCTTGAAAGCATTCATCCAATGTCTTATGAACACGTACCAGAAGACACATTTTTAAAAGTTGTTAAAAAGTCTCATAACTGGAAAAGTCCTGGAACTGATAACCTTCATAACTATTGGTATAAACAATTTACATCAATTCACACTATATTACACAAACATATTAACAACTTTATAAATAACCCAGAATTAATACCAGAATATATCATGCAGGGAGTCACTTATTTGATCCCCAAAGATAAAGATTCCGCTGACCCCTCAAAATACAGACCAATTACTTGCTTGCAGACTATATACAAAATACTTACAGGATGCATATCAGACATTGTTTACCAACACGTCTCACAAAACAACATACTAGCAGAGCAACAAAAAGGGTGTAGGAAAGGTAGCCAAGGCTGCAAGGAACAGCTAATAATAGACTCAGTAGTCATGAACACTGCTTATACACTGAAGAAGGATATAAGCATAATGTACATAGATTACCAAAAAGCATTTGACTCTGTACCTCACTCCTGGTTAATATATATACTAGATCACTATAAAATACACCCAACAATAATATCGTTTCTAGAAAAAGCCATGAATCACTGGTCTACAAAACTAAAAACACAAAACAGTCTTATTACATCGCACACTCCTTCTATCCCTATTCGGCGAGGCATTTTCCAGGGTGATGCCTTTAGCCCATTATGGTTTTGCTTAGCTATTAATCCTCTTTCTCATATGTTAAATCAAGCAAAGGCCGGATTCCGCATTAAAATCAATAACATCCAGACAACACTTACACATTTAATGTACATGGACGATATCAAATTATACAGCAATAAAACCAAAACACTACATGTTTTAGCAGATGCCACCCAGACATTTTCAGCAGATATACAAATGAATTTTGGTGTAGATAAATGCAAAACACTTACAGTCACAAACGGCACATTAGTACATAATGATTACATCTTAGACTCGGGGCAAATTATTGATTCACTTGATCATAACACATCTTACAAATATTTAGGGATTCTACAAAATCAAAGAATTAATCACAAACTTATAAAAAAAGATATAATAAAGAAATTTCAACACAGACTTAACATCGTCCTTCGCTCTCAACTTAATTCACGCAACTTGATTAAAGCACTTAACACATACGCCATTCCATTATTAACTTATTCATTTGGAACTATTAAGTGGTCACAGACGGAACTTAAGAATATTCAACGTAACATAAACACATCCCTAACAACTCATAGAAAACATCACCCTAGATCATGCGTACAAAGACTAACACTTCCCAGAGCTGAAGGTGGCAGAGGAATAATAGACGTGGTCAATTTACATAATAAGCAAATAACAACTTTACGCAAATTCTTCTTTGACCATACTCTAAGATCCAATCTGCACAAAGTGATCACTGCAGCAGATACCGGACTAACACCACTAAACCTCTGTGACAAAACACCGCAACATAATGAACGATTAGTTAATATACCAGACAAAGTTGCTGCATGGGAAAACAAGGCTATGCATGGGAGACACTTTAAAGATTTGCAACAGCCACACGTTGATAAGGCGGCGTCAAACGAATGGTTGCGACGTGGAGAGCTCTTCCCCGAAACAGAGGCCTTCATGATGGCAATTCAGGATCAAACCATAAACACTCGTAATTATCAAAAACATATAATCAAAAACCCTAACTTGTTAAATGATTTATGCCGGCGATGTCACAGTAGTTCAGAAACAATACAACACATCACAGGCGCTTGTAAATCCATTGTTCAGTCAGACTATAAACATAGGCATAATCAAGTAGCAGCAATAATCCATCAAAACCTAGCACACAGACATAATTTTATACCACACAAAATCGCATATTACAAATACATACCTAACACTATATTAGAAAATAATAATCATAAAATTTATTGGGACAGAACAATCATCACCGACAAAACAGTACATTTCAATAGACCGGATATAACATTATTGGACAAAATGAACAAGACCGTTTTCATAATAGACATTGCAGTATGTAACACCCACAACTTACTTAGCACATACACAGAAAAAATGGCCAAATACACTGAATTAGCAATAGAAATAAAAAGACAATGGCAAGTTAGCACAGTTAAGACAATCCCAATTATAATTTCGACAACAGGTGTAATTCCCAAAACTCTAGATGCCAGTCTCAACATATTACAGATGCCTCCATCCACACAGTCACTTCTCCAAAAAGCTGCTATCCTCAATACTTGTCGTATTACCCGTAAATTTCTAGATTTGTAACTTAAAAGTCTCCTCCGTCTACGCTTGGCTAAGGCCCGCGCAGCCGGATTAACTTTACCCCTTACAAGGGAGAATCAAAACAACATACAAAATAATAATAATAATAATATACTTTATTTATACAGCGATTTCTTCCAGGCAACCTTACGGTGAGGAGTAAAAGTAAGGAAGAGTTAAAAAGTAGGTAGGGTGGAAATAAGATTGCAGTTTTAAATAACAATAAAGTTAAGGAGTAAATTGATGATAGCATAGAACATACAATACAAAGGAGAAGGAAGATAAAAGTGAAAAAAAGTAATAACAGTTTTAGGAAAAAGGCAAAGAAGGAAAATTATTAGATAAGATTAGAGATGGTGTGAAAGAATAGGATAGGGATTAAGACAAGGTTTGAGCTGCAAGTAGTGCGATTTCACAAGATTATTGAACGAGTGTAATGTTTTTGCGTTACGGATTGAAACAGGAAGGGAGTTCCAGAGACGGATAGCTACTATAGTAAATGACTTTTTGTAAAAGGAAGTTGAGTGAGAAGGAGTAGTGAGAGCAAGGTTATCAGTAGAGCGAAGGGATCGATCGTGGGACACATGGAGAAATTGAAAGCGATGTTTGAGGTAAGGAGGGGTAATCGGATTAAATAAAACGCCATAGAGAAGAGATAGAATGTGAGCATTCCGGCGAAGGCGAATTGGGTACTTGACAGTTATAACAATAAAATATGAAATATATCCAATATGATAGCTTATAAGTAAACATAAATTATGCAGTATTTAGTTTAATTTTTAATACGTTCTAAGTATTTTAATTTTTTAAAAGAAATTTTCGATTTTTTATCTGTGGATTTTAAATCCCAAAACGGCGACAGTGCTGCCTTAAATGTCATGTGACGTCACCACATGCATAATAAACAAGACAAATAAAAATGATATCGTTTGCTGTTAGAGTTGGTTGAATTTATGTTGTGAACCGAAATGAATCCACAGTATATTAAAGCTGATAGCGTGAATCTGCTTAAAGAAGATATACAATGCAATAAATAAAAATGAATACAAAAACTTCCGTGAAATAACCTATGGAAATCACAAATAAACAACGTAAGTAAAATATTATTTATATTTACATTTAATCATTTCGGACAGTTAAAACATTTCTTAACCGATTTCCGATAGAAGAAAGGTTGTGTTTAAGTGATTATCAAGCTTTTTAAACTATACTTATATTCTTATGTGAACTGCTTTAAGGTTATTTATTGGTTATATTTATATTTTCAGATCTTCGCGACAGTCGTATAGTGACGACGCTATAGGCTATGTGCAGTTTAAGAGGCAGGCAAGTTTGTGTTTCATGAAAAGTAAAAGTTGTCCTGAATACAAGGTACATCAAAAGTCATGCTCAGTGTCCATGACTGTATATGAAAAACAAAGTATTATTAAATGTGATGACTGTCCTGCCTCCCAAGGAGGCAGCAAACATGCAGTAGCATTTTTAATGTGGAGTCATAGAAAGTGAGGAACCAAAAGTTTCAAAGGTGGTCAGCACTGAAGTACATAAAGTAAAGGAAATGGGAAATAGTAGTTCTTTACTTGAGTAACCTACCCAACAAGATGAAGGAAGGAAAATGACCATACAGTTGCTGTTATTGCACTACAGATTTCTCAAAATGACAATGATAAAAATTATATATCTAGTTGTTACAGAAAATACTTTTAAAAATTAAGAAAGTACACACTCAAGCAGCACAAAAATTCAGCTTAGTAAGAGCTTCAATATACAAGAAAATAACAGCTTCAAAATGCTTTGAGGTTATTTGTAGTAGTTCACAAAAGTGTATAAATATATACAAAAGTTCTACGGTGTGTACTCAATAATAGACCCATATAAACCTAACAAACAAAGCAGTCGGTTAATAAAAGATTAAAATTAGCAAATCATGTATTTTTAATTATACAGTCCTGTAAGTTAATCCGTGCACAAGTAATAATAACTCAGTCATCGAAATAGTTTGTTTCTTATTAATTACAGAATGAGGCCTTAAAATAGAGAATTCTCGTAGACGTCTTTTAATTCATTTATTTTATTCTTAACTAATACTATTCTAACTCTATTCTTATCGTAGACATCTTTATAATATATGAATACTTTAACTTGCTGTTTTGTTCTGATTACATCCGGGTTTGATGATTTAGAGTAGAGGAATCACTCCTTATTCTTTTTTCTCATTAATACTTCTATTATATGTTTGAATCCTCTGTCTGCAAGTTCTTTTAACGTTTATGAGATTTCGGTTTAGGAACGTGTATAAGCTTTGTTAGGATATTTAGCGATCGTACTTGTACACATCGTCACTGCACACGTCTTATAACTTGTCATTTATTTCAATTTTAATTATAAAAGCTAAATAACTCCCTATTTTCTTCCGAGCGTTGTTTGTTTACAGTATAATGACGTTTCGCCATAAAATGACACTTGACCGCCTGATTTAACGCGACGTTCCGTTCACCGTAAAGAAACTTTGTTTTTTATTAATAAATAGCCCTTTTTTCGAAAAAGTGATCAATGAAAGGCATATATAATACGTATACTAATTCATTAAAACACATTCCCAAAAAGTGTCAAGTAGCCAATTGGGAGCCACTTGAGTTTAGCGCGATATTCAGAAACATGGTCATATTTTCGTAAGCCAAATATGAAAGGTATACACAAATTTTGGAGACGCTCAAGCTTGTTCAATTGCTCCTAGGTAATGTCAGGATAACACACATCAGCATAGTCAAGTATTGGTAGAAGAAGAGACTGAGCAAGCGTTATTTTAGTGGGAATAGGTAAAACATTTTTCAACCTTCGAAGGAAGCCCACTGCAGCAAACAGCTTCTTGCTGATTTCAGCGATTTGCGGTATCCAAGATAGACATTGGTCCATGTAGATACCGAGATTTTTAACTTTATTACTGTATGGAATAACTACATTGTCTAGAATTATGGGGGGTAACTGTTGCCAATCAATCTTGGATACCAGACGTGAGCTTCCTAAGAAAATCGCCTGGGATTTGTCAGGATTTAATTTGAGGCCAAAATCATTGCTCCAAATCGCGATAGAAGCCAGATCCACGTTGGTAATCCTTACGGCATTGGCCAAGTTGTTAAGGCTGGCATGGTTGTAAATTTGTAAATCGTCTGCATATAGATGGTAGAGAGAAGTGAAATGTAGATTAACAGAATTTATGAAGATAGTAAAGAGAAGTGGAGACAACACGCCACCTTGTGAAACGCCGGCAGTAGTACTGGACCGGTTGGAAAATTTATCGTCGACTTGAATACGTTGCCGGCGCCCATGCAAGTAACTATGAAACCAGTCAATCGCCGTCGGAGATATGTAGAGAGAACGCAGCACTCCGAGGAGGACTTCAAAGTCAACGACGTTAAACGCGTTGCTGAAATCCAGCAGCGTCAACACCGTCAGCTGCTGCGGGCCTAGACAAAATACTTTTCCGCAAGCGCTAACGCCAAACGCTAACTTAAAAATGTATGGGAATGACATACGCTGCGGAACGGTGACGTCACGTCACGCTAAGTTCGTAGACAATGTTTGACAAGTATCGGCACGCTAACGCTAACGCTTGAAATGTTTCCGCAGCTTGACGTCTTGCGGACAAAATGGTAGACAAGTGTCGTTTTTGACACACGCTACGGCTAGTTTTGGTCACGCTCACGTCACTTTCCGTAGCGTTAATAAGAAAGGTGCCGCTAACTTTTGTTACGAGTATTTTTTGAAAAATAAGTTACTATAATTAAGTGATCATGCATCATTTGAGATTGCTATGGGCTGCAAATAATAGTGACGTTTTACCTTACAATAAAACGTTTATTAAACATACTTACCTTCTTCCAAACCTAATAAAACATGAGAGTAGCGTACTTGACTTTCCGAACGTTTCCTATTCGTGGTCTCTGTCTTACCTATCTATCCGTCCCTTTCTAACGGTCCGGCGACCCTCTCTCACCGTGGCAGAGGTTTGCAGGTAGCTGCAATGCCTCTTGCGATCATTGGCTCGCATGTTTTCACCAGGCAGAGTTGGAGTATTAGGTTTGGAAGAAGGTAAGTATGTTTAATAAACGTTTTATTGTAAGGTAAAACGTCACTATTAAACTAACTTGACCGTTCTTCCAAACCTAATAAAACATGAGAGATTTGTTTGTTTTCGCCTGGTGAGAGAGGACGCCAAGGTGATGTCATAATGAAACTATTTTTAGATTTGAACCAAAAATAATATATTTCTGTAATTAAATTATATTACAACATAAGTATAATTTTTCCAAGAATAAGTAATCACTGTATATTGATTTCAATCATTAGGAGAAAATAAATTTGTAATCAACGTTTCATTACGGTTGTCTGATGAAAGTTCAACTTCCCGTTGATAGAACTTTATGAAAGTATTAGCAGACCTCCAATTTCCCCTAGCCAATATATCATTAAGAGAAAAGTTTTCAAGCCAATTCTTCGACGCCACTGCTGATCTACAACTTCCAGGGCTCGCATCAATTTTGGCCTCTTTTAAATAACGCTTCACCCAGCCTGATATCACCGTATTTGATGCAGGCTTTGCTTGACCTGCAGTTGTCAGAAATAGACATTCACTCATTGCGGATGAAAGTCTTCTATGTTGCGATAGTTGTATCAAGAGACGAATCCAATGAACGGGGTCCAGAGCCTTATTAGTTGTATTTTTTATGAGCTTCCAGTAAGACTGCCGATGGGTGATCGAATCTGTTTTTGACCCAAAGGTTGGTTTCAAGATTATGTATTCTTCAGATATAATACAATGTTCGGGGGAAATTTTTAATAAAGTTAAATCATGAATACGTCTTCCCGAGCATAAAAGTAAAATAGATGCGGTGTGACATGATGCTTCATATAAGCTTTTAGTGTCTGGGTTTTTCGTTGCCAAGTAATTCGCGAAGGTATCTATATCCCAAATGGGTGGTTTTAAGAGTTTAGGTTTAGCTAAGCTTATAGCTTTTAATACTTGTTTAACAAGGATGTGGGAGCTTAATTTATACCGGTTGTTTGGATCACAGAATGTGGAAACCACAGATTTGTGGACTAGTATGGTGTTTAGGGCGAGCTTGTCTTTCTGATGCAGGTCAGCTAAAAATCGAGCCAGGTCAGATCCAGAGGGCTTGCATTTATTAACATTGTTCTGTTGGGTCCAACTAAGCCATCGATTCCATGCAGGGCGATATGTGTTCAAGGTTGATTGCCGCCAACTAGATGTAAGTAATATTCTTTGCTCTTCAGTCCAATTTTTCAGGTGCTCATCCCACCCCCACATCGCCATATTTCGAGGGTCATCTCTTTCACATTTGGAGGAGGAAGACCTGTGGACACGTCTATCAGAACTCGGTCGAGATTCTTCAAGGTGAACGGGGCTGATAGAGCCCGGTGTTTCAGATCGGGCCTCCAGTATACCTTTTCCCAGCGTGGGGCTACTATAAGATAAATTCCTCGAGCGCGATTGAGGTGAGCCAATATTTTGGGCATTAGATAAGGTGGGGGAAATATCCAAGCCAGACTGAAACTCCAATCGATGCTCAGAGCATCGTAGATACTCGCCTTGTTGTCTCGTCTGTCTAGAGTGCCGTACGTATCCACCACATGAGCTTGTTCCGAGGCAAATAGATCTACCACAGGTATCCCCCATTTTGCAAATACTCTGTGTGTGATCTCCGGTAGGAGGTGCCACTCTGGTGTCATTTTTTGTCGTGACAACCTGTCCGCATGACCATTGTATTGGCCAGGAATGTGGTAAATCGAGACATGAATCTGGAAATCGTCTAAGATCGCAAACGCCTTGCGTGTTAAATCCATTAATGCTTTGGACTTGGTGCCTCCTTCGTTCCGAATATACGAGACCACTGTCATGTTGTCGCTTTGTATGTGAAGTGCTGTGGATTTCAGGAGTTGACAATGATCGCGAAGTACATTGACTATTGCAATCATCTCCTTCAGGTTGGAATGTAAGGACTTTTCCTCCGAGGTCCATTGGCCCGAGAGAGGTTGGTTGTCCAGCATTGCTCCCCAACCTACGTCGCTCGCGTCGGTCACTAGATGATGCACTGGGGCATGTACGTGTATTTTGGACCGGACCTTGTAGTGCTGAAGCCACCAGCGAAGTTCTGTCATCGTTTCTTTCGAAAGGGGTAAATACCTTGAAGAGTTTTTCAACGTAAGGTTTAGTTGCTCTTGAAGGTAGCGATAGTGCAGACGCCCTCTGGGGACTACAAAACTGGCGAAGTTCAGAGTTCCAACTACTTTTTGTAATTCGACCAGATTTGCCTTCCTTATGTGTAGGAGTTTTGAGACTTGTTTTTTCAATTTGCATGTTGATCTCTGTGGCAGATATTTTTCGTTTTTCCAGGGGTCCCACATTACGCCTAGGAATTCTACAGACCTTCTCGGGGAGGTTATAGATTTTTCTAAATTTAGTGTCCATCCCAGGTTTGTTAGGGTGTGGATTGTCAAGTTGACATGCTCCTTCAAGTGATGGTAGTCTTGGTGAACCAAGAAGAAGTCGTCTAAGTAAATGAGGACACGAATCCCCTGATTGCGAAGCTGTTCGCCGATCCAGTTCGTCATCGCCGCGAAAGACTTTGGTGCTGTGCTTAGCCCGAAGGGCAGACAAGTCATTTGCATTAATTTTCCTTTGTACAACAACCGAAGGAATCTCCTGTGAGCTGCGGCAACCGGGAGATGAAAGTAGGCCTGGTGAATGTCCAATTTTGCCATCCAGTCGTAAGGTTGTAAGAAGTCGGGGACTCGCTGTACATTTATTAGTCTGAACCTTTCTGGTTGTACGTATTTGTTTAACCGCTTCAGGTTGAAAATGGGTCGCGACGTGCCGTCGCTTTTTGGCCTCAAAAATATGGGTGATATGAAGCTCGGAGAGAGGTCCGCAGGTTCTAGTACCCCTTGTCTGAGCATTTTTGTTATGATGATATCCATCTCTGGAGATGATTGTGTTATTCTGCTGCGAGAGTTGGGTATATATAGCGGGGGTTTGGCCTCGAACGGTATATGATACCCTTTTATCATCTTTAAGACGTGCACCGGTGCTCCCAGGCGTTGCCATTGTTTGTAGTGAAACGTGAGCTGACCGGCAACAAATGTGCTTTGATTGTCAAAATTGTGAACGTTGCCGACTTCCCCGATCCCGGTGGGATAAGGAGGAGCGGGACTGTGGTCCTTTTGAGGACTTGTAGTTATGATGGCCTCTAGAGCTCTTTCCGCTATGAAACGAATTTCGTTTGAACGAACCCCTTGAGGCGTTACCTCTATTGCTCTGGGGCCGACTAGTCGCATTGCCGTGTTGATGCAAGGCTGAGGTAGACGGGCTCGGATCGTTCTGCGGTGCAGGGGTTTTGCGATCCTTATAATTAGGCCAGAAAACATTTTTCATTCCACCGAACTTTTCTATCAAAGCGCTGAATTTGTCCACATCAAACAAATTGTTTATAGTTGGGGGTATTTTACGAAAAGCACTTCTATGGTAAATATCCTTCACAGACGCCAGGGTAGCCTCTCGCCTGCGCTGTATAATTTCGGCCCTATGGCCACACACTATTTGAAGTGTATCGTTATACGCCTTAACGTATTCACCGTTGGTGAATATTTCATTTATTTTATCATAAATCGTGTTGTACGATAATGATGCTCCTTGTTCATTCACCCAAGACAAAAACGTCGTGAATTCGGCTTGTAAAGCCACACGTTGCTTCAGAAGAGCGTAAGTGGTTCCTGCAAATGCTTTCTCTAAGGTAGCGTCAGAACGTGATACGTCGTAACGCCTAATCTCGTCATTAGCTTGTAAAGCAGTAAAGCCGGGCGAGCGGACGTACAGCTTCTGTACATCGGCGTATCTGACATTGTTCCACTCTTCTTGGTTGAACCGTTGTATGTCACTTAGTTGTTGCACATACACCGGGTCTGCGGCTGGTATCGAAGGCTCCTGTGTTTTGGTGCCCAAAGTCCAGGTGAGTTCAACAGGTTTCCCCGTAGGAGAAGGACCCGCCTCATCAATTAAATCGTCGCTACAATTAAGATCAACGTAGTCGCATTGATCATTATAACTACAACATTGTTGTGGGTAGTTATTGGAGTTAGAACTATTAATTTGATTCTTAAGTATATTGATTTCCCTGAATAATTTGTCATATTTACGATCGCGGCGTCGTTTAGCTTTTGACTTACCTCTTGAACTAGATTCCGAACTTGTTGTGTCGGAATCAGAGGTACTAGTTTCCTGTTCCTTCCGTTTTCTAGGAGATTTCTGCGCACCCTGTGCAGTACTTATGCAGTTAGATCCCTCCATAGTTATTCCAAAACTACAAGAAAACTGAAAATAAGCATTTAGAATCGAATGGTAACACCATTTTATTGAAATACACTTTGTTAAAATTGCTATAATAATATTAATTATTGGAGGGTAGATTATAACAACACATTAATAATCCTTTAACTGATATTAATGCAAAGACCACTGTAAAGTATTGTGGTAATAAGGCATACCACGAACTTAGAATTTAAAAAATATTTAAAAAACTCACCACAAGATATATTCCGTAATAATCACTGTATTTTAATATTAAGTAACTGAACACTATAATCTCTTATATCTTGGGGCTACGTCCGTTTTAGATCGAAAGTCAAGACGCCAATGATCGCAAGAGGCATTGCAGCTACCTGCAAACCTCTGCCACGGTGAGAGAGGGTCGCCGGACCGTTAGAAAGGGACGGATAGATAGGTAAGACAGAGACCACGAATAGGAAACGTTCGGAAAGTCAAGTACGCTACTCTCATGTTTTATTAGGTTTGGAAGAACGGTCAAGTTAGTTTAATGAGGAAATTTGGCAAAATCGCCAATTAAGAATAACTCGCCGTAAAGACAACTTTATTGGTCTTATATCGGAAAAGGAGTTTATTCGTAGATTTAGGTTAGATAAGCAAACGTTTCGGAGCCTTTGCAACGAGTTAAGAAGTAGAACTTCACTTAGAGGAACTAAGGAAATTACCCTAGATGTGAAAGTAAGTACTTAACTATTATCTATCAAGAGTATTTTCTCTATTAAGGGTATTATCACTATTAAGAGTCACCTAGATCGACCTTACATTTAAATTAATTGTTTAATGGAATTTGCGTAACATATTTTGTTTTATTTCAGGTTCTTTGCACACTTAGTTTCTTAGCAACGGGCTCATATCAACGGATAGTTGGGCTTACACAACATATGATCCAGAGGACTGCAAGTAGGTGCATTCAGCAAGTTGTGGAAGCCCTAAATCATCCTGCGATTCAAGCTAAATGGATAATTTTTCCTCAATTGCAACAAGAAAGAGTCCGTTTGAAACTTCAGTAAGTTCTAAGTGCCTTGTATAGAGTTGGAAAAAACGAAAATAGATAAAGGATAACTTAAAATAAATAATGATTATTTTATAATATTGTAGGTTTCAAAGTAAATTTAGACTGCCGGGGGTAATTGGCTGTGTACTGTACACATGTAGCCATTTGCAGGCCAACCGAAGATGAGCATCTATTTTTTAATAGAAAGGGGTATCATTCACTGAATGTGCAAATGGTAAGTTGAAATATACATTTAAATATGTAAATATTTCATTCTTGTTGAGATTCTAAAGTTTCACTTTTTTACAGGTATGTGATAGTAATTTAAAAATAATTAATGTCAATCCTAAGTTTGGTGGAGCTACCCATGATTCATTTATTTGGGCTTCCAGCAAGGTAGAGCCTTATTTGCATGGACTTCATCAAAATGGAGAACATGTATGGTTGTTAGGTAAGATGATTAAGCTACATTTGTTTTACTTTTTTGTGAAAATTATAAAAATTGCTCCTTCAAAGTATAGGATATGCTCTTCAAAGTATAAGTACGGTAGGATTATTATAATAATATCATATTAATAAGTTCTAAAGCTATGGGAAAATTAAATTTCTATATTTTTAAACTTGCAGTTATATATGATATAGATGGAGCTTATAAAGGATTAATATAAAATAAGGCTTATAAAGGATAGATATGTGTATAGATGGAGCTTGTAAAGTAAACAATTTTTTTACAAAATTTTAAATATTTATTATAATTTATTTGTTTCAGGTGACTCTGGGTATCCGTTGCGGCCATGGTTATTAACACCAATTTTAGATGCAGCTCCTGGTTCTAGAGATGAGATTTACACCCAGCGTCATCTAAAAGCCAGAAATTGTATAGAGCGCTGCTTTGGATTACTCAAGTCACGCTGGAGATGTTTACTCAAACACCGAACATTGCATTACCATCCTGTTAAGGCTGGGAAAATAGTACTTGCTTGTTCTGTTTTGCATAACATGGCAATAGATGCAAGTTTACCAGCTCCTCCACATTCCCCAGAAGAAGAAGAGTTACCCTTCAGAGATACACTAGAAAATATTTCTACTGAAGGTAGTCAAAATGAGCTTATCCAAGGTAGAGCTATACGAAACAGTTTAATATTAAGATTACAGTAAGTGTTCGTTTTTAAAATAATTATTTTAGTTAAATGTTTAGAAATAAAGATAAATTACCAAAGTATGTGATGTTATTTTTATTATTATTTTCTGAAGTAGCACCAATACAAATAGTAGTATGGGATATATTTTTTAATTATTTTTGATCCTTTAAAATGTAAGTTTAGTGTTTGTTGACAAAATTGTTTTTGTAATTAAATATTTTGTGCTAATAATCTTATAACCGCATATAATCTTCTTAGTGACCTAAAAGAGAAAAATAATGTACTTTTAGTCTTCTTAAAATATATGTTTATTTTTTTAGAATGTTTTATTTAATGTTTTTGTGCTAATATATATATTCCTTAACCTATCTACCAATTATCAACTCCAGATAAAGGTTGCTCCACATGAAGTTGAATAGATGCATTTCCTTATGCATGTAATTACTTAGCAAACTACCTAAGTTCAAAATAATTTATCAGACCCTAATACACAGCTATATAAATACAAACACTACTGTAAGGTAGTTGTTACTTTCCATGAGTAAGTTATGGATAATTACATTATAATAAACATTAATAACATTCATTATAATAAACAAATAATAAACATTACATTAAAAATGCATTTTTAATAAATAAAAAATAAATAAAATGAAACCTAATTTTCATAAAATGTAGGAACTTACAACAAAATAATCATAAATGGTAATAACAGTAATATACTATAATATAATAGAAACATTTAAAATGAGAAACAAACAATATATCGCCTAGGTTACACAAAAATGTTACATGTTTAATGTTAATGTCAGTCTTATATTCATATAAATCTTTAGTAGAGAGCTTTTTTTGTAAAAAGTTAATAATTCTTTTTAATTAGAAATAGGATGTTGTATTACAGAGATCACTGAGATTTAGATTTATGGCTAATTGTTAGTCTTAACTGCTGTGAGATAATGAAATTAATCAAAGTTATTAATTAGTCTTATATCTCGCATCTCATCCTTTATTATTAAAACAAAAATAAAATTATACTTTGGTTCCAACCAAGAAATAAAAAGAAAGAAATGGACATTTATACATGGACATAAAAACAATAATTAAATTAAAATTAACATTGGAAATAACAATAATAAAATTGTACTTTATTTAAAGACAAGAAAAACAATTGTCTCTCTAAAAGAGAATAAAATATTACCTCAATTTAAAATAAGAAATAGATTATAAAGCATATTTTGTGAATAAAATGGAAAATTAAATAACACCAAAATACAAGAATTAGTGGAGCAACAAAGACATGAAAATTGAAAGAATTCATGTGATACCTCATTACACATTGCAATTATTTAAACATCATCTATTCGCTGTGACTGTGATAATATTTCCAATATGTTAGTACCTAGAACAACAATTCTCTCTAAAATTTCATTTCTTTGTTGCTCCACTAAAATTCTTTGTGACTCCACCCTTAACCGTTCCAACTCCCTGTCATGCTCCATTTGAACTCTTTTTTCTTCTAACCGTAATCTGCCCTCTTCTATCTGGGAAAAACGGTCAGCAGCTTGTTCAAATGGAGTCTGATGGTGCCTTCTGCGCTGTCCAAATATACGTCGACGACGTGGAGTACATGGAACCCGTGGTGATACGACTTCTAAAATGAAAAATATTTATTTGGTATAAAATTTAAATTGCACTATAATACAAAGCATTAACAATTAAAAAAATATATACCTCTTTGCCTTTCAGTGTTAGATAAGTCACGCACACCCTGACTTGTTGAAGCTACATACAACAACTCCATATTGCATGGCTCAGGATTGCGACATAGTTCCAAGACTGGTGTAGCGCTTGCTAGTACCTCTATCACTTCCTCGGCAGGTTGTGGCTGAGTGGAAGACAGCATGTGATCTGAGGCAGGTTCTGTGGACTTTAGAATGAATGATATAATAAGACAATTGTTGCAGTTAAATAAGGATTAATATAATAGTGTGTTGTAGACATGATAACTACAAATCTGCAAAGGTATATAAAATACTAACTTCAAAACCTGCTTCCTGTACTTCCTGATGTCCAGTGACTGATCGTAGACCCATTATTCTTAAAACCCTTTCTTCCAGGGGAGTAAGGGCTTTAATTGTGCTGGGTCCTCCGCCAGTACTGTTTGTATCTCTATTCATCAAAGACGCCTTTGTTTTTGTCTTTGTCTTCAAATCAGACCACACCTGAAACAAGTGAAAATATAACTAAAATTTCACATGAATGTTAAACAAAAAACATTATTTTGTTTGTTGGACATATTTATATTCTAGATAAGAATATTAAATAGTATATGTATTGATAATCTCTATTTTACCCTTTTCCATTTGTCTGCCTGTTTTTGAACGCCAGCCCCAGTAGAATTTAAAAGTTCGGTGAGCTCATTCCACTGGGTTTCCATTCGCTGCCGCCCTTGAGCTCCAGGTTGCGGTCTAGAAAGATCACCAATTCTAGAAAAATAATAATATGCATTATTTATTAGCTGTCTAAAGAATCAAAAAAAAGTTACCTGCTACAATTTGTTTATTATAATGAATGAGTTCATGAAATGCCCATTGAAAAGGGTATTGGTATTCTATTTATTCAATTTCTACCTTAGTCAGTAAGCAAAAGAAGCGTTATTGCTTACCAAGAAAAGTAAACATTCCTAAGAAACCACTTAAGAAATACCAACGATAAGAGCTGCACTTGAAACAAATCTCAACTTTCGTTCCTAGTTATGTATTAAACAATTATGAATTTTGTACTTACGTTTCCATAAAATCTATCATTATTAAAAATTGTTCACGACTAGCTCGAAGTCGACTTTCCATCTTCTAAAATAATAATTTGAATAGTTTACAAAGATTAAAACTTCTTCGTTCGCAATTCATAAATATTTTAGTATGTTCTCTTCGGTCAACAACATAACACTTAATTCCAAATAGATAGTTATGTCTGCGTCGTAAACAATAAGTACATATACGTGAAATAATAATCAAATATACATTTATACTATAAAGCTCGAAATAAACACTGTAAACACTCGCACAACAATTTGAAATCGTCTAATATGACCGGCACTCTTCGTTTGACATTGACTTGACGTTTTTTTTTTCTTTCTGTCACGCTTTTCGAGGGTAGGTGCACAAAGTAAACATCTGTTTTTGATTTCCGAAGTATAAAGTGTATTTAAAATTATTTACAGTTTAGTTTTTAATAGTTTCAGTTTTAATATCAATATTTTACATCCTATTGTGAGTGGTACATATTGAATATGTGCTTGTAAACAGTTCTGAGTACTCACTTAGCACCACCCCTCAGCATAACCTAAACTTTACATCACAATCTTTCACTGTGTGGTCAAGCACTGTATTTTTCAAGTGATAATCAATAGTTCACTGCATTACACTAAAGATGGCACTATTACCGGACGTGGAGAAAACCCAAAAAGAGTTGGAGTCTTGCTGGATCCAAAAGATGGCAGACTTTGAAAGCAGATTAAATGCTGCATCGAGCCCAAATAATCCAACCTTACTTCAGCTTCAAGGGGAATTTAAAGCATTTAAGGACCTTGTGACGAAAATGTTGCATCTTCTGGGGCAACAGGTTCGCGAGAATGCCAAGGCAATCGATACCATGGATATGCGGAACCGGCAAAAGGTATTATTGTTGCACGGCATCCCTGAGGATCCTGATATTGTGGTCGAGCAGAAAGTACTGGACTTACTTCACAATACTCTGGGTGTCACTCACATTAACAGTTCCTGCTTGAAACGTTGTCACCGGCTGGGGGTTAAAGGTAACAACAGTGTTCGCCCAGTTCTTATCCATTTCTGTGACCATCGCTATAAAGCAGAAGTGTGGAGTCTGAAGGCGAAATTCAAAGCTACTCCTGTATCATTAGCAGAATTTCTCACGAAGTCCCGGCAAGTGGTTCACAAGAAAGCCCGGAAACATTTTGGTATGCGTAATGTGTGGACCCTGGATGGAACAATCTACATTAAACTTCCTGGTGGCGGTGGCCGCACGAAAATACCCACTATGGAGGAGCTGGAATCGCTTGTCGCTAAGTACCCTGAGCAGCTGGCGGGAGCTGGCGATAGGAGTGGGGACAGTGGTGACGGTAGCAGCACCCGCGACGGGCACACTGGTCACCATAGTGGTTCCATACCACTTCGCCAAACGGAAGTGAGCCGCAAACAATTTCCCACGGGGTCGCAAGTAGAGGACAGTAAGCGTGTTAGACGTACGGCCCCAAAGAAGTAAGACCCAATTATTTAATATCGCCTGCTGTTTATGTGCTGCTTCACTCTTTTCACTGCTTTTTCTTCCTATCTGTTGTAGTTTTCTTCATTTTCTGTGCTGCTATTTGTGAAAGTGTACTGTGTTATGTCGCTTGTGTTTTTGTTTTGTTTGTTTTGCGAATTTGATTTTGTTATGTCAGATAAATAAGAAATCCTTTCATCTGTCATTATAGTGACGTTTTGTGACGTTTCGGTGTTTTGGGTGCGTTCAGTGTCTGCAATTTTAATTAAATATTAGTGCTTGTCATTTTATATATTATTCATTGAACAATAGGGAATATGCATGTGATTTAGATTTGCTTGTTATTTTTTTCCTCGGTACATTACGGTCCTGAAATTACATCTAAACCATTATTTTTTCTTTATTTCGTGTTAAATTGTTTAAAACTTTAATCAAAAATCGTAAATTATGCGCGCGAAATTCAAATTTGCAAAACGCATTCCCATTGGTCGAATCGAAAAATGACGTCACATAGCGTGTTACGATGTTTATCGGCGTCGATATTCAAACTGTTTGAGAGAAAAATTGTTTTTGTCTATATTCCTACAGTGTTATTTATTACCTAGTGCGATTTTTCTACATAGTATTATTAGGAATAATCAAGAACAATGATTGAAAGTAGTTTTGTCAAAGCACAATCGGACTATTTACCTAAAATAAGCAAAATTAATAAACTGTTTTTTATGCATAGGTCAATTCGGAAATATTTAACTGATCATAACTTATTATGTTAATATTCTTTTTTTTTATAATATAGGAGTAGCAGACGAGCATACAGTCCGCCCATGGACATATGTAATCAACCCCAGATAGGATTAGATATTCCCACCTAAGGTCGGCCACAGATGCGCCGCTACCCCTGAGAACTAAGCTGGAACGCCTCGGAAAAGTCTGTCTCCTACCACACCTATCTTTATAATATTATAATAGATTATAATGCATTTTGTGTGTTTCAAATGATAGTATTTGTTGTAGAAATCGATAAGTACCTAACGAAGTAGATGATCAATGCAATATTTTAAAATCATTTACCTAAAATTATTGTTTGTTACAGTAAATACAAATGTTAATGCGATTTTGGAGATACTATATCTGTTTCCTATAATCTTGCACCACATTTTTCGTATTTTCGCATCTTTTGCAAAAGAAAAAACACTATATAATGTATTTATAGTAGTGGTTTTGCACAATAACTCTTGGAAATATTTAAAAAGTGGTTATTTAGCCTTTCCCATGATGTAAATAGCGATGAAACCTGAAAACGTTTAATAATACCTTTATGTGCATACAGTTATCATCAATATTAATACAAATCACGCTACGTGACGTCATTCAAAGAGCGCGTAAAATGGCGGCGTTCAAATGTGTCAAATTTTATTGATACTTTAAATAATTTTTAAAAAAATATTTCAATCACTAATAAAATTGTTTATATTTTTTACTATGTTAAAACGATGTGATAAGTGGTTTAAAATAATAAAATAAAAATGTGCATATTCCCTATTTTTGTTTTTCACTTGATAGATAACTTATTAGATGTAATTGATATATATATATTTTTTAATAGATTTGATACTTCATATTATTCATACAACGGTTTGCAAGCTACTTACAATTGGCTACTTGACACTTTTTGGGAAACTGTTTTAATGAATTCATATACGTATTATAAATGCCTTCCATTGATCATTTTTTCGAAAAAAGGGCTATTTATTAATAAAAAACATATTTTTATTACGGTAAACGGAACGTTACGCCAAAACAGGCGGTCAAGTGTCATTTCGTAGCGTGACGTCAACACATTGAAAATATAGAAATAAATTTCGACGCTTCACATACTTCAGGGGAAATCTTGGGAATTATTTAACTTTTATTAGTACAATTGCAAGAATGTCAAATTACAAGGCGTGTGCAGTGACGATGTGTACAAGTACGATTGCTAAATATCCTAACAAATTTGCTTATACAAGTTCCTTAATCCAAATCTCATAAACGTTAAAGAACTTGCAGATTCTTATAATTTATATGTTTAAATCCTCTGTTTGCAAGCAATGACATTTTATACTATTTATGTAAGAGAAGTATTATTGAGAAAAAGGAATAAATTTAGTAACTCTCAAGTGATTCGTCAATTCCAAATCATTGGAACGGGACGTAATCAAAACAAAACAACAAAGTGGAAGTATTCATATATTTAATATAATATATAGATGTCTATGATAAGAATAGAATTATAAGACGTCTATGAGAATTCTATTTTAAGGGCCCATTCTGTAATTAATAGGACACAATTAAAATATTTCATGACTGTGTTATTATTGATGGTGCATGTGCACTGATTAAGTTACAGGACTGTATAATTAAAAATACATAATTTGTTAATTATGTATTTTATTAACCAATTTCTTTGTTTATTTGGTTTATATGGTTCTATTAGTGAGTACACACAGTAGAACTTTTGTATATATTTATCATATGTTACAGTTACAATAATTACTACAGATCACCTAAACTAAATTTTTGTGCTGCTTGCGTGTCTGCTTTTCTTCATTACTAAAATTATTTTCCCTAACAAATGGATACATATTTTTATCACTATCATTTTCAGAATTAAATTGCAATGCAATAATAGGAACTGTATGGTCACTTTTCTTCCTTCATCTTGTTGGGTAGGTTACGCAAGTGAAGAAGTACTATTTCCCGTGTACTTTACTTTATGTATTTCAGACTGGTGCCCACTTTCGAAACTTTTGACTCCTCACTTCTTCTAGGCAGGACAGTCATTACATTTTCATTTTCATTGATGTACCTTGTGTTCAGGACAACTTTTACTTTTCATGAAACACAAACTTGCCTTCCTCTTAAACTGCACATACTCTATAACGTCGTCACTATACGATTGTCGGGAAGATCTGTAAATATAAATATAACCAATTAATAACCTTAAAACAGTTCACATAAGAATATAAGTATATTTAAAAAAATCTTAATAATCACTTGAAGACAACCTTTCTTCTGTCTGAAGTCAGTTAAGAAATGTTTTAATTGTCCGATATGATTAAATGTAAATATAAAGAATGTTTTACTTACGTTGTTTATTTGATATTTCCATAGGTTATCTCACGGAAGTTTTTGTATCCATTTTGATTTATTGCACTGCATATATGGATCTTCTTTAAGCAGGTTCACGCTATCAGCTTTAATATCGTATGGCTTCATTTCGGTTCACAACATAAATTCAACCAACTCTAACAGCAAACGATTTAATTATTATTTGTCTTGTTTGGTTTCGATGTAGTGACGTCACATGACATTTGAGGCAGCACTGTCGCCGTTTTGGGATTTAAAATCCACAGATAAAAAATCGAAAATTTCTTTTTAAAAATTAAAATACTTAGAACGTATTAAAAAATAAACGAAATACTGCATAATTTATGTTTACTTATAAGCTATCATATCCAACATATTTCATATTTTATTGTTATAACTGTCAAGTACCCAATATTTTATACATTTGTTTGTAGACGTTGAGCGCGTTCTTTCATTCAATTATTCAATCGCATTCATTGATTTGATTGTCTTTGCAGTGAATGATAATTCTGATCATTCAACCGCAGTTGCTTATAATTTAGATGGTTGACGGATGTAGTGATGTACTGTGTAGTTATTGGCCATTATTAATGCAGTTATTATTATGTTGCTATTATATATACCTTACCAATTATTATTATGTTTTTTCTTTCTTTTTCTTTTTTTTTGTCGTTTGAAGCGAATCTGATATTCAATTCAATATTCAATGGTAAATGGCCTGCAACTGTATATGGCCAATAGCTTTACTGTTTTCCCTACACACATATATATATTTTGTTTCACGTTTGCTGTAAATTTTTTTTTTTTGCTTGTTTTCTGATTTTTTTTCTCTCTCTTTTCTGTAAGTAATTTGTGTGTTTTTAGAATTATAACAGTCTGCTGCTGGGTTGGTGCATTAAATGTGTATTTTCTTATATAGTTTTAATATTATATATATATTTTTTTTAAATATTATTATAGCATTTTATATTTATATATATTATCTTTAATAATGTCCGATGACTCGTTTTGTTCCTATTTTTCAGCATATGACTCTGACATTTCTTATGCTTCCTGTGACGAATCTATTGACTCAAATTTATTAAAAAATCAGGTGGTTTCTATATTTAAGGACAATAGCAATTGTTTGAATGTGGTTCATATTAATGCCCAAAGTATACCGAGTCATTACTCTGAACTCGAAAGTGTTTTCTCCTGTGATCATATTCATGCTATCCTCGTTTCAGAAAGTTGGTTAAAACCCTCGCTTCATTCTTCTTTATATCCATTACCTGGTTTTATTCTTATTCGTAATGACCGGATAGGTAAAGGCGGTGGTGGAGTAGCTATTTATTTGCGAACTTCATTTGCATATAAAATTGTATTAACTTCCCCGTCGAGTTATTCCGCTTCCGCCGAATACCTATTCTTAGAACTCGATGTAAAGGGCACCAGGGTGTTGCTTGGGGTAGTGTACTGTCGTCCTTCCATTGACTACTTCTCCGGTCTGGAAAGCGTTTTCGATTCTATGGGGTCCGCGTACGCTCATTATATTATAATGGGTGACTTTAATACTGATTTACTAAAGGATTCGACCCGTAAGCAGAAATTGAAAGCCATAGTGGATTCAGTCAATCTTTCAATTGCTCCGTTGTCAGCTACTCACCACAATGTTGACAATGATCCTACCTGGTTAGACCTTATTTTAACCGCGTCTCCTGATCGGGTTTTGAGGCATGGCCAGCTTTCTGCTCCCGGGTTCTCTCGCCATGACCTCATTTACGTCTCATATAGGTGTAGACCTCCAAGATATGAGCCTACATTTGTTAATTTGAGGAATTTCAGAAGGATGGACATTGGGAAGCTGCTGAATGACGCTTCTGGTATAGATTTCCAACCGGTGACTGAGGCGTCAACAATTAATGATAAAATCTCCTACTTCAACACTTCTGTCATTAATTTGTATGACGTCCATGCTCCTATTCACAGAGTGAGGCTGAAGCGTGCTCCGGCTCCCTGGATGTCCAAGGGGATTCAAATGGCGATGAGAAGGCGGGATCGGGCCTTCCGTGTCTTCAAAAGGGACCGCACCGATTCCAATTGGTTAAGCTTCAAAGCAGCGAGAAAACCGTTTGCAACCAGATGGTGCGAACAGCCAAACGCCGATATATTCATGATAACATCTTTAATTCTTCTCCCGCTGAAGTGTGGAAATTTCTTCGTTCTCTTGGATTTTGTAAACCACAAACCTATGATTGCGCTCCGTTCCTCACTCTTGGTGCGATTAATGATTATTTTGTCACTACTTCGTTATTGGACCCTGCAATCAGACGTAAAACTCAGATTTCAATTGCAGCCATGCAATCACCCTGCATTCCCAATTTTCAGCTGTCTCCTGTGACCCAGATGGAAGTGATGACAGCTATTACGTCAATTAAATCAAGGGCCATGGGGTGTGATGACATTAGTAGGACCATGATTTGTCCGATATTAAAAATTCTTTTACCAACAATTACGCACATCATAAATTTTTCTTTACTATCGGGCCACTATCCTTCTATTTGGAAGAAAGCCTTTGTGCGACCTCTTCCTAAAGTTTCAACTCCTTCCTTACCAAACCACTATCGCCCAATCTCCATACTTCCTTTCCTTTCTAAAATTTTGGAAGCCTGTGTTCACAAGCAACTTTCCTCTTTTGTATGTAACCATAACCTACTGAGCGTGTATCAGTCTGGGTTCCGTCCTGGTCATAGCACCACTTCTGCATTGGTCAAAATCACGGATGATCTAAGACGGGCCATGGATAACAGAATGGTGACAGTAATGGTGCTAATTGACTTTTCAAACGCTTTTAACACAGTCGACCACGATATCCTCATTTCCATCCTTTCTCACTTAAGTTTCGCCCCATGTACCCTTAAGTGGTTTGCATCATATCTTCGCGACCGCCAGCAGGCAGTTCGTCTAGAGCGTAAGAGCTCTAAGTGGGCTGACATTGCTGCTGGGGTTCCGCAAGGCGGTATACTTTCTCCTTTGTTATTTTCGTTATTTATTGACTCCATCACTACACTTATAAACTGTTCGTATCATCTGTATGCTGACGATTTACAATTATATGTGCAGACAAATATCGGTGAAGTTGATAAAGCTATTCACACTATCAATAATAACTTACAGGCTGTGAAAGATTGGTCTAGTCTGTATGGCGTTTCTGTCAATCCCTTAAAGTGTCAGGCCATTGTAGTAGGCAGTTCGAGACTGCTGTCTAAAGTCGACTTTGCGAACTTACCCGCTATTACATACAACAATACCACCATTCCTCTTTGCAATTATGTGAAAAACCTTGGGCTTGTCATTGACAGCAGTTTGAGCTGGCGTGTACAAGTCACCGAGCTGAGCCGTAAGGTAAATGCCACTCTACAATCCCTATATCGGCTTAAAAAATTTCTGCCGCACAAAACTAAAGTCGCGCTAATTCACAGTCTCGTACTGCCTATTATCGATTACGCAGATGTGTGTTATCCAGACCTGACGGATGAACTTCTTGATAAGCTAGAGCGCCTTCTTAATAATTGTAAATATGATCATATCTCTAAATATAGACGTCAGCTTAAATGGCTAACTATTCGTCAAAGGCGTAATTCTAGAATTCTCCTGGTTCTGTATTCTATTTTACATGATCCAGCTTCTCCGCCGTATCTAAAGGAAAATTTTCAGTTTCACTGTTCGTCTCACGACAGCGGACTACGTTCGTCTAGAATTCTCAAAGTCAATATTCCACCGCATAATAGTGGTTTTTTCCAGTATTACTTCACAGTACAGCGATACTACTTTAGAACGCCCTGCCCGAAAACATCAGAAAAGCCACTTGTAGGAACACCTTCAAGAGAATGGTTCGGGAGCATTACCTTCGCATGTCCTCCAATACTTGAGTCTTCCAATTTTCCTTAACTCACTGTGTTGTATATATTTATTTGTATATATTATATTTGTATTATATATTTATATATTATTTATATTTATTATTATTATATGTAGATATTGTATGTTTTTTTTTTTTTTTTCTCTTACAGTTGTATTTCTTGTCTATGCCTACCACATGTTATCGCCATCACCCAGGGTCGACTGGCAGAGAATGCCATTAGGCATTAAGTTTACCCTTTGTAACCCTTAGTTTAAGGTGTACAAAAATAAATAAATAAATAAAAAAATAAATAAATTCCATAGACAAACTGGAGTTTGCATTACGACGCTGCGGAATGAACGTTTGGCGTTTGGTTATAACATTGATTTAGCGTTAGCGTGAGACGTTAACGCGTATTCCGTAGCGTGTGCGGAAAACGAAACGGTTGTATTTTGTCTAGGCCCGCAGGACGGAAACCGGATTGCAATGGATTGAGCAGTGCGTGAGTGGAAAGGAAGGAAAGCTCTGATGGATGAGGCGTTCAAGAGAAAGGAAAGGAAGTATAGATATGGGTCTATAATCAGAAAAGTTGCATGGATTGGATTTTTTAGGCAAAGGAATTACATGGGCATCTTTCCAGGAGGAAGGGAAGGTATTTTGTTGGATGGAGCTGTTTAAGATAAAAGTCATTGTCGGCGACTGACTAAAGAGAATTTATGAATAATTGTAATTAACGTATGTTTTAAGTCTTACTGAATATGTTTATATAAGTTACGTAAGTTTTAAGTTTTAGGATAAGACACGGTAGATGGCGCTATCGGTCGCATTTGTAATAATTTATTAGAGTTTTTAGGTATTTTTATGAAAATGGTATTTAAGGTTAAGTTTTTGAGTTATACACATGTTTTATGTTTTTAAAGTTTATGTTATCTCCTAGAATATGTTTCTAGCTTCATATTGATGTAAGTTTAGTAAGAATCAATTATGATAATTTCGAGATAATTAGGATTATTGACATGTAAAATTACGTAAGATGTACATTTTTGGAATATTTTCGTAAATAACTTCTTACCTATTTAAGATATGTATATGTAATTTATGTGGCTAAATAGGGCTAATTATAAGGATTCCAACGATATATGATACATGTATGTAAATTTTGGGAAATTAATAAAGAATGAGTGAAAACTAGGTCAGCCAAAGTGAAAATGAAACGAAAATGGGCCTAAAAAAGCGCGGCTCTCTTTACGGTATTGCTCTGGGGTAGCTCAGAAAACCAGTTTTCCGGCCTAAGCATGGTCTCGTCGTCTCCCGGCCAGCTACCGTCCCATCACGCTATTACCCACCATAGCGAAGCTGTTCGAGAGACTGGCGTTGAAGCGACTGCAGCCGTTACTTGTTTTAAGGGACGAGCAGTTCGGCTTCCGCGCCGGTCACTCGACAACGCTTCAGCTTACACGGGTGATCCACCATCTTACAAGCGAGGCCAACTACGGACGACACACGGTCGGCGTCTTTCTCGATATCGAGAAGGCGTTCGACCGCGTATGGCATCCTGGTCTCGTTTTTAAGCTGTTGGAGTCGCCCGTGCCGGCTTTGCTGGTGCGGCTAATAGCGTCGTTTCTAGATGGGCGGCAGTTCTTTGTATCGGTCGAGAACGTAGCCTCAGACCCCCGCCCAATACGTGCGGGCGTGCCTCAAGGCAGCTGCCTCTCGCCACTACTCTACGCACTCTACACCAACGACATTCCCACCCTCGAAGGTCACCTCGAGGAATGGGAAAGGGACGTAGAACTCGCGTTGTTCGCGGACGACAGCGCGTACTTCGCGTCCTCTCGTGATCCTGTGCTAGCAACACGCAGGATGCAGCGCTTGCTGGACCTGCTCCCAGAGTGGCTGGACAAGTGGCGTATGGCCGTCAACGTCGGTAAGACGGTCGCGACACTTTTCAGCCGCAGGCGTACTATGCCGCCGCCGCTACGTTTCCGTGATCGGGAAGTAGCTTGGCAGCCCACAGTTAGGTACTTGGGATGTCACATTGATCGCTCGCTGCACATGGTGCCTCAGGTGGACCACGTGATCCGACAGGCC
Organism: Epargyreus clarus clarus; assembly: GCA_014595695.2. NCBI lineage: Eukaryota > Metazoa > Arthropoda > Insecta > Lepidoptera > Hesperiidae > Epargyreus > Epargyreus clarus. Next base: position 216,951 of record JACTTY020000175.1, read on the forward strand.
CGTGCTGCACGAGCGATGCTCCGACCAGTGTTGGCATCTCATCTACCGACCCGTACTAAACTAAGGGTGTACAAGTTGTACGTCCGATCACGCCTAACTTACGCGGCGCCAGCATGGTATGCTCTGGTGTCAGAGTCCAACCGTAAGCGTCTCCGTACTGTGCAGAACCAGGCCCTACGAACGATCGTGAGGGCGGGCCGCTATGTTCGGAACGACGTGTTGGAGCGCGACCTCAAGGTTCCGACCTTGGACAGGTTTGTGGCCAGGTTGGCGCATCGTATGTACGCATGCGCCGACAATGGGCCACATGCCCATCTGAGAGGCTTCGCGCCCCTCCACGCTCGACCCCCCGACGGTCGCCCGCTCCCTCGTGAGCTCGAGGGGCAGGTGTCCTCCGACCATCTGGAGGACTGAAAATCTGCACACGCAGCCTAGCGCAGGTCACGTTAGGACCGACTGCTGCACCGCTGCCTCACGGCAGCCCACAACACCGGTGGGCAGTGTTACCCACTGAGGAGATTGCCCGGGCAAGGAGGGATCCCTCGAGGCCCGCAGACCCTGCGCCAAGCGGCGAAGTCACGCCGCGGCATAGGACGACCGCTTTCGTTTCGTTCTAAGCATGGTCTCAGCAGAGAAGAATACCAAGAAGACTCCTGAAGAAGAAGAAGACTCCCGAAGAAGAAGAAGACTCCTGAAGAAGAAGAAGACTCCTGGAGAAGAAGAAGACTCCTGGGAAAAAGAAGGAAGACGGAAGCGTTCCTGTTTAAGAAGAGGAAGTAGGGGTTAGGTCGGGATAGGGAAGAGGCTTTGGCTGGCCTACACTCTTGTTTCTATTGCACGTCAATTATTGTTTCTATTTGCACGTCACCCCTTCCCCGCACCTACCCTCTCTACGGCACGGGACAGGCGCAACTCCCCGACGCGACGACTACCACCACGAGCGGGCTTCCGGCGCCGGACGGAAGAAGGCCGTCCGTACAACATCACGCCCGCACCCCTATACGGTCGCAGGTTAGGTGGCGGCGTGGCATACCACCACACCGCCGAACACACAGCGCCCCGCGACAACAGCTGGTCCTTCGAGCCGGATCATCATCGTGCTAGTCGTCATATCGTCGGGTTACTGACGCCGCCATGCCGATCACACGGAGCCAGAGGGGAACCTCGCCGCCGAACCAGTCGACTGCGCCCCGCGCCACGGAAAGCGCGCAGGGGACAACTGACTTTTCGGGGACATCGGGCACCGCAACTGAGGGTACGCTTACAACATATGAGTCTAGAGTCACTTCAGGCACCTTGGCGACTGTTCCAGCTGCTCCAGGTGTTCCAACTGCTGCAACAGCTGGAACCCGGAAAACGCGGTCGGTGAAGTCGACGAAACGTCGGGAGATGGAAGCCAAGCTGGAATTGGCGCGCCGACAGCTGGAAGAAGCGAAGGCAGCTGCAGAACTTGCCAAGGCGCAGTGGGAGATGGTCCAGGTGGAAAATGAAGAGTCCGAGGTCGAGGATGAAGACTGGTCGCATAACGCGAACATCCACACATGGGTGCAGTCGACGGTGGAGAGGATGTCCGGGGCGGGGCATCAGGGGGAGGTGTCCGGGGAGGGGCACCGACTGGGGGCGTCCGGGGAGGGGCGAGCCAGTCAACCTCCAGTCACTATCGTCAAGCCTGAAGATCAAGCGGAACCTTCAAGTAACGGGACCAAGGAATTGGCTGAGGCCATCATGAAGGCCATTAGTGTTGCTCCGAGGAATGCATCGCAACCTAACTACGTACACGAATTACCCGACTTCGATGGAAGAAGCGAAGAATGGATCGCCTTCAGGACGGTATAAGAGGACACCGCACCGCTGTTTACGGATGCACAGAATATGGCGCGGCTGCGGCGGTCAATTAAGGGCACGGCAAGGGAGGCTATCAAGAGCCTATTATATTCAGAGTGCCCTCCTGAAGAAGTAATAGAAGCTCTTCGTCGAAGGTTTGGAAGACCAGAAGCCCTGATCCTGATGGAACTGGAAAAGGTAAAGAATCTTCCTAGGATCAACGAAAATGCGCGCGACATCTGCGTGTTCGCCAGTCGAGTGAACAACACCGTCGCGACAATACGGGGGCTAAGAAGACCGCAGTATCTACACTCACCGGAAATGGTAAGGATTATCGTGAGCAAGATGCCGGCGGTATTGCAGTATCGGTGGTACGACTTCGCCGCCGACGCAGGAGATCAAGATCCAGACCTGGTGCATTTAATGAAGTTCCTCAACAGGGAAGCGGACCGGTGTGGACCATACGCGACGCAGGAGACTACGCAGCAGCCGCGCCAGCCTCCCAGACGTCAATTCACGAACACCACGTCCGAACAAATGGAAGAAAAGAAGACCTGTCCACATTGCCAGTACGAGCATCACCTCTTCGAATGTCGCAAATTTCTACAGCTGCCAATGAAGGAACGGTGGGACGTCGCTACTAAGTCGAAGATGTGTTTCAAGTGTCTTCAAGGACGACATCGGAAGGAAACATGTCGGCGTCCACCGTGCAAGACATGTAAGCGGTGGCATCACTTCGTGCTTCATGAAGAACGATGGTCTCACCCGATGCCCGAAGAGAAGAAAGAAATTGCGAATAACGTCATGCTCCCGGTGAACACTGCAAGGACAGCGAAGGCATATTTGAAGATGGTTCCTGTTGAGCTATATGGACCGAAGGGAGCTGCCCGGATCCTGGCGTTACTGGATGAGGGGTCAACTGTCACGCTTCTCGACTCTGCGGTTGCAAGACAAATCGGCCTCAAAGGACCCGTGGAAGCACTCACCTTGGAGACAGTAGGTGGGAAGACCATCTCCAAGCAAGATTCAATGAAGGTCAACGTCAGATTGAAGGGAATGCACCAGATCAAGAAGAGAACCATCTCTGGGGCCCGTACGATAGACGACATCAATCTGACGCCTCAGAGGTTGGAAATAAGGAGAATTGAAGAATGCGCTCATCTCAAGCCAATGTCGAAACAATTGTATTATGAAGAAGAGTCACCCAAGTTGTTAATCGGACAAGACAATTGGGAGCTCATCGTGTCCAGAGCCACACGCAAGGGGAAAAGAAGTCAACCCGTAGCATCATTGACCTACCTAGGGTGGGTGCTACACGGGTCCGATGGAGCAGCATCAAGACCTGTGAACTTCGTAACCTGCGCGCACGTGTCTTCTAAAGAAGAGGATTTGGAAAAGGTCATCAAGGAACATTTCGCCGTGGAATCGTTGGGGATCCAGCCACGTCGACCGACCACAGACATAGAAAGGGCTCTGGCAATTTTAGAAGAAACGACAAAGAGATTGGACAATGGGCGCTTCGAGACCGGCTTGCTATGGAAAAACAAGGAAGGGAAAATGCCCGACAACTACAAGCAAGCGGAAAACCGGTTAAGGAACATCGAAAAGAAACTGGATGGGGATCCGGCACTGAAGCAGGAGTATGAACGTCGGGTAAAGAATCTCGATAGTAACGACGCAACGAGGGACGTGCCCAAGGACTTCGGGAGTGGACACAGATGGTTCAACGGACCTTCATTCCTGGCACAAGAGGAGGAAGATTGGCCGAAACCACGTAGTTTCAAGGCGGAGCCCACGGGAGAAGAGAAGGAGAGGTCAACTGTGGGGGCAACGAAGCCCGTTAATCGGCATCCAACTCCGAACCCAGTCAAGTTCTCAAGTTGGACTCGACTAGTGAGAGCGACCGCAAGGGTACTACAGTTCGTCGACCTGTGCCGAAAGAAGAAACACGCAGTGAACGTGTCCCGCAAGTCTGAGCGTCAAGATCCTACCTGGAAAAGAAATAAGAAGAAAGCCAAGGTAGCAATGAAGCCCGTGAACAAGAAAACCCAAGAAAGAAGATTCATTCCCCTCGAACCCGACCAAAAAAGAGAAGCCGAAAATATCCTATTACGAAGAAGCCAAGAAGAGAGCTTCCAAGATGAAGTACGCTGCGTCAAGAAGATGAAGCCATTCGAGAAGAATAGCAGGCTTAAGAAATTGGATGTCGTCATGGAAGATGGACTACTACGACTCCGAGGAAGAATCAACGCGGCAAGACACACTCGGCAAGATAAGAAACCTGTGGTGTTAGACAGCAAGCACCACATCACCAGACTGCTCATCGCGTACTACCATGAAGAATTTAACCATGGTAACCACGCGACGGTGATCAACGTGTTGAGGCAGCGCTACTGGATCCTGGGACTACGGTCTGCGGTGAGAGCGACGGTTCATCGGTGTCAGTGGTGCAAGGTGTACCGCGGCACGCCACGACTCCAGCCGATGGGGAATCTCCCGCTGGAACGGTTACGGCATGGGGAACCGCCGTTCACATGCACCGCCGTGGACTACTTCGGGCCCATGAGCATCACGGTGGGTCGGCGTCATGAGAAGAGGTGGGGCGCTCTGTTTACGTGCCTCACAACCAGAGCCGTCCACGTGGAACTGGCAGCATCTCTGTCAACGGACTCCATGATCCTGGCGCTACGAAGAATGGCAGCAAGAAGGGGGATGCCGAAGACGATCTTCAGCGACAACGGCACCAACTTCGTGGGGGCCAACAAGGAACTTCAAGAAGCCCTCGCCAGCCTCAACAAAGAAGACCTCATCACCACAACCGAGCGAATGAGCATCAGGTGGAAATTCATACCACCTGGGGCTCCGAACATGGGCGGGGCATGGGAGCGCCTGGTCCGTTCCATCAAAACGGCCTTGGCGGTCACCCTCAAGGAAAGGCATCCCAAGGAAGAAGTCCTGTACACTCTGCTATTGGAGGCGGAGCACCTGGTGAACTCAAGACCTCTCATCGAAGCCGACGAAGACAATGAAGAAGGTGCCCTCACTCCCAATCACTTCTTAATTGGGAGATCCTGCGGCACAAGATTGGGAACGTTCACCGACGAAGACCTCACCGGCCGGCGCACATGGAGGACGGCGCAGCGACTAGCCGACCACTTCTGGAGCAGATGGGTGAAAGAGTATCTTCCAACTCTGATCCCGAGAAGAGTCGACGCAAGAGCTGCCACAAGGGACTTGCAGTGTGGAGACACGGTCCTAATAGTGGACTCCACGCTGCCACGAGGAGCCTGGCCGAGGGGTGAGGTGGTCCGAACCTTCCCTGGGCCCGACGGTCGCACCAGGGTATTGGAGGTGCGCACTACGGGGGGCGTATTGAAACGTCCCAGCTCCAAGTTGGTGCTACTGGTACCAGCACGACGTGATGAAGAGCAAGCGGTCGACGACACAGGCGGTGGAACATCGACCAGCGAGCCAGACTGCGGGGAGGCGGTCGTCACGTCGAGCCACGAGCATGGAGTCGCCGGGCCAGGAGTTGGTGCTACGCACGAGGGGGAGGATGTCGGCGACTGACTAAAGAGAATTTATGAATAATTGTAATTAACGTATGTTTTAAGTCTTACTGAATATGTTTATATAAGTTACGTAAGTTTTAAGTTTCAGGATAAGACACGGTAGATGGCGCTATCGGTCGCATTTGTAATAATTTATTAGAGTTTTTAGGTATTTTTATGAAAATGGTATTTAAGGTTAAGTTTTTGAGTTATACACATGTTTTATGTTTTTAAAGTTTATGTTATCTCCTAGAATATGTTTCTAGCTTCATATTGATGTAAGTTTAGTAAGAATCAATTATGATAATTTCGAGATAATTAGGATTATTGACATGTAAAATTACGTAAGATGTACATTTTTGGAATATTTTCGTAAATAACTTCTTACGTATTTAAGATATGTATATGTAATTTATGTGGCTAAATAGGGCTAATTATAAGGATTCCAACGATATATGATACATGTATGTAAATTTTGGGAAATTAATAAGAATGAGTGAAAACTAGGTCAGCCAAAGTGAAAATGAAACGAAAATGGGCCTAAAAAAGCGCGGCTCTCTTTACGGTATTGCTCTGGGGTAGCTCAGAAAACCAGTTTTCCGGCCTAAGCATGGTCTCAGCAGAGAAGAATACCAAGAAGACTCCTGAAGAAGAAGAAGACTCCCGAAGAAGAAGAAGACTCCTGAAGAAGAAGAAGACTCCTGGAGAAGAAGAAGACTCCTGGGAAAAAGAAGGAAGACGGAAGCGTTCCTGTTTAAGAAGAGGAAGTAGGGGTTAGGTCGGGATAGGGAAGAGGCTTTGGCTGGCCTACACTCTTGTTTCTATTGCACGTCAATTATTGTTTCTATTTGCACGTCACCCCTTCCCCGCACCTACCCTCTCTACGGCACGGGACAGGCGCAACTCCCCGACGCGACGACTACCACCACGAGCGGGCTTCCGGCGCCGGACGGAAGAAGGCCGTCCGTACAACATCACGCCCGCACCCCTATACGGTCGCAGGTTAGGTGGCGGCGTGGCATACCACCACACCGCCGAACACACAGCGCCCCGCGACAACAGTCATGGTAGGTAAAAGTATGTCAACGAGAGGGATGATCATTTTACGGCTAATGCAGTCGCTACCGACCGCATTAGATGTTATGGAGAGTAACGCCCTCTTGACATCACGATCCGAAAATTGACTAAAAGAAAATAGCGAATAGTTAGGATTGGGAATATGAGAAAGGTGATTAAGAGTATTTTGCTTCGTTTTGCCATCTATGTAAGAAGAGACGGAAAAATGACAATTTAAATTGTTAAGGTCGAGATTGTGTGGAAGAGATTTTTTCCTTGATTTCCCAATGCCTAATGTTTTAAGAAATTTCCAGACACTACTAGGGTCTTCGTTCTGAACAAACTTATGGATATGGCGTCGTTGTAAATCTCTACACATATTACATATTACAGCGATTTCTTGCGGATTTGTACCGTTCGAAATTAGCAGCGCTGGCATCTGACTTACTTGATTTAGCTGAATTTTTCCGGTTAATTAATATTCTCACATCATCAGTAAGCCATGGAGCATGTGGATGCCGGATTCGGACTGGACGAACAGGAGCGTGCTGGTCGTACAATTGTACTAGCAAGGAATTAAAAATTGCCACCTGCTCGTCAACAGTGCTCGCGCTCTCTATGGCACTCCAATTAATTTCGGCAGCATCGTGCCGGAGTTTTTCAATGTCCAACCCACTAAAATTCCGCTGAAGGAGAATTTTTGACTTAGCTTTAGGAGGTCGGATTTTATAAGACAAGAAAAGGAGATCATGGTACGAGAAACCCTCAGCAGCGCACTGGCCATGCTTTGCAACGTGATCCAATGATGAAACCATCATTAAATCTAGCAGAGATGGGTCGCAGTTTGGAAAAAAGTGTGTAGCACTGAGAGGCAATATATGTAAATTAGCAGCGTCGACTAAGGATTGTAGTTTTCGCGATCTGACATCCTGCTTGAGTAAACAAGTGTTAAAATCACCCATAATAATTGTATGGTCGAAAAGAGGACAATGATCTTCAAGCAGTTTGTCTAAGCAGGTGAAGTAGTCGACGCTGAGTGAAGGGCTGTAAAAAGCACCAAGAAGTACTTTGGCATTTGAAAGATGGACTTCCAGGAAAAGATGTTCAGCTTCGTTCCCAGAAACACCCTGCCCTGACATACTTATGACTGAAAAAGGAATATTGGATTGTTAATATTCCTACGTAACACGCACGAGAGGAGACGCGCGGGCGGAGGAGGCGGGCAACGTCATCGGCGCGGGCGGTGCGGTGGTGGTACGAGCCGAACATCACTCACGCTTGCGACCTCCGTCGGCCACGGACGATTTCTTTTTAAATATTGTATCCACCGGGAAACCCTAATGTAATTAAGCGGCCTATTAAACCAGCAAAATACAGTCCACTCTCTCATTTAAGTCCCAGGACCCTAACCTAACACATCAACCCCAACACGAACCGAACATCTGCCGGGGTACCGCAAGGTGGCGTGTTGTCTCCTCTTCTCTTTTCACTTTTCATTAACTCTGTAAGTCTCAATCTAACTTCTCTCTATCACCTTTATGCAGATGATCTCCAAATCTACCAACAAGCAACATTAGTAGATCTACCTAAGACTATCGACGCCTTAAACAGTGACCTAAAACGTATCTTGACTTGGGGCGAGTCTCATGGCCTTAAAGTTAATCCGAGAAAAACACAGGCTATGATAATAGGTAGCTCTCGCTTACTATCCAGATTAGACATGAGTTTGATACCAAGCATAAGTTTTGATGGAATATGTATTCCATATATTGACAAAGTCAAGAATCTCGGCATATGCCTAGACAGACATTTATCATGGGCACCTCAAATTGACGAGGTGAGTAGAAAAATGTTTTCCGTAATAGGGTCACTCAGAAGACTTCACAACTTTCTCCCTACTGCTACTTAAATTGCGTTAACCCAATCCTTACTCTTTCCAATTCTCGACTATGCCGATGTTTGCTATCTTGATCTCACTGAGGAGCAACTTAATAAACTTGAGCGCCTTCAAAACTTATGCATTCGTTTCATATTTGGCATTCGCAAATATGACCACATATCCGAGTATCGTGTAAAACTCAAGTGGCTCCCAATCCGACTTCGCCGGAATATGCATATTCTTTCTGCATTATACTGCGTGCTGTTTAGCCCCATCGCTCCTTCATTTTTAAAGGTTTGAACCCTTTGTGGTTCGACTCCGGCGGCACCACCGCCACACCTATTTCTACCTAATAACAGCAGTGTTAAGCGCTGCTGTGTTCCGGTTTGAAGGGTGTGGTAAGGGAGACAGACTTTTCCGAGGCGTTCCAGCTTAGTCTTCAGGGGTAGCGGCGCATCTGTGGCCGACCTCAGGTAGGAATATCTAATCCTATCTGGGGTTGATTACAGATGTCCATGGGCGGCAGTAGCCACTTACCATCAGGTGGACTGCATGCTCGTCTGCTACTCTTATATTATAAAAAAAAAAATAAAAAAATATTTAAAAGACCGTTTCCAGTATCTTTACCTTACTCATGACCACTGTCTTCGCTCCTATATTAATCTCTCTCTCCGAACTCCGACTCATACTACGTCCTTCTACAAAAACTCCTTTTCCTCTGTTGCTGTTTGCCTGTGGAATAAATTACTTTTGTCCATACGCCGCGCTAAATCGCTTGACGAATTTAAAAATCAACTGAGGAAACATTATTTATAAATCTTGTTTTTTTTCCTCCCTTGCTCTCGGCATTTCCACATTTAAGTTTTGTTCCTTTTCTTTTTTCAATTATTATTATTATTATATATTTTATTTGGTCTATTATTATTGCTATTTTATCTGATGTGCTTTTGTCTTTTTTGTTTTTCTTGTCCTTCATTTATTATCGGATTCCTACATCTTATGTTATTATTGTTTACTGTAATTCTATTCCTTGTGGTCTGCTCCACCTCTTACTTCGCACACCCTATCCTACTTTCCTTATTTTTTCTTTTCTCTTTCCCATGCATAGGTTGTCTGGAAGAGATCGCTGCTTAGCGATAAGGCCGCCTATTGCATACTGTTTTTACCTTAATTAATACTGTTAAATTCTACTGTAAGTGTGCAATAAAGAGTATTCTATTCTATTCTAAAGATAAATTGCAACTCCCCCACCGCCCCGCACAGTGCGATCGTTGCGGATTAAATGAAATTCTGGAAGAGAATAAGCCGTAGATGGAAGACATGGTTTCAGCCACGATTCTGAAACGAGAATAGCATGGATATGTGTGCTATCAAAAGTTGACAACAAGTCGGGGTAATGTGCCAGAATGCTCTGTGCATTTATGTGGACAACATTAAAATTTTTCAGTACATCTGAGAAATAAGAATCTAGTGTAACATTTAGAGGAGGAGTACTTTCGAAGCTGTCGTTACTACTTAATCCGTCTGAGGCAGAAGAGAAGGAGAGTGAGTGTTCGCTGCTATTATCAAATGACATAAAATAGGCAATTAAGATTTTAAATGAATAAATGAAATCAAATATTTCTAAATAAATAGACAAATATATATAAAGTAAATTACTTTGACTCCTACCCGCCAGCAATTTGGAAAGAAATCAAGTATTTTGGTAACAAAAACTTATTGCATAAAATGAAATAACACAGAAAAAAAAAACAGGAAAATTATAAGCCACAAGTATAAATTACAAAGAAAAGAAAACATAACAAAAATTAAAATAGAAATGCAATATAATAGGGCATAAATAAAATGAGGCAACATTAATTTCGATACTCGACTGTCACATCACACAATCAACTTATTTACTCAGATAAATCTGATGCGACAAAAGTGTCTATAGCAGACAAATAGGTGTTAGGTAGTAATGTCATTGTTATTTGTCATTACTAAGCTGTCAGCTATGAGCTGTCGGCTTTTATAGTTTGACGTTACTGATTACTGACATATGATGATTGATTTTGATGGTTTGATGAGAAAATAAGTAAAAAAAACAAGGTGAATATTAAATAATAAATACGAAACTACCGCGGATAAGTAACAAGTATCACCAAACAAAACAACAAAAACAAAAACAATGCAAGAGACAGTCTACAACAGAAGTTATATTACAATTTAAAACGATGCCAAAAGAATAAAAATGCTACAGGAAAATCACCAACGAAAGGTTTACAAACACAAAAGAAACTTACAGTTGCCAAGTTCACTTATTTTTATGAAGTCGCTTATTGCGAGTTACTTCCCTGCCGTCCTGGGGTTTTGCACTTGGCACAGGCTGCACAGAAGAGGAGGATGCTGTCGCACTTGGGATGGCTTCGAGCTCCGCCAAGCATTCCACCTGGTGGTGTGTGCCATCAGAAGAGAGAACGTGTATGACACCATCACGGGTCCAGCAATTTGTGGCACCAAAGAGTTGCCTAGCCCACATAAAGATGATGTGGATGTGACATATTTCTGAAGTTAGCGTTCATATTAGACACGCTGTTTACATCGTTATCCAACGAAATATATTGAGCGCCGACTTCAGAAATATGTACTAAACCAACATTTATTTTAATTATTTTTTACTTTGTAGTGACATAGAAGGCGGTTGTATTTTTTGTTAATTTTTTTTTAACAATCGATAGTGCATCGCCGCTGAGCGAAGAAATGAGATAATGAAACTTCTCGGTATCGGTAAGCGAATCCGAGTTGTGTATTAATGCGTTAAAAGTATCAAAATATTCAGGCCACTTTTTGATGTTACCACAAAAATTGCAGTTTTAGGTAACCGAATATTTGATGACGTATTATTACAAGTTTGAGACGATTAGATTTTAGTTAAATTACGATAAATAGATAAAACTCGAAAATACATATCATCAAAACGTTCCTGAATTTCATTATCCTCATTTTCAGGATCATTTAAAATTTCCAAAATTGTAAAATGAGCATCTTCAAAATTAGCGGCAATTTGTTTAACTTTCTGATGATACGATAAAAACAAATCTCGCTGCGATGAGTCATCTATGGCCAAGATACCTATTTCTAGAGCCTTGGTTAATCGTTTATAAGCGATGGTTCGTTTCCTACGCAATGAAGGCAAGTCTTGATGAGTATAATCGATATCAACCGATTTAGATTTAGATCGTTTAAACGTACTTAATTTACGAGCCGAATGTTTTCTTAAAATCGACATTTTTAAGAATAAAAGAAAAAAAATCTCGTAAAAAAATATACAGTGTAAACTCCATGTAACGTCACTCGATTTAACGGCAAACTCTCTAAAGCGTCGAAAACAATTGGCTTAGTTGGTTTAGCTTGTATTCCATACAATGATACACTCTACATAGCATCACACCCACTCTCAATAACGACCACAATTGAGTAATAAAAAGTACCTTTTAAGTTGCTAAAATTAGTAAAAACTGCGCACCTGTGTACGTTCTTTTGTCGTTTTATTATCCTAGCCCGCAATAAACTCGACTGTCGGCATCATGCATACGAAACTTTTTAAGAAATTCGTTATTTTGTTTACAAATTGGATTGCTTGCACGTGTAGACTGTGGTGACCAATGACATTTTATACTTATAGACAGGTTATACCCGTACTAACTTGACCGAAAACTTGAGCGAAACTCCATTGATAGCACACATGCACGTTTTTTATTTTACTTACCTTTCACTACTTAGACAAATGTTCTCTAAGGGACAGAGCTATTAGAACAATGTGATAAAAAAGACAACTAGTGTTTGACATTGCGTTTAAAGTGTACGCCAACGTAAATATTGACCATGGAATATAGTGACCAATGATTACTTCAGTCAAAACGGGACATCGATTTTTTTATGTCAACTACTTTTTATTTGAAAAAATATGGTTTAAAAAACTAAAAACACGTTATTATGATAAAATCAACTAAAAAGTAGAAAATAATTTTCAATCTAGGGATTATTTAAGGAACAGTAAATAGTATAATTGAGGAAAAAGTGTGGGGCGCTTTTCGAAAACTGATAAATGGAGCACCCCATGCTTTTTTCACAATTTTACTATTTATTGTTATTTAATTAGAAGTTACTTAATTAAACGTTACTAATAATTCAAGATGGCGGAAATTTGCTTTTAAAACATTGTTATTTTAAATTTATGGATTTTAATATTTAGTTATCATTACTGTTATTTGGGAAAACGGACCAATTTTGTGTCCCGAGGTTCTTTTCGGAGACAACGGGACGAAGCATCGAAAAAAGGGACTGTACCGTTCAAAACAGGACATATGGTCACTTGATCCATTGATCCGCATGCTTGTCAAAGACAAAGAAATAATGGGACAGAAGGTAAAAAATATACAAAACTGTTGATATGTTTTAGTGCGCCGTTTACGTAGAAATTTTATAGTACATTTTAACTAAATAATTTATTATATAAATATATAATTTAAAAGTCTGATACAAAATATGTAGATTTTATGGTTTATTCTATTTTATCTTTAAATAATGTATCTATACAGATCGATTGGTTTAAAATAGACAATTTAAAAATATAATCAATTTTTTATTCAAAATAGGTTCTTTATTCTTTTTTAATGTAATTTCATCTACCACCACTTCACAAGGTGTTTCGATATGGAGAAGAAGCGAAAAATTTCTGGCTATACAAAGATTGTTTATCAAGTTCAATAAAGACGTAGATAGGTTACTAACAAAACAACCGGCGCTTGTTAGTGGCACTCATCGGGAGAAATACACACTACTTTATAAATATTATATTTAAACAACACACTAATAAATAGTTAAGAGGAGCAAGTAGGACGGCATGTTCGCCTCTTAATGTGCGGGCGATAGGTGCGCCGGCGGCGGCATCCGCGGCGCGCGGCCAGTCGCCCCACTCCTCGACCACTTGGCCTACGGCGGTGGGCAGAGACGGACGCTCGCGATAATTTGTAACCGATCCCAATTAAACAGTTAAAATACAGTCCACTTCTTTCATTTCGAGCCCTATGCATATTAGGTTGTCCCTGTAGTTCCGGGACTAGAATAGGGCTACGGTATCCCCTGCCTGTCGTAAGAGGCGACTAAAAGGGGGCTTTCGGGGTTGCGGGCGACAAGAGTGGGAGCTCGAACCGCCCGACCAGCGGCCCCGGGAAGGACGACGGTATGTGTGGTCGCATACCGTCGTACACACCAGATGGTGTGGCGAGCGTCAAGCTCGCCTGGGCGGAGCCCGACGGGGCAACGCGCTAAGAGGACTCCGGTTGTGTTCCTTTGGAGATCCCGAAGCCCTCAACGCAGCGCAGAGGACGGCCACCGAGGGGGTTTTAGTGCGGTAAAAATACCACATAACCCGGCGTCGCTCCCACGTTGTCGGGTACCTTTTGAAGGTTTCCCCTTCGATAACAAAAAAAACAAGTAATTTAATTAAAAATTCAAAAACCCGACTGCACTAAACAGGCTGAAGTAAAATTACCAAAAACGGTGAAATAGGCGTTTCTTTATTTTTATGCAAAAAGCTAAATACAAAGTTTCATAGTAGATATCTGCTTCAAAATCCAAAGATGTTAAAACAATATTATCCTATTCTATCCTCGTAGTGCTCATTTACGCTATATAAATAACCTATGAGTAAAATACCAGCACTCTAAAGTGCAGCGGTTTCCCTTAGCGTTGATCTTTGGCACAGCAACACTACTCATTTAGTCAGACAGTCATCTCGATGTAATATATATGTATATGTATGCGTAATCTACCCTTTTAATTTCCTTTGTTTTGATACCCTACTCGATAGGTTTGGTATTTTTTTAAAACGTGTTACTATTTCGCAAAAAATAACCATTTACGATCTATAAAAGATCTATCCGGTGATTATATTACCTCGTTAGGGGTAGAATTTCATTATTTTTATCCAACAAGCCTGATACAACATTTTATAGTGTTTGCTTCAAGATCGGCGGTTGTTCAAATGAACTTTTAACCCTTATTTTACCCTCTACGGGGTTGATTTTTCGGAAGGGGATAGATAGGTGTGTCTTTGTTCCTACCCAGAAAGCCAAATACTAAATTTTATAGTAGTTGCTTCAAAATTAAAGGATTTCAAAAAAACTGATTTTCCCTATTTTACCCTCTTAGGGGTGGAATTTCCAAAAGGCCTTTCTTAATACTTATTTACGCTATATAGCGAACCCATGTGCAAAATTTTAGAACTCTAACATGAGTGGTTTTGGCTGTACGTTGATTTCTGAAAAATGAAAAAGTCTTTTAATTAGTCAGTCAGTCAGTCATCTTGCTGTTTTATATATATACAAATATGTTTTTATAATCTACGTTTAATTTACTTTCATTTGATACCCCACTCGATAGGTTTGGTTAACTTTTTTTTTTAAATGTGTTACTATTTCGCGCCAAAAATTCGCCCTTTTGAATTATTTTCTCTAACACCTATCTAAGGACACTCGGGTCATTGAGACGAATATAATGACACCTTAACTGTCGAAATTTATCCAGCCGTTTGTAAAATCGGATCAAATAAAGAAAGACAAATATACAAGATACGCGCGAAAAACATAACCCTTCCTTGGCAGTCGGGTAAAAAGGCATATTAGGTGCTCTAACACGGCACGTCTAACTGAATATGCAAAAAAAGGATAAACATATAACTTTATGCGTGGCAATCATGATGACTATTCGTTAAAGATGAGTTTAAGTCTGATCCGTCTATATGAATTAATTGAATAGCTACCTATAATGTGCTTGGTATAGAGAGAATAAATTCGTATATGCAATAATTTAATATGGTATTAGTATTAAGGGAAAAATACGTAATTCAGTGCGTGTCTCTGCGTGAATGTTGCATGGAATGGAGAAAGGTGTTCAAGAGTGTTTTATGATTAACTACTAGTATGATTTTTGGATGCAGGCAAAATAAAAAATAAATTCTTTGGTTTTGTAAGATTTAATTATCATCGTCCATGGTATATTCAGAGCAAGTCCGACTCTAATAATTTGGATGCGAATCGTCTTCCCTTCTTACCTTGCGAACAATGTCCAACCACTTTAGTCGCCCTATTTCATTTAATGGGAACCTAAAACATACACAGAAATACAATCACTACACAGAAATAGTATTAGAAAAAATATCGACTTAAACATCAAATTAATAAATATAACTTTCAAATTAGTAAATGATTTGTGTAGTTTCTTACGATATATATACCAATAATGTACCTTCTGGACTATTTATTAATTTAATCTATGATACATGGATACGCACAATTCATAACGCTTCTCTTTTACACTTAGTAATATGCCCATCTTTTTATTCGCTCTATTATCTGTGACATATATTTACGCTAAATTTAATTTGAATTATTGAAAAATCGATAATAACTTCTTGAAATTGAAATACTTACGAATGATAAGTGATTCCACCACCTTGGGTGATTTTTCCGCTGTAGTTTGTGCAAAATATCATGACACAAGACGGCATTTTTAATCACTTTTCAACACAGAAACTTTGACATAGACACGACCATTCTGAGAGGCGCGCGGCCCGTGACTAAGTTGTCATAGGCCAATTAGCCCATGAATCATGTGCCAAATTTCGAACGTGTATGACTCATCTACGTCTTTATTAGTAGTATATCGATGGTGGTGACTAATAAGTAGGAGTCATGGATTACAACGTTATCATATTCTTAGTTACTCACAAACTTGCAAACTGTAAACATGGCTAGTAAAAGAAAATCACTGTGTATTGATGAAAAAGTTTTACTGATACGCGCTATAGAAACGGGAGAGAAGATAAGTGATGTTGGCAAACGCTGTGGATTTAGTCGCTCTACCGTGTCCACAATATGGAAAAATAAAGAAAAAATTCTACAAGCTGAGGGCGAGGGAAAATCTTCCAAAAAATTAAAGAAACCTAAATACGAAGATTTAGATCAATCTATACTATTATGGTTTCACCGACAACGCCAGAATAATATGCCTATGTCGGGACCACTCGTGAAAGCGAAGGCGGAGAATTTTGCTGAAGAACTTGGTTTAACTTCTTTTAAAGCATCAGAAGGATGGCTCGGAAAATTCAAGCAACGTCATCATATCAACTATGGTAAAATAAGTGGCGAAGCACGAAGTGTTGATACGAATGTGACTCATGATTGGATTACTAGAGTGTGGTCAAAATTCATAGACAAATACGCCCCAAGTGACATTTTCAATGCTGATGAAGCAGGAATTTTCTATAAGTTGACTCCAGACAAAACTCTGAAGTTCAAAGGGGAAAAATGTGTAGGAGGAAAGCTTTCCAAGGAACGTATTACGGTGCTTTTGGCTGCTAATATGGATGGCACAGAAAAAAAAAGGCTAATGGTAATAGGCAAATCAAAAAATCCGCGTTGTTTTAAGAACATTAAAAAATTGCCAGTGACGTATAAAGCTAATAAATCAGCTTGGATGACCAGTCAACTTTTTGAAGAAGAAGTGCGAAAGTGGGATGCAGAATTAAAGGGACGAAAAATTTTACTTCTTGTTGACAACTGCCCTGCCCACCCATTTATATCAAACCTTCAAAACATAGAGTTGGCATTTCTTCCTCCAAATACGACTAGTATCTTACAGCCAATGGACCAGAGTGTCATTAAAAGCCTCAAGGGTCACTACAGAAGGAAATTATTGATGGAGCTAGTCGAATCTGAAGGTAAAACTTCTGTTAATATGCTGCATGCAGTAAATTTTTTATCTGAAGCCTGGAAAGAAGTGACACCCACAACTATACAGCACTCTTTTCGACATGCTGGACTTTGTACCAATTCTACGATTGATGAGGTGGACACAGAACCTCAGTTTGATAGCGACGACGACCTTCCATTAACTGAGTGGATTCAACAGGTCAACATGGCAGAAAATACGGTAAATCTTCAAACCTACATCGAAGTAGACGACTGCCTGCTTACAACGGCTTCACTCACAGACATAGAAATTTTGGATTCAGTGAGAAAAACTGAGGATCAAGAACAAAGAGATGAAGAAGATGAGACTGATGAGCTTGAGTCTCCACCGAGCATTAAAGAAGCTCTGAAAGCAGCAAAATTATTGGAAAATTACTTCCTTTGTCACCAAGATGCCTCAATATCAGAAGATATTAATAAAATAATTAAAAAAATACAACAAAATTACTGGTGCAGCAAAAGATGTCAAACAAAAATAACAGACTACACGCAATAGCGTTCAAATAAGATTCTTTTTTATGTACATAATTACTAACACTAGACTGAAATAAACTTTTTCTTTTTCTAATTCTGATTTTTCTTCTCTCCATTTAACGACCACTCTCTATAACGCCATAAAATGCACAGTCCCTTCAGTGTCGTTATATAGAGTTTACACTGTATATTTAAAACAATTACGAATTTATAAAAGATAATTCACAATGGTTCACAAAAGCAGTTGGTATAACGTTAGATTTATTATGGAAATTATTTAAACACATAAGAAAAAAATCGATACAATACTTCAATATATATATGTTTTTTTCGGGTAGTTCGGCCAAAGTGGACAGTGTATTGTGCCAGATTATATTTCAAGTTTTATAGTAATTTCTTCCTATATTACATGTAAACCGTGTGAATCTCATGCTACAGTGGACAGTATAGTCGTGCGTGATAAAGGTTGTGACATTGGTGAAGAAAAATAAGTGTTTTTTGCGAGTTTTAAATTGTTACCTAGCCGCCAGCTGTTGTTGTTTGACAGTTGGCTGATTTTTAAAATAAACAATTTGCTTCAATATTAGTACGCAAGAAATAGTGCTGTGTAATCTGTGAGAACTCGCTGACTAAATATTAGTAGTAGTATAAAATAAAATCATATATAAAACTTATTTCGGTATAGGAGTTTATTGTGAACGCAAACAGCGCCATCTAGTGACAAACACGCTCCGTATCCGACTTGATCCGTAGTAAATTCATCATTAAGATCATGGCAAACAAGTGCAGTATCTGCGGCAAGTTTACGTCGGCAGATGGCGCTAAGTGTAGCCATTGTGGATTGATCTTCCATCGTCAATGCGTCAAAATAAGCCCAGATGCTCGCCTCCCCGCCAGATGGCAGTGTAGGTGTTGTAAACAAAAACCGGCCAAAGCCATAACTTCAGAGTCGAGTAGTCCGGGTAGTACTGACGCCGACTTTAGCGATGCAGCGGCAGTAGATGCTGTTAAAGTCGGGGAAGTAAATGTCGCTCAAGAAATACATTTAATGCGTTCGCAACTTACAACTCTTATTGAAGAAATGTCTGGCTGCAGGCAAGAAATGGCATTTTTCAGGCAGGAGGTGCTTAAATTTAACGCCGCTGTTACAGAGTTCAACACTCGTCTAAATAAAGTGGAAGAAAAGTGCAACCAGATAAGCAATCGCCTCTCTGAAGCGGAATCAAAAATTAGCGCTCAATCGGGTGTCGATTTAAACTCAAAAGTCGAGATTATGCTTAATGATAGATACCAGGACACATTTCTAACAGATATCGAGATAACTGGTTTAGAGGAGCAACATAACGAAAATCCCTTACACCTAGCAGCATTAGTAGCACAAAAAGTAGGTGTCCCTTTAGATGAACGTGACATCGTGAACGCGCAGCGGAGAGGCAAACGTCGCGGTGTTGCTGCCGGAGTGGATGTGAGCGCCGCGCCCCGCCCGCGCGTCCTCTTCGTGCGGCTGGCTCGGCGAGCTATCCGCGACCAACTAATAAGCGCCGCTCGCACTCGCCGTGATGTGGACTCATCGGGGATTGTTACAACAATCCCGCCGCGCCGCTTGTATATAAATGAGCGGCTGACCTGGCTAAACAGGCGGCTTTTTCATAAGTCGCGGGAAGAAGGGCGTTCTAAAGGTTGGAAGTATGTGTGGACCAAAGATGGGAGAATCTTTGCTAGGCGCGAAGCGGATTCGCCGGCTCTTCGCATTAGATCGGACTCTGATATCGATAGGGCTTTCCGTGATAAATAATCTTATAGAGAAATTAATTATAACTTGTTATGCCTTCTTAAATATAAATACAATGTCTATATGTGTAATGGTGCAGCATACACATATATATTGGTGTGTGCAAATATACGTAATTTATATTATTTTTTATTTATACCCATATCTTTATATCATTTTTCCTAACTACATCATTAATATATACATACATCTTGAAAACAGTGAATATATTTACATACATTACGCTATTTTATCCTATATTATAATTGCCTTAACATTTACAATTAAAACAAAACACTTACCATTTATTATAATTACTCTCAATCTTACTTATAAAATAATAACAAATTTAGTTCATTTGACGACACATCTAATTTGGACCTATTCTTTTTATTATTATGCATAGATCAAAAGCAATGAAATTTGGTTTGCTCAATGCAGGTTCACTTGGAACTAGACACGACGAATTCCTAGCAGCAATGTTAGATCATAGAGTACACGTAATGGCTATAAATGAAACCTGGTTGAGACATGGAGAGGAGGGGCGCGCTCCCGTGGTACCCGGTTACAAATTGATGCACACGCCACGGCCTTCGGCTGTGCGTGCGCGTGGGGGAGGGATAGGATTTTATATTCAGAATGACCTACGGGTACGGGTCCTTCCTCATCCCGTTTCAACACTTGTCGAACAAATGTGGCTAAGCATAAACGTGAACGGCAAATCCATACTCATTGGTACCGCGTACCGTCCTCCGTGGTTGTCGCTGCAAATTTTTGTAGAAGCGTTAACCGACTCTCTTTCATCTTTTACATGGCATAATTACACAATGTTATTAGGCGATTTCAATGTTAACTTATTAAACAAACAACATATAAATACAAAAACCATTTTAGATTTCTTAACCTTACAAAATTTAAAGCAATATGTGAGTGAACCTACACATTTTACAGATTATAGTGAAAGTCTTATAGATTTAATTTGTGCAGATGCCCCTATTACAAATACTTTAGTCACTTTTATAAAAGATTTAAGCAATCATAGTTTCATAACAAGTCAACTTAATATTTACAAAAACCGCACCTGCCCTAAGTTGATTACCTATAGACCTCTTAAAGATATAAACTTGGACCATTTTCAGGATAACCTATTAAATGTAGATTGGAGTCAGGTCAAACAATTAAGTAATGTAAATGACATGGTAACGCATTTCACAACGCAATTATTAAATATATTCAATTGGCATGCTCCTTTAACAACTTTTCGGCTTAAAAAATGTCAACATCCCTGGGTTACATACAATATAAGATTAATGATGAAGACTCGTAACGAAGCACATGACAAATGGCGTAAAAGTAAATTGGATACACACAAAAACCATTATAAAGACCTTAAAAATGTAGTTACCGCTGCTATATATTCAGAGAAAAAGGCCTATTTTAGGCACTATATTAATTCTAATCTTTCTAACCCACATGCCATGTGGAAACATTTGAAACAACATGTTTCCATCAAGCCCAAATATGATGTTGCGATTCCGGCACACTTGTGTGATTCAAATAAAATTAATGACTTCTTTCTAGATATCCCTGGGGATAAACATGTTCTCCTTTCTCATATTACGTACTATGAATATCATAAATTCTGTCCGGAATCTTTTAGTTTCCACCAGGTGAATGAAACGGATATTGCTACGGTAATTAAATCCCTGCATTCTAACGCTACAGGGATTGATGGGCTATCCCTTGATATGCTGACGTTGACGCTTCCTCATACGCTCGACGTCATTACAAAAATAATTAATATGTCTTTTAGCAGTAACACTTTTCCTGTTTTGTGGCAAAATGCGTTGGTAAAGCCAATACCAAAGAAAGATAACCCTGCGGAACTTAAGGACCTTAGGCCTATAAGTATACTACCTAATATTTCTAAAATCTTAGAAAAAGTTGCCTGCTCCCAATTAAAACGTTATTTAGAAACAAATAACATTTTACCAACCAATCAGTCTGGTTTCAGAACAAAAAGAAGCACCACTACTGCTTTGATGGGCGTTGTTGATGACCTCCTTGCAGCACAGTCTGTGGGAGAAGGAACTATTCTTGTCCTTCTTGATTACACGCGTGCTTTTGATTGTTTGAATATACCACTGCTCCTATCCAAACTTTCTTACTATGGCTTAAGTTTGGAGTCGATAAAATGGTTCGACAGCTATTTTAGGCATCGGACCCAATGTGTTATTTTGGACCAAAGACAGAATGCACAGAAAGACTACTCCACTAGTAAAGAAATAGATAGAGGAATAGCACAAGGCTCCATATTAGGGCCATTGCTCTTTATACTGTACACTGCAGATGTAGTTAAGAACATCAGACATTGTAAATACCATATTTACGCAGATGATCTGCAAGTCTATATTTCTTTTAAGCCTTCTGAAACACAATCTGCCGTGAATAAATTAAATGAAGATTTGGAACGTATCTGTAAATGGTCCAACATAAACACCCTAACCTTAAATCCACAAAAATCAAAATATCTAATCTTAGGAAGTAACAAGAAAATTAAAAAAATTGTTTCGAATGACCCTAAGGTGCTTGTGAGTGGTAAGTCTGTTGAAAGAGTCTCAGAGGCGCGAAATTTGGGAATATTAATGGACGAGTCCTTACGTTTCGAAAACCATGTCATAAATGTAGCTCGAAACTGTTTTTATAGGCTTAAAGTACTTTACCGAATAAGAGATTTTATAGGTACTGATTTAAGAACTAAGCTATGTGAATCATTAGTACTTTCGAAATTAAACTATGCCGATACCGTGATAGACCCGCGACTTCTAGCGCGCTCTGAGAAGCTGATACAGCGCGTACAAAATGCTTGCATGAGGTATTGTTTTAATATACCACCGCGATCGCACGTCACACCCTATATAAACAATGCTAATATATTAAAAATGAAGAACAGGAGGCAGCTTCATTTTGCTTCCCTACTATTCGGCATAATAAAACATAAGTCGCCGCCATATCTATATAACAAATTACAATGGTCTAAATATATCAACACTACACACCAAACCCGCGCTGTTAGTTTTAGGTTATGCTATCCAACACACTGCACTGCTGCGTTCCGTGGTAGTTTTAATTACTGTGCAACGAAGTGTTGGAACAATCTTCCTCCACCAATTCGTAATACAAAATCGTTAAATAATTTTAAAATTAAATACAAACTGCATCTTTTAAAGTTTCAAAAATGTCAGCAATAATGAATCTTTCACGGACACAGACATTCTCTCATACACATGCTTACACTTATTTCTTGCACTGTTCACTCGCATCAAATATATATATATATATATATATATATATATATATATATATATATATATATATATATATATATACAGATTATTACCAGTATTATTAGTAGCTATAACATAAATTTTATCTATATTCATATAAATATCTATGTCATTTAATTATTATAACCAGTACGTATAGCACACACCACTTGTCCGAGCTGCGCGAAAAATAATACGGGGTTTCACCGAAAACCAGCAGCCGCGGTTTCCCGCGACACAGGCTGAGTGTAACCCTTTTTCGGTATCCATCCTCATACTTAATAATTTTGCTCACTTGTTATGTCATATATATTATGTTATATCTGTCTGTTTGTTTTATGTATTATGTATTAAGTACTATGTAACCTTAATTGTAACAGGATGTTTACCGAAATAAATGTTTTCTTTCTTTCTTTCTTTCTTTCTTTCTTTCTATATAAAGGAGTATTCGATTAAATTAATCGTTTACAGGGTGATGCTAGTAAAATTATTCAAACGGTGCGAATACAAGTTCAAGTATCCGAACGCGCTTCGCAGCGTCGACGCGTAAAAATATCGAGATACCTTCTACTTTGTGACAAATATGTTAAAACTAGATGATTGTGCAAATTACAAAAAACTTCGATTCTATTGTTCTAATTACGAGAATATTCTTTGTATGAATAATTATGCGACGAGAATAATGATGAACAACGTATGTGTACGGTGATATTATTGCGAGCCGATGTTAAATTAAGCACCGATAAAGAGAAAAATGATTGCCTAATTTAATCTCACAATAATTAACGATAATTACTACGTGTATAAATACGATTTTAGAACCCTGATCGATGGTGATAATTAGCTTGTGAACGTAATATAGTGTAACTAAGTACGATATTTCTACACAAAACACTTGATATGTACTTCTGACGGGATGGAATAGAATAGAATGCGATGGATGACTACAGTTTAAAACGATAGTTCGATTATAAAATTCTAAGCTAGCGATATGACCAGAAATACCACGTATTGATTGAATTAATTACACAATTAGATTAGGTGGGGTCCCGGGTTTCGGCAACATAGAGATGTAGGATACGCATCCACCAGACGGGCGGATGGCTTTAATCCCACAGCTGGGACAGACAGGAATCTGGACGATCGAATATCTAAAGACGATGTTCGCACTAGCTGTAGGCCAAACAGATCAGGCACATACACGGCACGTACCTTAAAACTGCATACAGCCTCGATGACTCCCACCGGCGATAGTTCACAAGCTCGATGGTTGACGATGTCGGGTTCTGGGATGATGGGGTTCGAAATTTTGAAGAATAACGGATTTGTTAGCAGCGCGCGCGCGTCCGATCGGAATTCGGTTAGAAGACGTGAATACGAATGTGACGTTTTGTGACGGCCGTGTATGACAGGTGAAATTATCTGTCATCCGTCACTGTCATGACCGTAGGCGAGATTAGAACATCGAATTAGGATTTGTATTTGATTGTAAACAAACACTTTACGGTAACGGAACAGTTAGAACACGGTCAATAATTACTAACGGTCTTATTCATAAAAAATGCTTATAACAAATAATAATAATAATACTCTTTATTGTACCCAGATGTAGAACATAAAATAAAAAACATACAATTTAGGACGACACAAAAGGCGGTCTTATCGCTAAAACAGCGATTTCTTCCAGACAACCTTAGGGTGAGGAGTTAAAGAAAGTATGAATTACAATAAAAGTTAGGGTGCAAAATAATTAAAATTTTAACTACTAATATGTAAAATGAAGTGTAAGTTAAGGGATAGCAGTAGGAGAAGAATAAATAAGTAAAAGGGAAAGAAGCTAATAATTAAATTTAGAAACAAAGTATGATTAATAGCAAGAGCACAAATTTAGAGGAGGAATAAAGTTAGAGTTGAAGGTCACTACCTAGATTTGACCAGATTTTTGAAGGAGTATAGGGACTGGGAGTTACGAATAGATACTGGGAGGGAGTTCCAAAGACGGATAGCTGAAACAGTGAAGGATTTTTTATAAAAGGAAGTTGAGTGAGAAGGCGTATAGAGAGCAAGATTTTCTGTAGAACGGAGAGATCGGTCATGGGACAAGTGTAGAAACTGTAAGTGTCGTTTGAGGTAAGGAGGCGCAGTTGGATTAAATAGTAAACAATAGAGAAGAGATAGAATGTGAGCATTCCGGCGAAGGCGAATTGGGAGCCACTTGAGTTTAGTGCGATATTCAGAGATATGGTCATATTTTCGTAATCCAAATATGAACCGTATACACAAATTTTGAAGACGCTCAAGCTTATCTAATTGCTCCTCGGTAATGTCAGGATAACACACATCAGCGTAGTCAAGTATAGGTAGAAGTAGAGATTGTGCAAGCGTTATTTTAGTGGGAATAGATAAAACATTACTCAACCTACGAAGAGAGCCCACTGCAGAAAACAGCTTTTTACTAACCTCCGTGATCTGCGGTATCCATGAGAGGTGTTGTTCCATGTATATACCCAGATTTTTCACCGTATTACTGTAAGGAATAATAACGTTATCTAGAGTAATTGGTGGTAAAAGGTTCCAGTCGATTCTAGAAGTCAGTCGCGAACTCCCTATAATAATAGTCTGCGATTTGGAGGCATTTAACTTAAGGCCATATGTCTTACTCCAAGTCGAAACATGAGTCAGATCAGTGTTACCAATTTTGATGGCGCAGTGCAAGTTGCTCAAACTAGCTTGACTGTAAATTTGAAGATCGTCTGCATAAATATGGTAGAGAGAAGTGAGGTGGAAACTAATAGAATTTATGAAGATAGCAAACAGGAGTGAAGAAAACACGCCACCTTGCGGTGCACCAGCAGTAGTACTCGACCAGTTGGAAAATTTGTCATCGATTTGAATACGCTGTCGGCGACCATACAAGTAACTATGAAACCAATCAGTCGCCGTCGGAGATATGTAACGAGAACGCAAAACCCCTATGAGGACATCATAATCAACAGCATTAAACGCGTTGCTGAAATCTAACAGCGTTAATACGGTCAGCTGTTGATTATCCATCCCCATGCGAATGTCGTCTGTGATTTTTAGTAACGCAGTAGCCGTACTATGACCAGGACGGAAACCGGATTGTAAAGGATTCAGTAAGGCATGCATGGAAAGAAAGGAATTAAGCTGTTTATGAATAAGGCTCTCAAGGACTTTAGATAGGAACGGAAGTATGGAAATGGGTCTCAAATCTGCAAAGTTGGAGGGATTGGATTTTTTGCGTAAAGGGATTACCTGAGCGTCTTTCCAGGAAAAAGGGAAAGAGTTACTACGGATGGAATAATTTAATATGGACGTAATAATAGGAAGCAGTATGTCAAGGAGAGGGATGATCATCTTACGGCTAATGCAAACACTACGCGCAGTCATCTAATGCGGTCGGCATTAGATGGTATGGATAGTATTGCTCTCTCGACATCACGAACCGAAAATTGACTAAATGAAAATAAACAAGAATTAGTATTGGGAATTTGTGAAAGGTGATCTAAAGTTTTTTTCTTTGTTTCGCTATTAATGCAAGAAGATACGGAAAAATGACAATTTAAATTGTTTATGTCGAAATTTTGTGGAGTAGAATTTTTCAATTTACCAATTCCTAATGTTTTAAGAAATTTCCATACCCTACTGGGGTCTTCATTTTGAAGAGACTTATGAATATGGCGTCGTTGTAAATCCCTACGCATCATATTGCAAGGATTTCTTGCGGATTTGTACCGCGCAAAATTAACATCGGCGGGACCCGACTTATATCTCGACTAAGCCATATTTTTCTTATTTATCGAGGATCTTACTTCGTCTGTAAGCCATGGCGCTGGTCGATGACGCATACGGACTGGACGAACAGGGGCGTGCAAGTCGTACAATTGTACCAGTAAGGAATTAAAAAGTGCCACCTGCTCGTCAACAGTACTCACACGTTCTATGACACTCTAGTCAACGTTAGCAGCGTCATGTCGGAGTTTATCAAGGTCCATCTCACTGAAATTACACTGAAATAGAATTTTTGACTTATTTTTCGGAGGTCGGATTTTATTTGACAAGTAAAGAAGGTCATGATATGAAAAACCCTCAGCAGCACACTGGCCATAATTTGCCACGTGATCCAGTGATGATATCATCATTAAATCAAACAGAGATGGGTCACATTTTGGAAAGAAATGTGTTGCACTCAGAGGCAATATATGCAGATTAGCAGCATCGACTAAGGATTGTAATTTGTGAGATCTGACATCCAGCTTGAGTAAACAAGTGTTAAAATCACCCATAATAATGGTATGGTCGAAAAGAGGACAATGGTCTTCAAGTAGTTTGTCTAAGCAGGAAAAGTAGTTGAGAGAGGGGCTATAAAAAGCACCAATAAGTAGCTTGGCATTTGATAGTTGGACTTCCAGAAAAAGATGTTCAGATTCATTCCCAGAAACGTCCTGCTGTGACATACTTTTACGCCGTGTGGTTCCGGCTGCGAATAAACCACCCCATACTTGTCCGTGGGTGTCGTAGAAGCCGACTAAGGGCATCTACCGGGTAGATGGGCAGCAGCGTCTACTCGGGCATTTAACATCCTACTGCGACGGTCCCACTGGTTGCTGGGTCTGACACCGCCTGGCGTAATCCCCAAAGGTGTCCCGCTTGGTGGTAAGGTCTCTTCGTAGGATCTGCCTGGCTAGCTACCACCCTCAGGCCGGAGTCTACCGTTAATAACGACTCGTCGTGTTTCGGTAGTGCGTTTGGGAGCCTGTCCATCTCCTTATCCCCCCATTCCCATCCTCTTGTGGTGCTTCCGACAGCGCACTTCTCGGGTCCGGTGGGTCTCTTTAAGCGTCATTGCCCCCGGTGGCATGGTGCGTTGGCGCGGGGGCCAGGGAGACCCGGTGAAACGGTTGTCCGCTGGCCGCCCGCCGGTTAGTTGGGGACCCGAACCCGGGCAACACTATTAACCTCTGGCCCGGGAGGCTGTCCCGCCAACCGACGAAAAATCCCGTTGCACGATTACGCTGCCGGAGTAAGAGACCGGAGTGGAGCCGGGTAGTCGTGCACGGGGGGGATCGGGGGCCCTTCCGTCCCCCGCGCCAGCATCCCACATTACCACTGTGAGCATGGCGCTACGAGACCCGCACCTTGTCCCGTGAGGCGTCAAAGGAACATCGCAAATCCCTTCTAGTTCCTTCTCTTTCTCTATACAACACCATGAAAAGGCAGGATAATAAGAAGAAAGTTTACTCAGCAGCGACCTCCTCCACACTTACTGTGGACATGTGCAACATCAGGGGGCTCTATTCTAATCTGGATGCCGTCCATCACCACCTTGAGACGGCAAAGCCGGCTTTCCTCTTTTTGACGGAGACGCAGATATCGCCCTTGGGCGATACCTCGTATTTAGATTACCCCGGCTATAGTTTAGAATATGCCTTTAGGCGTCGAGCCGGGGTATGTGTGTATGTTCGGGGCGATATCTGCTGCCGCCGTCTCAGCTGCCTTGAAGACAAGAACCTATCCTTGTTGTGGGTGCGCGTGGATATTGGGGGGCAGACCCACGTCTACGCGTGCCTATATAGGTCCTACAGCGGAGATGTTGAGACAACTCGACTATTTGAGCACGTCCAGTGGGGGACTGACAAAATGCTGCAGCAGTGTCCTTCGGCGGAGTTGGTGATTCTGGGTGACTTTAATGCCCACCATATCGAATGGCTAGGCTCCCGAATCACGGACTTCGCCGGAAGAACTGCGTATGACTTCCCCTTGGCATATAGGTTCTCCCAGGTCGTACCCGGTCATACTAGGGTACCTGATATAGAGACCTATACTGCGTCTTTGCTGGATCTTCTGCTGACCAACCATCCCGATGACTACCAAGTGATGGTCAAGGCTCCTCTTGGATCTTCTGACCATTGCTTGGTAAGTTCTTCTGTGCCCTTGTCGCGTCCCACGGGGGTTCGACCTCCGGGGAAGCGACAAGTTTGGCACTACAGGTCAGCAGATTGGGACGGGTTCCGGGAATTCCTGGCCTCCCATCACGCCATAAGCAAGAGGCCTACCAAGACTGAGCGTCAGCGCACGCGTGCAAGGATCCGAAGACCTCCGAGCTACGAACCGCCCTTAACGCTACCTCCCGTTCAGCAAAGAAGCATATGGCCAAGGCGAAGTCTAGGCACGTTGGCAGGATTGGCGAGCGACTACTCGGCTACCCCTCCGGGAGTCGAGCCTTCTGGTCGCTGGCCAAAGCTGTCGAGGGTAATTTCTGTCGCTCCTCACTACCACCCCTGTGGAAATCAGATGATTCTCTGGCCCACACGGCAAAGGAGAAAGCCGATCTTCTGGGCACTCTCTTTGCCTCAAACTCGACTCTCGATGACAAGGGGGCCACACCGCCGACCATCCCGCGGTGTGAGAGTTTTATGCCTAATATACGCTTTACGCAGAAAGCTGTCAGGCGAGCCCTTTTGTCCCTTGATGTCACGAAGTCGAGTGGGCCGGATGAAATCCCCGCAGTGGTGCGAGGACGTGTGCTCCCGAGTTGACTCCCATCTTAACGTGCTTATTCTCCCTTTCCTATACCACAGGACAAGTACCGTCTTCGTGGAAGGTAGCCCTCGTTCACCCGATTCCCAAAAAGGGTGACCGCAGTGACCCGGCCAATTACAGGCCTATAGCGATCACCTCCCTGCTCTCAAAGGTAATGGAGCGTGTTGTTAATACCCAGCTCCTGAGGTACCTCGAGGATCACCGGCTGATCAGCGATCACCAATATGGTTTCCGCAAGGGCCGTTCAGCTGGTGATCTTTTGGTGTAACTCATACACCGATGGGCGCAAGGACTCCGGTTGCGTTCCTTTGGAGATCCCGGAGTCCCCTACGCAGCGCCGAGGACGGCCACCCGGGGGTTTTAGTGCGGTAAGAATCCCACATAACCCCGTGCCGCTCCCACGGCATAGGGTACCTTTTGAAGGTTTCCCCCTCGTAAACAAAAAAAAAAAAAAAAGTGGACGGGTGCTGCTCAGACATGAAGCCTATTAACGCTGGCGTGCTCTGTCATCTCTCCCACACTATTCATTCTGCATATCAATGACATATTGCAAAAAACCGGCAGCATTCATTGCTATGCAGATGATAGTACGGGAGATGCTGTCTACACAGGCCGTGCAAACACCTCTCAGACTCTCGTGGAGGAAAGCAGAATCCGACTTGTGTCTGAAATCGAAGACTCTCTAGAGCAGGTCTCGACATGGGGTCGACTTAACCTTGTTGAGTTTAACCCCACAAAGACACAAGTCTGCACGTTTACCGCTAAAAAAACCCATTCGTTATAGCGCCACGGTTCCAAGGTATTCCACTCACCATTGATAAAAGTGTGGGGATCCTGGGAGTTGACATATCGTGTGACGTGCAGTTCCGGGGTCATTTGGACGTTAAGGCCAAGTTGGCGTCAAGAAAGTTGGGCGTCCTGAACAGGGCGAAGCAGTACTTCACTGCGGGGCAACTCCTTCTGCTCTATAAGGCACAAGTGAGACCTCACATGGAGTACTGCTCCCATCTCTGGGCAGGGGCGCCCCAATACCAACTTAACCCACTTAACTCCGTGCAGAGACGCGCTATCCGAATCGTCAATGACCCCAGGATCACCGATCGGTTAGAACCTTTAAGCTTACGGAGGGACATAGGTTCCCTCTGCGCGTTCTACCGGCTTTACAATGGCGAGTGTTCCGAAGAACTATTTGACCTGGTGCCTACATCACCATTCCTCCATCGCACTACTCGCCGAAGGATGAAGTTCCATCCACACCAACTGGACCCGTGGCGGTCCTCCACGGTTCGGTTTGCACGGACGTTCTTGCCATGAACGTGCAAGATGTGGAATGAACTTCCTCCTGAGGTATTCCCAGAGCGCTATGACATGGGGCTCTGCAAAAAAGGTGCAAAAAGAGCTCTCCTTCAAAGCCGGCGATGCACTGGCGACTCCTGTGGTGTTGCAAATGTTCATAGGCGACGTTGACTACTTTCCATCAGGTAGCACGTCTGCTTTATCGTTAGGCTCAAATATAAAAAAAAAAAAAACTTAATACTGAAAAGGAGATATGGGAACGAAGGTAAATTGCAACTCCTCCACCGCCCCGAACAGTGCGGTCATTGCGAATTAAATGAAATCCAGGAATTGAATATGCCGTAGATGGCATATATGGCTTAAGCCTCGATTCTGAAATAAGAATAGCGTGAATACGTGTGCTATCAAATGTTGACAATAAGTCGGGGTAATGTGCTGGAATTCTCTGTGCATTAATATGGACAACATTAAAATTTTTCAGCAAATCTGAGAAATGAGAATCTAACGTTACATTTAAAGGAGGAATACTTTCAAAACTGTCATTACTGTTTAATACGTCTGACGCAGAGGAGAAGGAAACGGAAGACTCATTGCTATCATCAAGTGACATGATACACAATAATCAATTATAATCAAAAATTAAATATATAAACAGGTCAAACCAAATATAAATTAACTTATATAATATCTGTAATAAAATAGTAAGTAAATAACAATAAATATAATATAAAATAAATATATGACTCACTATAACTCCCACCTACCAGCAGTCTGGAAAGAAATCAAATATGATAACTTAACAACCATTCACTAATCAACTGCACAATATTACAACACGATACAACTTTTACTTGTACTCTATGATACTTTTACTCTATGATATACTGTAGCATAACTTGACATACCAATATTTATTGTTAACAAAATGAAATAACACTGAAGAAAGAAGGTAATCACGAAAAAGTAAGCAGAAAATTATTAATTAAAAAAATACATAAATAATTTTGGATCATGGCAACTATTCTTTATAAAAATTATCAGATGGGATAAAAAGTAAGAATCCATAGATTGTCATCACAGAAATATGACACTTGTCAGCTGTCAGTACTAACATGAACTTAATATGGACAAATATAAACAAGACTTAAAAAGATAAATAATAGGGTGAACATTAAATAATTAGTATCGTACTACCGTCATTAAATCATAAGTAAACAAATACAGCTACAGGAGTAATTATTACAAGTACAACAATGCAATAATGGCACCAAGTGACAGAAAATCGACAGCAAAGAATAAGATTAAGAGTAAAGAAGGACGGAAAAATAAAGTATTAATTGCGAAACAGAAGACACAGAAGGAACTTACGTATCAGCAAGATTTACTTATTTTTATGAAGACGCTTGGTGCGAGTGACTTCTTTGTTGTCTTGGAGTCTATTAGCGCTCGTAGCAGGCTGCACCGAAGACGCTGGTGCTGGGGCACTAGGAATGGCCTCGAGTTCCGCCAAGCATTCCGCTTGGTGGTGTGAGCCATCCGGAGCCAGCACGTGAATAACACCATCTCGGGTCCAGCATTTGGTAACACCGAAGAGGTGCCTCGCCCGCATGAAGACACCGTGACGACTCTTCGTCAGGAACTCGGACTGCGTGATGCCTGTACCCTTCAGTTTTGTTTTGGCAAACCACACTTTGTCTCTAACTGAGACCTCCCTGAATTTAACTACTAAGGGTCTGGGTCTGCTTTCTGTGGGAAGTCCTAAACGATGGCACCGGCTTATGATGCTTGTTGAGAAATCAGACAACTTCAACTTATCCAATACCAGATTAGTGGCAACGACAGTAGGAGCTTCGTTCTTCTCTTCGGGTACACCATGGAACAGTACCATTTTTCGCCTGCTCTTTATATCCAGGCGCTCCATTTGCCGAGCTAAAAACTTGATCTGCTTCTGCAAAGTCCAAAGCAGACAGAACGAAGTAGATGGTGTTGAAGAACTTTGCTGCAATTGCTTCTGGAATTCATCCATCTTGCATGTAAACAGTGCTGACATGGCAGTTAATGAGCCTTGGAGAGAGTCCTTCCGTCGGCCTTCGTAAACACGACAATTGCAATCCCATAACAGACCCCGAGATGCTACATGTGAATGGACAAATGCCTGCTGTACAAGCGGCGACGAGGAAGGTGCGGTCGAGTAGAAGAATTGTATCGCCTACACCGACCGTCTCATCGGATGCAGACGAACTTTCAGACTACTCCTTGATGTCGGCCGTATCGACTCAGTCTGCAGCCACGTCGGCTGGTGCCCGCAAGAGAGCGCTGCCGACAAATGGAAGTGATGGCGAGCGGCCCAAAAAAAAGCCGGGGAAGCCCCAGGCTGACAGGAACGACGACTTCGTAGTCCCCTTGGCTCCAGTAGCCAAAACGAGAGCAAAGGCTTCTCTCCCGAGTGCCGAAGAGCTAGGCCGGGAGTTGACCGAGCAGCCGACTGGCGACCTAGGTTCTCACATCATTGAGAACCTAGAAATTATTGAAAAGGTGGCGGACAAGTCCCGAAATTTAAAGGGCGATATGGTGCGCGCTATCCGATTGGCAGTGCGCCACGTGCAGGCAGCAGCGACGGAGGTGGTGCAGCGGGCGACCACTGCACACCTAGAAAAGGAGAATGCCATACTGCGTTCACAGCTTGCTAAACTGCACAGGAAGGTGTAGGCTCTCACGCCGGAACTGAATGAATTACGCCGTGAGAAGACCCCGATTAGACCCGAGCCGCCACGTGCTGGAAATAGTAGGTTTGGAAATGGGGAGGACGCCCTAATGGACCGTATCGGGTCCATTATAGACAAAAAGCTGGCGTCCTTTAGAGACGAGCTGTTCCCAGGCAGAGCGATCCGTCTCTCCCCCGCAAAGCTAGGGCGAAGGAGCGGCTCCCGCCCCCGACCCGAGTAGAGCCAGCCCGAAAGCAGTCTCCGAGCCGCGGGCGAGAAAAAACTGCCCCCCAGCGGCGACCTGCGGCCAAAGCTGCACCGGCACTGGCGGCTCAGGCACCCAAAAAGGGCCGGACCGGTAGGAGGAAAGCTGCCAAGCGGAGGCTTCCGCGAGTGCCGAAATCGGCAGCAGTCACCGTGACGGTACCGGAAGGGTCAGATGTCACGTACGCGGAGGTCATGAAGACCGCGAAGGGACAGATTAAACTGTCCGATCTGGGTATCGCCGAACTGCGCCAAAAGAGAGCCCTCAACGGTGGCTTGCTGCTTGAGGTGGCCGGTGAGAACAGTGCCGAGAAGGCCGACGCCCTCGCAGGGAAGCTGCAAGCGGTTGTCGCGGAGATGGGGGTAAAGGTGGCGAGACCCACGAAACAGGGGGAGGCCAGGGTGATGGATCTGGACGATTCCGTCACCCAGGAAGACGTCGCCGGTGCCATCGCCGTGGCCTGCGGGTGCGTCGCTGCCGACGTAAAAGTCGGGGAGATTTGGCGGAGGCGTTCGGCCTTGGGGACGGCATGGGTGCGTTGTCCTCTCACAGCAATCTGCAAGCTGGCCGCTGCAAAGCGAATTCTAGTCGGGTGGGTATCTGCCAGAGTGGAGATACTGCCGGCCAGGTCGCTTCAATGCTTCCGTTGCCTCGAAATGGGGCATGCCCGGCACCAGTGCACTAGTGGCAGGGATAGGAGCGCACTGTGCTACGTATGTGGCGAACCCGGTCATAGGGCAAGTCAATGCGGAGCACAGTCACCAAAATGCGCCCTATGACCTTGGTCGTCCATCTGACCACCGCCTGGGTGGCAAAAAGTGCAAGCCTCCAAAAAGGAGGAATAGAGGCAACGGAGGAAACGAGACAGCGGCCAAGAGTGCTAGCTCGGCACGGACAGATGGGCCTGCGCATCCCAGCGCTTCGTCCCATTGTCGTGAATCGTGGCTCGGTCAGCACGTGCGTGCGCTGGCAGGGAGAGTCGGTCGTAGACCTTTCGTGGGCGACTCTTTCTGCCGAGCGCTTGGTCACGGGCTGGAGGGTGGCCGACGATCTAGCCACGTTGTCTGACCATCGCCACATATTGGTGGACGTAGTGTTACGACTTCCGGCTGCGGATGTCCGCCGTACAAACGACCAGCCGCGTCGATGGGCAATGAAGCGGCTCAATCGAGACCTGCTCGTCGCTGCTGCCCACGTCGTGGACTGGTCCAGCACCGCCGAGGTGGATGACCGTCTCGATCCCGAGCGGGAGGCGATCCGGATCAGGGATGACATGGCGGCTATCTGCGATTCCGCGATGCCGCGTGTCAGACCTGGCTGGAGACGCCCTGTGTACT
This sequence comes from Epargyreus clarus clarus, assembly GCA_014595695.2. Lineage (NCBI taxonomy): Eukaryota > Metazoa > Arthropoda > Insecta > Lepidoptera > Hesperiidae > Epargyreus > Epargyreus clarus. Next base: position 251,797 of record JACTTY020000175.1, read on the forward strand.
GGTGGACGGAGCACATCGCACGGCTGCGTGCAGCCTGCCTGCGCGCTAGACGTCAGTACACTCGGGCTCGACGACGCCGGTCGTCCGGCGCCGCGGAACGGGAGGAGAAGTACGCGGAGTACCGGGCCGCAACAACATTGCTTCAGGGCGCTATCGCCGAAAGCAAAGCCCGGAACTGGAGCGCGCTCGTGGAGGGGCTAGACCGTGACCCATGGGGACGCCCATACAGGATGGTTCTCGGCAAGCTACGCCCATGGGTGCCTCCGCTTACGGAAACTCTCGACCCGCTTTTCGTGGACACAGTGGTGAACAGCCTGTTTCCAGGAACCACTGACGAAACGGGTCCTTCCGTCGCGTTGCCGGATCGCTCTGATTGGTCGAACGACCTGGCGGTCACTAGTTGCGAGCTCGAAGGAGCCATCAGGCGCATGGCGAGGCGAAACACTGCTCCGGGGCCGGATGGAATCCCAGGTCAGGCTTGGGTCTTGGCGCTGACAGTGTTGGGGGGGAGGCTGCAAAACTTGTACACCGCCTGCTTCCGTTATGGACGGTTTCCGTCGGTGTGGAGGCAGGCGCGGTTGGTACTGTTGCACAAGTGGGGCAAGCCTCGGGACTCCCCATCAGCGTATAGACCAATCTGCCTGTTGGATGAGGCGGGCAAACTATTCGAGAGGATAATTTCCTCTCGAATTAGTCAGCATTTAGCGTGCCACGGCCCGGACCTCTCCGAAAACCAGTTCGGCTTCCGGCAGCGACGTTCGACGGTGGACGCCATCCTCCGAGTCCGAACGCTCTCAGAGCGGGCCATATCCCAGGGTAGAGTAGTCTTGGCGGTAAGCCTAGACATAGTCAACGCTTTCAACTCTCTACCCTGGAGAGCGATTATGGAGGGCCTGTCCGTCCATTAAGTACCTTCATATTTAAGGGAGGTTTTAAAGGCCTATGTGGCGGTTCGTTTAGACCGTCACTCTACTGTTAACTTTATTGTACTACTTTACAGATATTTATAAATGTTTATTATACAACTGATTACTTAATTTAGAATATTATTGTGTCATTAATTATATTATCTAGTTAATTTGTAATATTCATATGTATTTCTGTATCTATGGTAAGTCTCGCATTTCTTTGCCACTGTCTATGGCAACACAGAGGCGTCCATGTTTTTTTACACTCTTCGCACATAACTCCGTTCGAGTAAACGTTAAGATTTAAAAGCGACTTTTATTTGCGTAACCCGAAGATTAACACGCCCGCAATTTATACACCAAATTGGTGACCCCGACGCGATAGAACGTTGTAATATAAGTTCGCGAAGTAATAATTCGTGTTTCGGGCTACTAGACGCCGGACTTGGAAGAAAAAAGTTCGGCGGCCATTAACGGGCGTCGAGCACTTCAAATTTTTTTCCTGCACCGGCCTATGTTGAAGATTTGCATTCACATACGGCTTCCTTGCGACCACTGCTCCTGGCAGGCTACCATTTAGCCGCCGGGATCGTTGCTGAAAAAGGCGTGCGTGCATCGACAACGGTTTTGTGTAATACGCAGTTTTTCAAAAAATACGAACATTTCGTGTGTATAAGTGCGTGTATAAGTCGTGTAAGTGCGTGTTTTAAGTCGTCGCGTCTGACATATCTCGTGCAAATCGCGTTTGGACTTGTCCCTGGTTTGGTATTTCCCCAATCCCCATATTGACTTTTCGAGGGTAGGAGTGAAAATACCGACACGTCTTTTATACAGTTCCAAGTGTAATTTGAAATTTAAAAATATTTAAAACACTAATTTATGTGTAAATAATTGTTTGTGAGGGCTAAGTACCTACCAGCATTCACTTCTTATACACATTTCGAATAATATCACCTATTTCTTAATTTTTGACATAGTGAACATGGAGTCAGTCAAGGATTCACTTGTAGAGATGACAGAGCTCTTCAACAGCAGAATGAATGAGTTTCAGAAGGAATTAAAAAAGGCTAGTCCTGCAGTTGTGTCTACCACATCCTTGGCATCGGAGTTCACAGCTTTCAAAACGTTTATTGTGACTGCTTTAAGCACCCTTCAACGTCAAAATTTTATTTTTAATTTGTCATGTCAGCAACTAGTAGTAATAATAGTCTACCTTATGTATCCTTTTCTTCAACATCCGATGGGCTAAGCAGCGACGACAGTTTTCAAAGCAGTTCATCCCTACATACCACACTAGAAACTAATTTTTGCAATTCGCAGAAAAAATTCAATGTTTGTCACATTAATGCACAGAGTATTCCGGCACATTACCCCGATCTCGTTAGTTCTTTTGATAGCAAAAATATTCATGCAGTTCTGGTTTCAGAATCCTGGTTGAAACCATGCCTTCCATCTACATCTTTCTCACTTCCAGGATTTCACTTGATTCGCAATGATCGCACTGGCCGGGGCGGTGGTGGTGTTGCTATTTATTTACGATCACACATCCCGTTTTCCATTCTACGTATGTCAACGTTGGCTCAATCTGGAAGTGAAGCGGAGTATCTCTTTGTCGAAGTCTTGTTTACCAATACAAAGTTACTCTTAGGAGTTTTTTATAGTCCTTCTTTAAACGTAGACTACTTCTCCACCCTGGAAAAAAATCTTGAAGATCTCTGTCCTATTTATTCTCACTCCATACTTATGGGAGATTTTAATACGTGCCTTCTTAAGAATGACATAAGAGCTACTCGACTGAAATCCTTAGCGGATGCAGCCAATTTACATATTCTTCCTCTCTCTGCGACTCACTCTTTTCCCAATTGTATCCCGTCACTTCTTGACTTGATATTTGTATCCTCTACTGACCATGTTTTTAAGCATGGTCAATGTGCTGCTGACGCCTTCTCTTATCATGACCTCATTTACTTGTCTTATAAATTAAAACCTCCCAAAGCTAAGTCAAGGATACTTCTTCGACGTAACTTCAAAAATATGGATATCGATGCTTTTCGGGCTGATATTGCTAAAGCCGATTGGAGCTCCATTTACAGCGCTGACACCGTCGACGAACAGGTGGCCATTTTTAACTCGCTTTTGGTGCAGATACTTGATTTGCATGCTCCTGTTCGTCCTGTTCGTGTCCGCCATCTTCCTGCTCCCTGGTTGACTGAGGAAATTAAAACATTAATTACTAAGAAAAACACTGCCAAATCAAAATACAAGTCAGATCCCAGCAATAAAAATCACCTTAAGTATAAAATCATCAGGAACCGTTGCAATAAGGTGTGTAGAGATGCACAACGACGCTATATTCACAAGTCTGTTCAAGATACAGATTCTGCAAAGGTCTGGAAATTTCTTAGGTCGCTAGGAGTTGGGAAAGCGCGTAATAATACTGTTCCTTGTAATGTTAGCCTCAACTGTCTGAATCAGTTTTTCACAAATCTTTCTTGCATGGATAGCAATTTAAAACAAACTACTTTAAATACTCTTTCTATGTGTCCCGCTCCTGACTATCCTGCTTTTTCATTTAGTCTATTCGACAGTTGTGATGTTAAGAGAAGCATCCTCTCGATCCATTCAGATTCCGTAGGCAGTGATGGCATTAGTCGTAATATGATCATACCCGTCCTTGATCTTGTAGCTCCTGTCATTACACATATCCTTAACTTTTCAATTTCATGTCGGACATTCCCGTCAGCATGGAAAGATGCTCAAATTATTCCCTTACCTAAAAATAATAGTCCTGTTTGTTGTTCCGATTTTCGTCCTATTTCCATTCTCCCATTCCTATCTAAAGTATTTGAGCGTCTCATATATCACCAGCTTAGTTCCTTTCTCTCCGCTAATAATATTTTAAATCCCTACCAATCTGGTTTCCGTCCCGGTCATAGTACGACTACTGCCTTACTGAAAGTCACGGACGACATCCGCTTAGGAATGGATAATAAGGAGGTGACAGTGTCGACGTTGCTTGACTTCAGCAATGCATTTAACACTGTTAATTTCGACGTGTTGCTTGCTACTTTACGATCTCTTAATATATCTCCGACTGCAATTGACTGGTTTCAGAGTTACTTGTATGGGCGCCGTCAGCGTACAATGATTAATGACGAACACTCAGCATGGTCGAACGTTGCTGCTGGCGTACCGCAAGGTGGCGTGTTGTCTCCTCTTCTCTTTTCTATTTATATCAATTCGATAACCCTTCACTTATCTTCACTCTACCACCTTTATGCCGATGATCTACAGATTTACTACAAATGCCCACCTCAGGACTTACCAAATGCCATCGGTGTTATAAATGCGGATCTGACTTCTATCTCAAACTGGTGCCAACTACATGGACTGAAAGTAAATGCTCAAAAAAACCAAGCCATTGTCATCGGTAGCTCAAGATTACTGCAAAAGATTGATCTTGCTACCTTACCTCCAATCTTGTTCGATCGTGTCCAAGTTCCTCTAAAGGACACGGTAAAAAATTTGGGCATTTACTTGGATAGCTGTCTCTCTTGGACTCCTCAGATCAACGAGGTCAGTAGGAAAGCATTTTTGTCTTTGGGATCACTCCGGAGGCTACTTTTTACCAATTTCGACCAAAATGTCCCTGTCTATGTCATTATTGCATCCTATCCTTGACTATGCAGATGTTTGCTATCTAGATCTAACCGAGGAGCAACTTAATAAGCTTGAGCGTATTCAAAATTTGTTTATCAGATTCATATTTGGAATTCGCAAGTATGATCACATTTCAGAGTATCGAAAGAAACTCAAGTGGCTCCCAATCCGTCTTCGTCGGAATACTCATATTCTTTCTGCTTTGTACTGCGTCTTGTTTAATTCAAACAGTCCCAATTACCTAAAGGATCGATTTCATTACCTGCATCTCTCTCACAACACACGCTTCCTTCGTTCCAATGAAAATCTATCACTTTCAAATCGTTGTTCTTCATCCTTCTTCGGTAGATCCTTCACTGCAGTGGCTGTGCGCCTATGGAATTCCTTACCACTTGTTATCCGTCGGGCACAGTCACTAGATTCTTTTAAAAGACAAGTGAAGGAATTCTACTTGACACGTTAACCTGCTGCATATATAATATTTATTATTATTATTTGTATGTATTAACTTTATCGTTCTTTCCTATTCTCCGTATTACCACTATTTCTATCCCTTACTTTCTTCACCTTCTACACTAGCTGCTGATATGTTCAAAGATAATTTTCGAGTCGGTATGCATTACATTTGTACACCCCTACCTGTATTTCTTGCATATATATTGTTTTCTTTCAACAACTCTAAGGTTGTCTGGAAGAGATCACTTTTAAGTGATAAGACCGCCTGTTGTACCGTTCATTATGTTTGTGTATATTTTTCATGTATTATTTGGTGTACAATAAAGCATTTTTGTATTGTATTTGTATTGTATTGCATTGTTCATATTCTTCAAAGCATACGGTGCGTCCTCTGGTGTTATAATCGGTAACGGTAATAATAATACTACGCCACACGCGCCATCTTGTTTCTTCTTCGCGAGATTCGGACATAGTGCTAAGTGACATTTATGACAATTGTGACAGTGACAGTGAGTTTGACAACATTGACGTTCCAGTGCACGCAAGTAGAAAATAAACTTTATTTTTAGTTTTGCATCGTGTACCCTTTTGGACTTAATATTCATTTTATTTGATTAATTTTACTCACTGATTAACGAGCTTTAAATAACTTTTTATTTTGTTGTTTGTCTAAGTCACGTATTTCTAAATGTTAATCTTTTATTAACCATTTTTACATTTGGTTCCTCGGTTGTTTTTGTGTCCATTTTAGTAACTTTGTTTTGTCCTTATTGTGATTTTTATTTTTATTTAAATTTTGTCTGTGTCTATATTTGTTTTTTGTTGTGAATGTTTTTTTTACCATTTTACATTACCATAACCACACGGTGAAGGATATACCATTTTCTTGTATTACTAATTTGGTTTAGGTTTCATTTTTATCAATTTTATTTCTTTAATATAGTCATGGCTGAAGAATATAAGGACAAAATTAAGACCCTGTTACTCAAAAACGCTGAGCTTGAAAAAAGACTTCAAGATCAGGAAAAGGACAAAGCCGTTTGTAAGGTTTCCGCTAAACTGCCACCCTTTTGGGTCGAACGGCCTGCAATGTGGTTTGCACAAGCTGATGCGCAGTTCCACTTGGCTGGCATAACCGCTGACATAACAAAATACAGCCACATTATTGCCACAATTGATCAGCGGGTAATCAATGAGATAGAGGACATTATCATGAACCCTCCAGCAGAAAACAAGTACGAGTTGTTGAAAAGGGAGTTAATCCGTCGCCTGTCCATTTCAGAAGAAGAACGAGTTAATCGCCTTCTTAGTGATGAGGAGCTAGGGGATCGCAAGCCATCAACCTTTTTGAGGCATCTTCGCTCCCTAGCTGGCACAACGCTGAGGGACGACAATGTGTTGAGGCAGCTTTGGCTTCGTAGGCTTCCAACTTATGTGCAGGCTATTCTTGCGGCCCAAGCTGACCTCAGCATAGACAAAGTGTCAGAGCTAGCTGATAGGATCATGGAGCTACCTTCAGGTCCCCCCAAGGTCTTAAGTGTTGAGAGTAGTTCATCATCCTCTGTTTTAAATTCCTTGGTAGAGGGCTTGGAGGACCTGAGAAAAGAGGTAGCTGCTCTCACCACACCACAGCGCAATGGCAGGACACGTTCCCTCAGCCGCAATCGAAATTCACTCCGTAGTAGACGGGACAAGACTCCAACGGGGAACAACTCAAAGATATGCTGGTACCATAAAAAATTTGGTAGCAATGCTAGCAAATGCATTGCACCATGCAATTGGAGTTCGGGAAACTCCAAGGGCAACAACCAATAAGGCCGGGAGTTGGTTGTTGCTCTGTAGGTTTTTGCGGCCACCGTTTATTTGTTAAAGACAAAACTAGTAACCGTCCATTCTTAATAGATACTGGATCTGACCTATGTTGCTACCCCTACAGCTGGTTTCCAGGACAGAGGAGTCCTACTGACTGGGAACTCAGTGCAGCCAATGGTAGCAACATAAAAACTTATGGTCAGATAAATCTCAAATTAGATTTCGGATTACGGCGTCAATTAGTCTGGCAATTTGTTTTGGCTGATGTTCAGACTGCCATTATTGGGTCAGATTTCCTGTCCCACTATCATTTACTGCCAGACTGCCGCACTAAAAAGCTAGTAGATGGTAAAACTGGATTGTCGTGTGTTGCCTCTACTGCTGCCACTAAGCAGCTCAGTGTTAAGGCTCTCAGTCTTCCGGACTCTGATTTCGCACAAGTGCTTGCAGAGTTTCCGGACATCACACGCCCTCCAGGCCTGCCTCGCTCTTTCAAGCATAACACGGTCCATCACATTAAGACCTCTGATGGCCCTCCCATTTCATGCCGTCCTCGGCGTTTGGCCCCACAGAAGTTGGTTGCTGCCAAGAAGGAGTTTGAGGACATGGTGAGAGATGGGGTAGCGCGACCATCTAAGAGCGCTTGGTCATCGCCCTTACATATGGCTCCCAAGAAAGACCAGTCCTGGCGTCCATGTGGCGATTATCGCGCCCTGAACGCTAGAACTATCCCGGACCGATATCCAGTCAGACATATCAATGATGTCACTCATAATCTGTTTGGTTCAAAAATTTTTAGCACTATTGATTTAATCAAGGCTTACCATCAAATACCGGTTAGTAAGGATGACATCCCAAAGACCGCAATCGTTACCCCATTTGGCCTCTTCGAATTTCCTTTTATGACCTTTGGTTTACGGAATGCTGGTCAAACCTTTCAACGGTTTATAGATGAGGTCACACGGGGTCTCGATTTTGTCTTCCCTTATGTTGATGACATTTTAGTTTACTCACCCAATGAGGAACTACACAAGGAGCATTTACGAATCCTTTTCAAGCGTCTCCAGGATTATGGTGTTGTAGTCAATCCTTCAAAATGTGCTCTTGGTGCCAAGGAAGTAGTTTTTCTTGGATATGGTATCAGTGCTGACGGGACTCGTCCCCCGCAAGATCGCATCCAAGGTATATTAGACTTTACACCACCTAAGACAGTGCAAGGTATGCGTCGTTTCCTCGGCATGTTGAACTACTACCGCCGTTTCGTACCGCATGCTGCGCAGTCCCAGGCTCCCTTAATCGATGCTTTAGCCGCCACAAAAAGTAAAGGTGCTACACCATTTCCATGGACACCTGAACTTTTGGCGCATTTTGAGGACTGTAAAGCGAGCTTGTCAAAAGCTACCTTACTCCAGCACCCGGCCAATGATGCACCACTTGGCCTCTTTACTGACGCGTCTAGCGTCCATATAGGTGCTGGTCTTAAACAAAAGATAGACGCCGAATGGCGTCCTCTGGCCTTCTTTAGCAAGAAATTGACTGCGCAGCAATCACAGTGGCCGGCGTACTACCGGGAATTATTGGCAGTATACGAAAGTGTACAGCATTTTCGCCACATTCTCGAAGTGCAACATGCAACAATTTATACGGACCACAAGCCGCTACTATACGCTTTCGTTCAACGCCGAGAGAAACTTCCGCCAGCACAACTAAACCAGTTGTCGTTTATTGGTCAATTTACGGACATCCGGTACATTAAAGGAGACGATAACGTCGTCGCCGATGCTATGTCGCGTATCGAGGCCATTTCCTTGGACCAAGAGTACGAAGCCCTCGCTGCTTCACAGGACACTGATCAGGAGCTCGCCGACTTACGGACCTCAAGCCTCCAGATGACGAAAGTCGTTATCCCAGGTACGAACGTCCAAGTCACCTGTGATGTGTCAACTGGAAAATCTCGTCCATATTTGACCCCTCCATTTCGACGTGCGGTGTTTGATAAGTTGCACAACTTAAGTCACCCTGGCGTACGAGCAACCATTCGCCTTATTACCGACCGTTTCGTTTGGCCCTCAGTCAGAAAGAACTGCCGTCTTTGGGCCCAATCTTGTTTAGCCTGTCAGCGGTCGAAAGTGACCAGACACGTTACCTCCCCACTTGGCCAATTCAACCAACCATCTGGTAGATTCATGCACGTCCATATAGACATCGTTGGACCTCTGCCTGTCTGCAACGAATTTCGTTACTGCTTAACAGCCATCGACCGAGTCTCCAGGTGGCCCGAGGTATGGCCCATGCGTACCATCACCGCGGAAGAGGTGGCTGACACTTTCACTCGGGAATGGATTTCTCGCTTCGGTGTCCCAGCTACTGTAACGACCGATCAAGGCACTCAGTTCGAGTCGGATCTTTTCGGCCGACTCATGGAAACTTTCGCCTCTAGACGGATTAGAACAACTTCTTACCACCCGAGCGCTAATGGCATGATTGAGAGAGTTCATCGCCAGTTAAAAGCGGCGCTTATGTGTCACAACGACTCATGGGTGCGGTCTCTTCCTTTTGTGCTGTTGGGGATGAGAACAGCGTTTAAGGAAGACCTGAAGGCTACAGTGGCGGAACTGGTTTACGGTGAAACCCTCCGTCTGCCGGGCGAACTAATCGCTCCAGGTCCCAATCCGGATACTCTTAATCCAGCTGATCTGGTCGCGCAGATGAGACAAAAGATGTCGAGTATTAGACCTACTCCAGCTTCTCATCATTCCAAACCGAAAACATTCGTTTTCAAAAATTTATCTTCGTCGACGCACGTATTCCTGCGCGACGATACGGTTAGGCGCTCTTTACAACCTCCCTACCTAGGCCCGTACGCTATCCTAGATAGGTCCAGCGACGGTAAGACCTTAACTTTAGATATTAAGGGTAAAAAGATCGTAGTAAGCGTCGATCGAGTAAAACCAGCGTTTATAATTATCGACGTTACAGACACCACTCGCCCAATCGCGGATCCGGGTGATTTTACGGATAACCCAGCAAGACAACCATACACCACTCGGTCTGGTCGTCAGGTCAAATTTAAAGACCCGGAAGATTTTATTTTATTTTAGTTTTATGGGGTTATCCTTCTCCGTGGGGGGGTGGTTGTGGCGGTTCGTTTAGACCGTCACTCTACTGTTAACTTTATTGTACTACTTTACAGATATTTATAAATGTTTATTATACAACTGATTACTTAATTTAGAATATTATTGTGTCATTAATTATATTATCTAGTTAATTTGTAATATTCATTTGTATTTCTGTATCTATGGTAAGTCTCGCATTTCTTTGCCACTGTCTATGGCAACACAGAGGCGTCCATGTTTTTTTACACTCTTCGCACATAACTCCGTTCGAGTAAACGTTAAGATTTAAAAGCGACTTTTATTTGCGTAACCCGAAGATTAACACGCCCGCAATTTATACACCAAACCTGCTTGTCGGACAGGCGTATCCGCTTCCCAGGTCGCTATGGGAGCGTTCGCGGGAGGAGCGTCGTGCGCGGGGTGCCGCAAGGTTCGGTACTGGGCCCACTACTGTGGAATATCGCATATGACGCGGTCTTGAGAACGGTGCTCCCGGATGGAGTGAGCATCATCTGCTACGCCGATGACACCCTTGTTCTTACAGAAGGGTTGTCTTATACGAGAGCGGTTCGGCTAGCGGAGATCGGGGTGGCACGCGTCATAGCGAAGATCCGCGGGTTGGGCCTACAGATAGCGTCCCAGAAGACCGAGGCGATTTGGTTCCACGGCCGCAGGCCGATAATCGAATCAGCTGAAACCTCAGTGCGCGTCGGTGAAACGGACATCCGTATAGGCAGGTACATGAAGTACCTTGGCCTAACACTGGATGGCCGCTGGTGCTTCTACGAGCATTTCGACCGTCTCGTCCCCCGAATCCATAAGGTAGCGGGTGCTTTGCACGGACTGCTGCCGAATCTCGGGGGACCAAGGGAAGAAGTCCGCCGCCTCTACGCGGGTGTGATACGCTCGATTGCGCTCTACGGTGCGCCGGTATGGTCGGACAAATTGTCTGCCAGCCGGCGCCGTGCGCGGAAACTAAATTCCGCGCAACGTACGATCGCAATCAGAGTCGCCCGTGGTTATCGTACCATATCGTACGAGGTGGCAACAGTCTTGGGGCGGTGTCCGCCCCTAGACATTCTGGCGGATATGGACGCATGGGTCTTCCATAAGATCCGCGACCTCCGTCAGAGGACTGAACCCTTCGACGAAGAGACGATCGGAGCGCTTCGTAAGAGAGCCAGATGGCGCGCTCTGAGGTGCTGGCGCGAACGGCTTCAGGAGCCTAGGAACATACGCCAAAGGGTGGTTGACGCTATCCTACCAAACTTTCGGGCCTGGCTGAAGAGCAGGGGTAGAGTGACCTACCGCCTTACTCAGATACTCACCGGACATGGCTGTTTCGGTGAGTATCTGAACAGGATACAGAGAGAGGAGACGGCCCAGTGCCATCATTGCGGGCACGACGAGGATTCCGCACAGCACACGCTGCAGTACTGCCCAGCGTGGGAGTCGCAGCGGCGGGTCCTCGTCGAAGAAGTGGGACCGGATCTCTCTCCGTCGGCCATCGTCGGGGCGATGGTTCAGCGCAGCGAAGCCTGGAACGGCATGATCACCTTCTGCGACGTTGTCATGTCCGCGAAGGAAGACTCCGAGCGAGCAAGGGAGCGCGCTGAACCCGCTCGGAGAAGGAGTCGCCGCGGGCGTACGTAGAGGCCCCCGGCGCTGTATCCCTGTAGTTTCGGGACCAGAATAGGGCTACGGTATCCCCTGCCTGTCGTAAGAGGCGACTAAAAGGGGGCTTCCGGGGTTGCGGGTGGCAAGAGTGGGAGCTCGAACCGCCCAGCCAGCGGCCCCGGGAAGGACGGCGGTATGTGTGGTCGCATACCGTCGTACGCACCAGACGGTGTGGCGAGCGTCAAGCTCACCTGGGCGGAGCCCGACGGGGCAACGCGCTAAGAGGGCTCCGGTTGCGTTCCTTTGGAGATCCCGGAGCCCTCTACGCAGCGCCGAGGACGGCCACCGGGGGGGGGGGGGTTTAGTGCGGTAAGAATCCCACATAACCCTACGTCGCTCCCACGACACTGGGTACCTTTTGAAGGTTTCCCCCTCGTAAACAAAAAAAAAATAAAAATGCTGCAGTGTGTGTTTGTGACGAATCAAACTATAGTGCTGTTAATATTTGTATATATTATAGAAGGCTTTAAGCACTCATTAGTTTAAGTGTTCGATAAGCTTATAAAACGTTCCATAAAATTGTTTATTCATAAACGTTCCATAAACCTTCTATAACTAATGTGTCGCTAAAGTGTAATAAATAAATGAAATAAATGAAAATGTTGCCATTATATTGAAGTTCGGCGAACAAATTGACGAATGTCCATAGATAAACATCATTATGTAGTGTATGTAATATTCGTCAATATAATTAGTAATAGTAGTATATATTAACGAACGCTCTTCTTAATAAAACAGTATTTACTCAGCACTCGGACGTTTCACTTACCTCTCAGCACCATCCTTACATGGCGACCCTGCCAGCGCGTGCGCGGTTAACGGTTACCGACACCGTGTCGTCAGTTTGAGTGGACAATAAAAGTGGATTTAATATGAACTTTAATATGGACTTAACGTTAATATAAAATTAAAAATATGGGTGGAAGACAAACAAAAAGTGAAGAGGTAATTATCGCCCAAAATGGAGCTGAAAATAGTGCATCTACGGAACAATTAATGAAGCATGCTAGTACTACATCATATGTTCTAATTGCAATTTGCGTCATCCTATTCATGGGGGTTGGAGCCATGCTGTGCCGCTTCTACAGGAAGTGCCATGACGACTGGATGCAGCGGAGTATAGAGATTAGCGAGCTGCGGCGCACCGTGAGCCTTCTGCGTCGTCGTGAAGAACGCCCAGCCAACGTGGTCTGACGGCCCACCCCGTGGTGATAAGTGTTGTGAAATGTGCGCGATCTTTTTTTTTTTCTCATATAACTCTATATAATAAAACTATTGTTCTGTACTTAGTTATACCGGTGTAGGGACAATAAGTTATTATGGTGTGCAAAATTTATATTATGTTATTTTTAGATTGATAAGTTACTCATTACTCATATAATCGTTTGTAATGATATTATTGAAAACACTATCGTGTTCATTGTTTATTTTCTCCTTTTTTGGGTTGAAATATTTAAGTAAGTAAACATGGATTTGTTATATTATGGCAGAAGATTTAATTCAACTAGTAGATAATTTAAGAAAAATTCGGACATATCTCATGAAAATTGGTCCCTCTCGTAGAACAGGTAACATTTTGATAATAAAAAAGGAGGAAGCAAACAAGATATATAGTGAATATAATTCTGTATGTGATATTTTGACAAATGATAAATTGTATAGAGAACAACAGTCGTTAATAAATAAAATTAGTATAGAATTCCGACGTATATATCAAGAAATTCTAGATTTATGTACTAAAACAGATTGTTCGGGTCAAAGTATAAAAATGGCTAACGAAAGTTTTGATCTAAAAATAGCATTAAGCTTATTACCTATTATGAATGACAATGATGACACAACAAAACAATTAATTGAAGGTGTCGAATATTATAGTTCGGTGTTGGGTAGCGAGACGTGTAAAAAGAAACTCATTCAATTTGTATTAAAAAGCCGTCTCTCTCAGAAAGCGAAACTAAAATTATCATCAAGCTATGATACAACTGATAATCTTATAAAGGATATGAGGAAAATTCTTAATAAAACAGTATTTACTCAGCACTCGGACGTTTCACTTACCTCTCAGCACCATCCTTACATGGCGACCCTGCCAGCGCGTGCGCGGTTAACGGTTACCGACACCGTGTCGTCAGTTTGAGTGGACAATAAAAGTGGATTTAATATGAACTTTAATATGGACTTAACGTTAATATAAAATTAAAAATATGGGTGGAAGACAAACAAAAAGTGAAGAGGTAATTATCGCCCAAAATGGAGCTGAAAATAGTGCATCTACGGAACAATTAATGAAGCATGCTAGTACTACATCATATGTTCTAATTGCAATTTGCGTCATCCTATTCATGGGGGTTGGAGCCATGCTGTGCCGCTTCTACAGGAAGTGCCATGACGACTGGATGCAGCGGAGTATAGAGATTAGCGAGCTGCGGCGCACCGTGAGCCTTCTGCGTCGTCGTGAAGAACGCCCAGCCAACGTGGTCTGACGGCCCACCCCGTGGTGATAAGTGTTGTGAAATGTGCGCGATCTTTTTTTTTTTTCTCATATAACTCTATATAATAAAACTATTGTTCTGTACTTAGTTATACCGGTGTAGGGACAATAAGTTATTATGGTGTGCAAAATTTATATTATGTTATTTTTAGATTGATAAGTTACTCATTACTCATATAATCGTTTGTAATGATATTATTGAAAACACTATCGTGTTCATTGTTTATTTTCTCCTTTTTTGGGTTGAAATATTTAAGTAAGTAAACATGGATTTGTTATATTATGGCAGAAGATTTAATTCAACTAGTAGATAATTTAAGAAAAATTCGGACATATCTCATGAAAATTGGTCCCTCTCGTAGAACAGGTAACATTTTGATAATAAAAAAGGAGGAAGCAAACAAGATATATAGTGAATATAATTCTGTATGTGATATTTTGACAAATGATAAATTGTATAGAGAACAACAGTCGTTAATAAATAAAATTAGTATAGAATTCCGACGTATATATCAAGAAATTCTAGATTTATGTACTAAAACAGATTGTTCGGGTCAAAGTATAAAAATGGCTAACGAAAGTTTTGATCTAAAAATAGCATTAAGCTTATTACCTATTATGAATGACAATGATGACACAACAAAACAATTAATTGAAGGTGTCGAATATTATAGTTCGGTGTTGGGTAGCGAGACGTGTAAAAAGAAACTCATTCAATTTGTATTAAAAAGCCGTCTCTCTCAGAAAGCGAAACTAAAATTATCATCAAGCTATGATACAACTGATAATCTTATAAAGGATATGAGGAAAATTTTACTGCCACAAAAAAGTTACACAGCGTTACACGCCAAGTTACAACAATGTAGGCAAAATGAGAAGTCTATTTCAGATTATGGTAGAGAGTTATCAGAATTATTCGTAGATTTGACAATTTCGCAAGCCGATGGAAATACAAAAAATTATGACGTGTTACGTCCGCTTAATGAAAAGCTCGCGGTTAAAAAATTTGCCGATGGATTGCGAAATCGTCGTATCAGTACCATTATCGCTGCGCGTGATTTCAGCTCATTATCTGACGCGGTACAGTCAGCAATGGATGAGGAGCTCTCGGCCCCATCCACTTCTGCAAACGTCATGGGTATGTATAAGCATCCTATGCAGTACAACAAACCCAGAAGATTTCAAGGTACGTACAATAGAGGGTTTCATTATTTTAGAAATAGAGGGGCTTTTCCTTCTAGATGGTCCCACCAGCAACAAAGTCCAGCAGAGAAGACGCCACCGCACCAGAGACGTGGTGGTGCTTTTAGAAATAATCGCCGAGTTAGTTTTCGTGGTAGAGGTAATTATGCTAACCGTAGTAGGGGTCATTCTATAGGTAGCAACATAAACATTTTATCGACTCAGGAAAACAATACCAAAAATGAATTAGAGCAAGAAACTCTGACTCAGTTTTTTCGAGCCTGAATATGTTTACACATGTAACAGTTTAAGTAAAGTTACCTTTAAAGTAAATGAATGTAAACATGATTGGCTCATCGACACCGGCGCATCAATTTCTGCGATCAAATTCGCTTGCATTCAAAGTTTACAGATACCATTCCATAATGAGCGACTTAGTGTTAAAGGAATAGGTGGACATGTGATATCGAATGGCTTTGTTTACTTAACATTAAATCGTAACGGAGTAAAGTTTCATCATAAATTTTATGTTTTTAAAGAGTTACCATGCAAAACTGTAGGAATTTTAGGACAAGATTTTTTGAAAAATTTTAATGCTATTTTAAATTTCGAACTCAATACGCTACAGATATCAACAAAAAGTGGGAAGAGTGTCACTGTGTCTTTTGATTACATAACGCCGAATTCATATTCTTATTTGACAATACCAGCGCGAAGCGAGTCTACACATTTTATTAATACTAACTTTAAAAATGATTTTGTAATATTTTCTCAAGAACTTTGCGAAGGTGTTTTTATAGCTAATACTGTAGTGAAACCGGAAAATGGAAAAATCCCTATACGAATTTTAAATAGTAGACATCAAGATGTCAAATTAAATTATTTTTCAATACACAAACAAAATTTAAACGATTATTTTATATGTCAATTTAGTCCAACTAATATTAACGCTGACCGCGTCAAAAAACTTTTTTCGTTATTAAATTTAAAAGGATTAAATCTAGAGGAACAAATATCTATCGAAAACATTTGCGCTAAATATCCGGACATTTTCCATTTACCAGGAGATCAATTAACCACAACTTCATTTTACCAACAAAAACTTGATTTAAAACCCAATAGTACTCCCGTATACACAAAGCCATATCGGCTACCACATTCACAAAAACAAGAAATTGATAGGCAAGTACAAGATATGTTAAAAGATGGTATAATTGAAGAAGCTAGGAGCGCGTGGTCTAGTCCGCTATTGTTAGTTCCAAAAAAGCCGGACCCAACAGCCGAAAAAAAATGGAGAGTAGTGATAGATTACAGAAAATTAAATAACCAAATTCAACACGACAAGTTCCCGTTACCAAATATTTCGGAAATATTGGATTCTCTGTCAGGCGCTGTATATTTTTCACACCTTGATTTATACCAGGGGTTTTACCAAATTAACTTAGATAAAGATTCTAGACCATATACGGCATTTACGACGGGAAAAAATCAATTTCAAATGACCCGTATGCCTATGGGAATCAAGTCTAGCCCTAATGGATTCAGCAGAATGATGACCTTAGCAATGTCGGGGTTAAATCACGAAAAATGTCTTATCTATCAGGATGATCTAGTAGTTTTTGGAAGGAATTTAGCTTGTCATAACCAAAATTTGATGGACGTGTTTAGTAGACTACGTAAAATTAATTTAAAACTAAATCCTGTTAAATGTATCTTTTTACAAAAAGAAATTTTATATCTAGGCCACGTCGTATCGGAAATGGGAATTTTACCAGATCCCGAAAAAACTAGAATATTAGAAAATTATCCCAGACCACAAAGTGTAGATGAAATAAAGCGCTTTGTCGCATTTGCAAACTACTACCGAAAATTTATTCCAAATTTTTCTAAGATTGCACTTCCGCTAAATAAAGCTTGTTGCAAAAATATGTCGTTTAGTTGGTCTGAAGCTTGCGAACAATCGTTCCAATTATTGAAAAGGGCATTAACAAAACCGCCCGTTCTCCAATATCCGATTTTTTCACCCGATAATGAATTTTTATTACAGACTGATGCATCAGGAACAGCTATAGGATCCGTTTTATGTAACATGAACGGAAAACCAGTCGCATATGCAAGTCGAAGTCTAAATAAGGCGGAACTTAATTATCCTACTATTGAGAAGGAGCTGTTGTCAATAGTATGGAGTGTAAAATACTTCCGTCCTTATTTATACGGTAGACGTTTTAAAATTCAAACTGATCATAAACCATTGGTTTATCTTTTCAGCATGCGCGACCCTTCCAGCAGGTTACTTAAATTTAGGTTATTACTAGAAGAATATAATTTCACAGTCGAATATTTGAAAGGAAAAAATAATTCCGTTGCTGATGCTTTATCGCGTATAAATATAACATCTCAAGATTTAAAAACAATGAATGATCAAATTTCATGTGTTATGACACGAGCGCAGTGCAAAAAGTTAGCAAACTGCGAAAAGCTCAGTACTAGCGACTTGGTGGATAATATTGCCACAAGCCCGAGGTCTGATCAACCAAGGGTCGTGGAAATCATTAAAAAACCGAGTCTCTATACTGAACTTGCATTAATTAACTCTAAAAAGATTAGTATTTTGAAACAAAATGGTCTAGTGACGGAAACGTATAAGAATTATTCGTATGTACCTAGTAGATCTACTATTTATTTATGTACAACTACTGAACCTCGATCATCGATTACGCGAGACGTATTGGTGAGAGATTTAGCAGTAATGTGCAAGAAATTAAATATAAAAGAAATATGTATCCTAAGGGATGAAATAAATAAAGAATTTATTAAAGGAATAGTAGATATTATAAAAAATCGTGATAAATGGACCGGTCCACGAATATGTATTCTAAATAAGGTACAAAGGATTAATAATATAGATAATAGAAAGATAATTTTAAATGACTTTCACTTGTTGCCTTCCAGTGGCCACGCAGGTATCAGGCGAATGTCTAATAATATAAAAAGGTATTATTTTTGGCCTAGTATGGACAAAGATATACATGATTATGTTACCAAGTGTGTCCAATGTCAGAAACAAAAATACTCTGTAGGCACTAAACAGCCCATGGTAATAACGAGTACGGCTAACTCGGCCTTCGAAAAAATTTATCTCGACTTAGTCGGACCGCTTCCGAAGGACGCTTTGGAGCAGGTGTATATTCTCACATTGCAGTGTGAGCTCACGAAGTTTGTGGAGGCCTATCCCCTGCCTGCAAAGGATGCAGCCAGTGTGGCTCGTTCATTTGTAAATAATTTTGTACTTAGGTATGGGATACCGCGCGAAATAGCGACTGACCGTGGAACAGAGTTTATCTCCAACACAATGAAAGAGGTATGTAAAATCTTGAATATTACTCAGCTGACAGCAACGGCCTATCACCACGAGAGTATAGGTGCGTTGGAGAACTCTCACAAGGCGCTCGGCGCATTTTTAAGAGTAAGTTCAGAAAATAAGTCAGGTTACTGGAGTAGTTACGTGCCCTATTGGTGCTTTTCGTATAATAATAGCGTGCATACAGAAACGAAGTACACGCCGTATGAGCTTGTTTTCGGCAAACGGTGTGTAATACCGAGTAACTTGACTATACTCCAGCCAAATTGGAAGAAGAATGTTTACCAACAATCGTCGCTTAGCAACCGATAACGGGCATATAACAATAACCTTTTTTCATTAGCACAATTTATTAATGTATAATATTATGTAAAATAAAAGAAAATTTCCGTTATTTTCTATCCTATTCTATACACTATACCTAATGTCTGGTTTGAATTAAATATTGTGAATAAATATTTGACCTTGAGTTTAATTAGATTTCGAGAATAATCTCGCAAGATATATTTTAAATCAGCATTTAAATGCGTATTAAGTGAATTTATACAATTTTCTTAGATATTATGCTGTGTGATATTCTATTTTAATCAGAATGAATAAAATAATGTAATTTAGAGTAATGGTAGTTTAATATCCTCCATGGCAATATGTACACGTCTCGTATTTGGACTCTAATCATGTAATCAGTAATCAGTAAGTTTAGTAGTAACTAAAAATAAAAATAAAAACTTGGAGTGTTGTACATATTTATTTAGCTATTATTACATGTATGAACGGGTTAAAATGATTAAATTAAATAGCACAAATTACAAGTATGTAATACATCATGTAAAAATACAAATCCTTAAGGTTTTTTGGCCGCCCATTATAGATTTTGAATAAGACTCCTGAAGAAATTTCGAAGGTTAGTCCAGTTAGTACTTTTATATATAAAGAGAATGCAGATATTAGTAAACTCCAGATTGTAATTATTATAGTTTGTAAGAGTCTTGTTCAAAATTACAGACATGTTGTTATTATTCATCAAATTTACGTCAAACGGGAATTACATCAAACGGGAAAGAATACCATCATAAATAAATTATTCATCTTCTTCATCACTGGCAGAACTTGATGGACTTGTTGAACTGTCTGTCACTCGAATAATAAAATTGTCAATTACATTATCTGAAATGCCGTCAAGTTCTGCCATTTTCTTTTCCTCTTTAATTACATGATTGACACATTGTTGCCATGCCGCAGAAGTTATAGATTTAATTGCTTCACTTAATATTTTTTTTAAATCAATTATTTTAAATGTTTTGTTTTTTTCTGCGACATGGCCTTTTACTTGGCCCCATATCAACTCGATAGGATTTAATTCGCAATGGTACGGTGGTAATCTTAATACCTCAATGTTGTGCTGCTTCGCCATTGTATCGCATACAAATGCTGAGTATTTTTCCCGTTCAGGTGTTACCAAGTCGATAAGCTGTGCTTTTATCATCCTGCTTGGAACGAGATACCTTTTTCTGTTAGCCAACTTTGTATGTCTTTTTTTAACCAATTCATAGAAGGAACTCGTTCCAAGCATCGAGAATGATATGGGGCATTGTCCATTACAATTATGGAGTTTGGTTCTAATTTTTCTAGAGTTCTAGAGAACCACTCTTCAAACACCTTCGAGTTCATCTCTCTATGATAATCGCCTTCACCTTTTTTACTTTCGAAAATTAAGTCTGCATTTTCCACAAATCCATCCTCGTTACCTATAAAAAAATGATAAACATTAAAATGTGAAAAGTACATGTAGCAGTCTAGTGATCATATATTGACTATATGGCATAGAAACTATACTTTTACGTTAACCTGATTAGCTATGCATGAGTTTATTTTTTTACAAAACTTTTTTCAATTCCATGATAACACACATCTAAAATTATGTGATCTTAAGCTAACAATATTAGGATGATAACATACCAATGTGTACAACTATCAAGCGCTTCCCTTTTCCCGATGGAGCTTTCAAGCCAGTTGAGAGTCCCTCCTGATAGGCTTGTCGAGCAGACTCAATGGAAAGGTCTTGCCATATTTTACTTTTTGTATGTCCTGAAACCAAATAATATATTATTGCTTTAAATTATTTTAATATAAATAATTTTATACACAGTGTGTGCCAAAGATGTGATAAAATATTGATTATGACATTTAAATTCTACTTATTAATAATAATTTATATGGTTACAGTTTAAATAAAGATCAATAAGTATACAGAAATGATTGATTCTATATAAAAAATAAGTTAAAATTGTATATGTACCTTCGTTAACCCAAGTCTCATCCAAATAATAAATTTTGCGTCTTTGTTCTCTCATCCTTAACATTTTTTGAAGATAATAGAAGCGCCATCGCACAATTTCTTCCTTTTCAATGAGAACACTTCGTCTCGACCGTTTCAAATATTTAATCTTTAGTTTATTTAAAACTTTTTGAAAGGTAGTTCTTTTAAAGCTAAGCTTAAGGTAAGCTGTCGTCCTCGTTCACTAAATTTAAAACTTTTTCAATTGTTGGTGGATCGTTATCAAAGAATAACATGTGCACCTTCCTACGAATTCCACTCAAGGTCATATCGTCCAATTTGTCCATTATTGTCCCCTTTTTAGGAGCTGGAGTCGGTGACGAAACTCGTTTATGAGTTCGATATTCTTTTATTATTCGGTACACAGTACTCAAATGTACGCCGGCAGTTTCTGCAGTTTTTTTTGCGACATCTTTACTGTATATAAAAATATCTTTTGGCCACATTTCTTCGATAGTTTTATAAATGTTACATATAACTGTTTTCTCCGAGGAACTGAGTGAACACCTCGCTCGTTTCTTCTTTGGAGAAGAAAACTTCTGCAGGCCACTTGGACCCGGTTGGGAATCACTCATTATAACAAGAACAACAAAACAAACAAAACGAAACAAAAAAAACTCAACAAAATAACAGAACAACACTATAACAGGAATATTTAACAAACAAATAACAATGGATAACAGAGATATTAATACGCACAGTACTCGTAATCGTAAGCAGCCATGTTGTAAACATCATTGTAACACGACCAAATTCGGAGAGTGCGTTTCGTTATAGCTAAGCAGTCAATGTAAACAAAATGTTTTTTTTTTTGTATTTGTAACAATGAACTATTATTATAAAGTTATATTTAAAATATTATACATTAGTATAAATAAAATTATTTTCAAATAATAATTTAATCATATACTACGAAAATAGTGGATAAATTAAAATGTCAGCTTACACTTCAAAAAATATTATTTGCTACTTTAAATAAAACGAAACGCAATTGTGTTTTTTAAATAGTCGGATTATAAAGCAATTATTATGCAGCTAATTTAAAATGAAGCAGTAAAAGTGGGGTTGTAAAGAAATTTACGTACTCTTTTTTTTTGATGGACTGTTTCGATTTTTCAAAATCGTAACCAAAAGTTCTTATTACCTGGCATACGCTTATTTACAGGGTTTTCACTTACTTACTGATAAGGATATTTTATTCATCTTTGTCTATACGCAACAATATGAAAGTTGTGAGAGTACTTTGCATGTAATAAGGTATAGAAATAATGGATACAATTTAATTGTGAAGTTTTTTGTTGAATTAAAAATGAAAACAGGGATAATAGTAATTTTTACAGTACCAAAATTTTGATGACCCTAATATCGGTTTGTTTACATGAATTCTCTTCGCATCGTGGCGGAGGTATAGTGGCATAATAGAACCTTTATATGCACATGACAGTTATCCTTTAGAGCTAAAGTATAGGCTACAAGTAGCACAAAAAGACGCTAGAAATAATTTAATTAGAAGTAAACTTAAAAGAAAAGAAAAGTATGACAGTAAAATAAATCCTGTGTATTACAAAAAAGGAGAATATTTATTGATAAGAAACCCTTCAGGTGATAAGATGGACAGCATTTACCAAGGCCCGTACTTGGTTGTAGAAGATCTGGATTGTAATGTTAAAATAATAAAGAAAGGTAAAGAAGAAATTATACATAAAAATCGCACAAAATTGTTTAATGCACCAGTACCCATAATTTCTTCTTTGCCCTAATTCATATAAGTAGTACTTTTATATACTAAGAGTTTGTAAAGTTTGTTTTATATTTTTTGATTACATGTATTTTATACTTATTTTTACATTTAAGCAAAGTTAACATTATTGTATGATTTTTTTTTTTAATATTTTACTTATGTTTATGACAAAAAAAAACTTTCTTTATTAAGTTTTTTTTTTCTTCTGGAAAGGGAGGTGTAGTGTATGTAATATTCGTCAATATAATTAGTAATAGTAGTATATATTAACGAACGCTCTTCTTAATAAAACAGTATTTACTCAGCACTCGGACGTTTCACTTACCTCTCAGCACCATCCTTACAATTACTTGACATTATTTCGTACTAAAAAAATATTCTGTCTTGACAATCTTGACAACACGTTGTCAATAAAACCAAATAAAATGTCAGTGTCATTGTAATTGTAAATACCGCGAATTTAAAAATATTTTATTTGTGAAAATTGGATGTGAAGCAAAAGTTGTTAAGACAAAAGAGTGAAAATTTATTGGATATTAATATTTTATATAATATTGATATAAATAAAGTAAAATTCAAGTTTCGTTTTCCAAACATTCGCAATATCTTATGGCAGTTAAACCTGTATTTCAGAAGATGTACCAGGATCTCTTCGATCTAATTTAAGATCATCACGCACGAGATCAATTACAAAATTTACGGTCGATTTATTAATGCGATAACGCTTCCGAAATTTTCGTCGTTTAAAGAAAACGGATCACTCTTTGGTGCCATGTTCTTCGAAGTGGGCGGTTTTTAAGACTTTTAAAAATGTCTAAGCTTTGTAAAATTTACATTGTAATTTAAAATAGTGATATAATAATGTAATGTATTGAATATTAAAATAAATTATTTCAAGTTTGTTTGTATACAAAACAGACATTGACCTTTGTTTGAAATTTATTCAAAATGTATTGTCAAATTAGATCACTAATCAGCTGTTGAGAGTCGGCCATCTTTGTCGTATAGCACTGTTATAGTAGGCTTCTGGCGTCTATAAGTTGTAGAAGGCTTATAGAACGGTTTAGTGGCCTAAAATGCGTTTATGAATAACACTTTTTGACAACCGTACTATAGCAACGCTATAAGTGTGCTATAACTTTGTAGCACAGTATTCACTATGAATCCTATTTGGATAAACGCAAAAGTTCACTGTTGGTGTCCACTGAACTCGTCCCTTCGTTTCAGAGCAGAATAAGGAAAAAGCTAAAACCCAACAACTTTTTTTTTTCTTTTTTTCCAAATGTGTTATTACTGGTGACCCCAGTGGCATTTCCGGCTTCACTTCACTTAATTTTTATGGGCTGAAAGGAAGGATAGTTTTAGTCATCGTTGCCGGTTTCCTAGAACGTCCACCTTCTCTAGAGGGTAGAACAGACTTCGTGTCGCTCGCGGTATCTTGAACGCCCCCGCAATTTCGTAGTACCCGCCGACAAAGTCACAGTGCCACAAACCCGCAAACTGGATTGCAGTGTCTCAGGATTACTCTCTGGATTGCAGTGTTTAATCGGATCACAGTGCAGGATTGCAGTGCAAAGAGGACCAGCCAGACCAGCGTGAGGATCCCGCGGGAGGCGCAAGCAACCGCCGGAACCACCGCTGAGCGACTGAAAGGTACCACTCTGAGCATCTCTTTCCCACTTTTTCGGCCTACCCTCCGCATAGCTTCATTTCGGGGAGCGAGCAGGATAGCACCATCGTGTGCATCCACTCACCTATCCCTTTTCTGCGAAAAGGGCGTTGTGTTGGACAGTCCGCGCGCAACCAAGTTCCGTCGTCCGTCGCTGGCACCCTCGCCCGGCTTCACACAAGCGTGATCAACCCGGTGTGGGATGGCCGCGCGGCGACAGAAGAAGCAGGAGGAGGAGGCGCGTCGGCTGTCCGACGCGACCCGCCCTGTAGCAGAAGGGGATGAGGGTAGGAGAGTGATGGTGCGCGACCTGTTCGCACCCCGGAACGTCCTACCACCCCCCGCGGAGGGTCCACTGCACACCATGTTCATGGTGAGCAGAGGCCGAAGGGGTGCTCGGAGTGGTGGCCCGACCCGCCGAGTCGCCCAACCGCCCGGAGAACACCCACCCGGACCCGAGCCCCAGGACCCGCAGGAACAGACTCCCGAGGAGGAGGAAGGCCCCGGACATAGTATGCCGAGCCTGGATCCGCTCCCGCTCCCGAGCCAGCCCGTGTCTGAGGCCATATTGACACCTAGGAGGGCGAGTAAAATCCCACGAAGGGTCTCGCCCTCAGACCCACAAGTGGAGAGACCAGCCTAGATCCAGACACGGGAAGCCAGTAGCACAGAAAGCTCAGAATATGAGGAAAGCAGGGAGGAACCGGACGCTGGATAGAGGTTGCTGCTGCTGTATTGCGTAAGGTAATCGCGCATCGATCTCCCCCGCGATCCCCCTCCCCATCCCCTCCGCCCCCGAGGGCAACCTCCGTCGAGGCCGGCCTCGACAGCACGTCGTATGCAAACATAGCATCGATGTCGTCACCGTCCGGCCGGGCGGAGGCGACCGCGAACCCTACCATTCCCGCACAGCCCCCACCCTCTCCCACCCGCGACGATATTATACAGGTTGCAGTAGGTAGGGACAGGGTTAGTGGCGGCCCAGCCTCGCCTCATGGCGTAAGGCAGGGCCTCTCGTATGCTGAGGCAGTGGTGACACAGGCGCCGCAGAGCGCCCCACCATCACCTACACCTTTTTTTTTTTTTTTTTTTTTTTTTTTTTTTTTTTTTTTTTTTTTTTTTTTGTTTACGAGGGGGAAACCTTCAAAAGGTACCCGACGACGTGGGAGCGACGCCGGGTTATGTGGGACTTTTACCGCACTAAAACCCCCCCGGTAGCCGTCCTCAGCGCTTGGCGGAGAACTCCGGGATCTCCGATGGAACACAACCGGAGTCCTCCGAGCGCGATGCCCCTATTGGGCTCTGCCCTTGGGGGAGCAATTTACGCTCCTCCCGCACACCTGGTGTTTACGACGGCATGCGGCTACACACACCGCCGTCCTTCCCGGGGTTGCTTGTTGGACGGCTTGAGCTCCCACTCTTGCCGCCCGCAATCCCGGAAGCCCCCTTTTAGTCGCCTTTTACGACAGGCAGGGGATACCGTAGCCCTATTCTAATCCCGGGACTACAGGGAAACCATCACCTACACCTACGACATCGGCAGCTGCACAAGCGCCGCGTTCACCCGTCGTCGGTGGGCCCGTCGGTGGGCCCTCCCAGGGTCCTCGTGACGGCGACAGACCCAAGGGCTACCCTCCCATTGTTGTGGAGCGTATGCCCAATTGGACGCAGCACTTTGAGGTGCTGCATACCCGACTGGGCCGTGCGCCAAGCGCGCGACCTTACGGAAGGGGGATCCGCTTCATCCCCCAAACTCCAGAAGAGTACAGGGTGATCCAAGGCTTCCTGACCACCCTGTCCGACACAGAGCCGGACCTTTCGTGGTATTGTTATACCCCACGGGAGAACCGCCCTACCAAGGTAGCCGTGCGGGGTCTCCCGGGGGATACCAATCCCAAGAGGGTGTGCGGGGCGCTCAGGAGCCTTGGGTTTCCTGTACGCTTCGCAACCTACATCCCGCCCAGAAGAGGAAGTCCTTGTTGTACATTCCATGTGCAACTCGACCACATGGACCAGGAGCAGCTCGCGCGCCTTTATAGGGTAAGTGAGCTGCTTTATATGCCAGGGGTAGTTATCGAGGCGTGGAGGGGCCGCGGCGGCCTGGCCAAGTGCCACCGCTGCCAAGGCTTCGGCCACGCCTCGTATAACTGCTTCAGGCGGCCCAAGTGTTTTCGATGTGCACAGGGACATGCCACCCGGGACTGCCCCCTCCCGCGTGACGCACCGGCGAAGTGCGCCAACTGCCGGGGGCCGCACATGGCTAGCGATAGACTTTGTGCGGTCCTAAGGCGTGTGGCGCGCGCCAAAAGCGTCACGCTACCCCCACCGATCCCCGGCCCTCGCCAAGTGCGTGGAGCCGCGCCCCCTCCCCAGGCACCACCTGCCAGAGGTCGTGCGCCGCCCACAGTGATGGGATCTGGGATCCGAAGTGCGGCAAGTGGAGGAGTACGCACCCACGGCCGGTGCATCTCTTATGGCCCCGGCGAGGCCTCCGACGTCTGAACGCCGTAAAAAGCAGAACAGGCGTCGGAACCAAGCCAAGCGGAGGCGCGAGGAGGCTCGGAGAGCACCGCTCGCCGAGTCAACTCCACAGCCCATGGAGACAGACCATCCAGCTCCAGAGACGCATCCGGCTGTGGAGGCGACCCCCACCCCGACGGCGGCGCCGGTGCGGGCGAGGGCACGCCCAGAGCCCGCGCCGGCGCGGCCGCCGCGGCAGTCCGCCCCAAGACCCACCCGTGCCCCAGTCCCGGCCCAGTCTGTCGCCGAGGAGGGCACAGTCCGTGTAAGACCGCAGAGGCAGATTAGAATCGAGGTGCCCCAAGAACCCCCGACTCCCCGCCCCCGCAGTTCCATTACACCCGTCCCCGTTGAGCGGCCCTTTCGGGCCCTCGGGCTGGACACGCCCGCTGACGTGCTCGTCACAGCCGCCCAGGCAATCAGCGAGGTCGTGGCCCAGCACCCGGACCTCATTGCGGCCGTTCAACGCATTATCCGCGACCTCCTCGGCATCCAGTGTGGCATCCCTCAGGGTGCTGTACTGGAATCCGGGAGGCGTTAAATCCCACCTGCATACGTTGCGTGGCCTCGTCCGGGAGCAGGACATTCACGTCGTGCTCCTGGGCGAGACTAAGCTACGCGTAGGCCTCGATTTTAGGCTGCCTAACTACCACGTGTACCGACGTGACGAAATATCGCCCGCGGGATTTCCTTATAGGGGAACCGCGGTTGCGGTGCGCCACGACTTGGTACACGAGGAGTTGCCACTCCCGGCCTTCGCCCAGACGCGCTCCATAGCGTTGAGCGCGGCCGGGAAGGACCTGCGGATATACGCGGCCTACCGCCCGCCTGGTCCCCAATTTGACCCGCAGGACATCAAGAACATCATGGACAGTGGTGCTCCGACCTTGGTGGCTGGCGACCTCAACGCCAAGCACTTGGCTTGGGGATCCAGAGTCACAACCACCGCGGGACGGAAGCTGTACGATGACGCCGAGGTTAAAGGGTATGAGGTACAGGGGCCCGAGGCACCGACCCATATCCCCTCGGACGAGTCCCACCGCCCAGATGTTCTGGACATTGTGCTTCACAAGGATCTCCCGTGTCCAGTCCATGTGGAGGTGTTGTATGACCTGGATACACAACACCTGCCCATATTGGTCGTTCTTGGCCTCGGGGCAGCGTGTGTCGAACCCCCCAGACTCCGTAATAAGACGGACTGGGAAAAGTTTAAAAACATGTTACCATCTATTAAGTTTAGCGGCTCGCTCTCCTCCGCCGAGGGGGTCGAAGCCGCCACCGAGGCAGTATAGACCTCTATTGTTAAAGCCCTGGCGGCTTCGACTTCGCAGTCCCCTGTGGAGACGGGCCGCTATAGAACACCACTCCCAGTCCGTCTTAGCGACATGCTCGCTAAGAAACGTAAGCTGCGCGAGCTCTGGGCGCGCACGCGCTGTCCCCGGGTCAAGCGCGACCTAAACGCGCTGGCCGAGCGGCTGTCTGGTGAGATGGCTGAGTTGCGAGGGGCCGCCTGGGAGATGCGAATCGACCAGGCGAGCGAGTCGCAGACGTCGCTCCACCATCTTAGCAGACAGCTGACACGAGCCAAGGTCCCCGTCACCCCCCTCCTAGATGGAGCGAGGAGACGGGTCCATGCCGCGAAGGACCGCGCGGAGATCCTTGCGGGGTACATGGAAGAGCAGTTCTCGCGAGGGGTCCGACACCGGCACTCGAAGGGATCGAGTTTATCTCTCCCACTGAGGTAAGGAAGGCGGCACTACGTCTACCCAGGCGTAAGGCCCCAGGCCACGACGGGATCCCCAACATGGCGTTAGGTATGCTGTCCAGAGGGGCCCTGGTCACAGTGACTCGGGTCTTTAACGGCATCCTCCGCACAGGCTATTTCCCGACCACCTGGAAACTAGGGAAGGTAATCGTCCTCCCGAAACCGGGGAAAGACCGACGTCTCCCGGCTAGCTACCGCCCCATAACCCTGTTATCAACCACAGCTAAGCTGTTTGAGAGACTGGCGTTGAAACGACTGCGTCCGTTCCTTAATATAAGGGACGAGCAGTTCGGTTTCCGCGCCGGTCACTCTACAACGCTGCAGCTCACGCGGGTTATCCATCATTTATCATCTGAGCTCAATTACGGGCGTCACACGGTCGGCGTCTTTCTCGATATCGAGAAGGCGTTCGACCGCGTATGGCACGATGGGCTCATATGCAAAATGATGGATACACCTGCCCCGGCGACGCTGATACGGTTGATAGCATCGTTTTTAAGTGAGCGGCAGTTCTTTATTTCGGTTGAGGGCGTCGCCTCAGACCCTAGGCCCATCCTTGCGGGGGTGCCGCAGGGCAGCTGCCTCTCTCCGTGGCTCTACGCACTCTACACCAACGACGCTCCCACTCTCCACGGTCACCTGGAAGACTGGGAGCGAGACGTTATGCTCGCGTTGTTCGCAGATAACAGTGCGTACTTCGCGTCGTCCCGTCGGGCGGACATTGCTGCACGGAAGATGCAACGTCTGCTAGACCTGTTACCTATGTGGCTGGATAAGTGGCGCATGGCTGTCAATGTCGGAAAGACAGTCGCAATACTTTTCAGCCGCAAGCGTATCATGCCGGCTCCGCTGAGGCTCCGTGACACGGAGATAGCTTGGCAGCCTTTAGTTAAATACCTAGGATGTAACATCGATCGCTCGTTGCATATGGTCCCGCAGGTGGAGCAAGCGCTCCGCCAGGCCCGAGCGACCCGAGCGATGCTCCGACCGGTGCTTACATCCAGGTTACCGTTAAGGACGAAACTAGGGATCTACAAGACCTATGTTCGTTCACGACTTACCTACGCGGCACCGGCATGGTACGCGTTGGTTTCCAGGTCGAACCGACAGCGTTTCCAGGCGCAGCAGAACCTGGCCTTGCGAGCAATCGTGGGGGCGGGACGCTACGTCAGGAACGACGTGGTGAGGCGCGACCTTAAGATCGAGACGATCGAGGAGTTTGTGGTCCGCCTCGCACGCTCAATGTATGAGCGGGCGGAGGCCGGACCATACTCCCATTTAAAGGGGTTCGCGCCCCTACACGATCGACCACCTGGGGGGCGCCCGCTCCCGCGGGAACTCCCTGGACTGGCGACCTCCGACCATCAGGAGGCCGATCGTCCGCTCGGTATGACGACGCAATAGGTACCGAATCACCCCCTCAACAGGGGGATGATAGATATTTTTAATATTTGTTCATTATTCTATTATGTTTTAAATAACATTATATTATTATGAATAAATATCAAGAATCCGGGGGGTATTCACCACCTGAGAATCTGCCCGGGCAAAGAGGGTATCCTCGAGACCCGAAATTCCATGCCCACCGCCCTTATGTTAACATTGCCTTAGCATATGAGAGACCCGGAGGGTATGACGTCCCACTACTGACTGCTCGCGGCGCGCGGTCGCGCAGACTACACTCAAACGTCATCACCGACAAACCGCTTTTTAACCGACTTCAAAAAGGAGGTGGTTATCAATTCGACCGGTATTTTTTTTTATGTATGTACACGAATTACTCCGCCGTTAGTGGATTTTAATATTTCTTTTTTTATTGTACAGAGACGAGCTGGAAGTTGGTCCCATTTAAATATGGTTAAATATGGTTAAAGAGTTGTGGGCTCTTAAATGTAATGAAGGAGTTGGAGAATCAGAAAAAGTCCAGGCGATAAGTAGTTGACAGTTATATTCACAAACACACGATTAAGATATTCACAAGCACACAAGACATGAAAGATTAAGAAGTAGAAGGCAAAGAAAGTACTTGAAACAATACAGGAAAAGAAAGCTAGCGATAGGCAAACAAAATGTAAAGATCGCGTAACGGTTTTAAAGCTTAAAGCGGCGCGGGCGCATCGACAACAGCGAGGTCTCGACTGGCGGGCGGCCGAGGCGGCGCAGTAACGCGCTCGCGTACATAGGTAGTTATACGGCACCGTGCAGCTGATTCTATTAACTACGGTGTCGCCCGGCGATGCTTGTCTATTTAAATATAATGTTGATTATATTAATTTATAATTGTGTGTTATGTGTTGTGAATGTATGGTTTGTGTGTTAATGTTTAATACTTGTCTGTGTCAATATATATATACATATCTATGTTTAACATTATATAAATAAATATAAATATGTTTTAGTTTTGTGTGTTATGTATATATATGTATAATATATATATGTGTGTATATTCATATGTATATATAAATATTGATAAATGAAAATATGTAATGTGTCACCTACATCAGTCCCCTCCAGAGACCGTGACTACGGGCGATAATAGTCTGGGAAACGGACACGTCGTCCCGATTTAGTGATTCGCTCCTTTGGGGGTCCTTGTGGGATTAATTGATTGTCTTCGGGTATGCGTGATTCGTGTGAAGGTAAATAACCATCCATCGACGGGATGCTGTCTGACAGTAAGTAAGCTGGTTTTAAGCGATCGATACTAACTATGGTGTCTTTGCCCTTTATATTTATTTTAAAGGTTTTGGCTCCTCTCTTTAAAACCAAGTACGGTCCGCTGTAAGCTGGTTGGAAGGAACTACGTTGTATCTCTTCCCTTAGGAATACATGACTGCATTTTGAAAGGTCTTTATATATAAATATTTTATTATTGGAATGATGCTGGGGGGAAACTGGTTTTAAATTTTTGGCAAAGGTTTTGATGCGGGCCGAAAAGTCAGTGAGGTCCGTCGTATATGAAGGAATGTCGTGACCAAAAAATTCTCCTGGTAGTCGGAGCGGCTCGCCGTAGACCAGTTCGGCCGATGATGCTTGGAGGTCTTCCTTAAAAGCGCTCCTTATGCCGAGAAGAACCAAGGGCAACG
This sequence comes from Epargyreus clarus clarus, assembly GCA_014595695.2. Taxonomy (NCBI): domain Eukaryota; kingdom Metazoa; phylum Arthropoda; class Insecta; order Lepidoptera; family Hesperiidae; genus Epargyreus; species Epargyreus clarus. The sequence continues at coordinate 283,582 of JACTTY020000175.1, forward strand.
ATTCAGTCCATCTTGAATCAGCATGACAAGTGATCGCTGCCTTCAGTTGTCGGTGGAAACGCTCCACCAAGCCATTGCATTGTGGATGATATGCTGTAGTCCTGTGGTGGTCAAAACCGATGGACTTGGACAGTTGTTGAAAAAGCATCGACTCAAATTGCTTGCCACGGTCGGTGACAACCTCAACAGGACATCCAAATCGGGATACCCAACACGATACAAACGCCTTGGCCACTGATTCTGCTGTGATATCGGTAATGGGTGTGGCTTCGGGCCATCGGGTAAAACGATCCACAGCTGTGAGACAATACCGGTAATCGTTACAAGGCGGTAATGGACCTATCAAGTCTATATGCACATGTTTAAAACGCGCCGAAGGCATGTGGAGCGTTCCTGGGGGTGACTTGACGTGTCTGGTCACTTTCGAGCGCTGGCAAGTTAGACACGCTTTAGCCCATTCGCGGCAATTTTTTCGCATCAGCGGCCAGACAAAACGTTCAGCGACAAGCTTGGCGGTGGCATTAGCGCCTGGATGGCTGAGAGAGTGTAAACAATTGAACACCTGCTGACGGAATGACTTAGGCACGAATGGCCTAGGGGTTATCGTACTGGTGTCGCAGTACAATTCCTCGGCGCTGCCAGGTATACTCAGCTTTGTCAATCTAAGTGAAGTTCCACCCTTTAAATGTTCTGCTAGCTCAGGGTCTGTGGTCTGTAAATTGGCTAGTTTTGTTAGGTCTACTGGCATTTGTAATTCATCTACTCGGGAAAGAGTATCAGCCACGACATTGTCTTTTCCCGCTATGTGTTGGATGTCCGTCGTGAACTGTGATATAAAATCAAGGTGCCGGTATTGACGTGGCGAGCAGATGTTTTTCCGTTCATGGAAAGCGTAACATAACGGCCGATGGTCAGTGTAGACTGTAAAATGGGTAGCCTCTAGCATATGGCGGAAATATTTTATGCTCTCGTAAATGGCAAGGAGTTCCCGATCGTATGGAGAGTATTTTGACTGCGACGAACTCAACTTGCGAGAGAAGTAAGCTAAAGGCTGCCAATGACCGTTTATTCGCTGTTGTAGGACCGCACCAATTGCCGTATCAGAGGCGTCCGTGACCAGTCCTAGCTTCGCCTTGGTGTCAGGATGCGCAAGGAGAGCGGCGTCACAGAGACTTTGTTTGCAGGCTTCGAAGGCCTGTAGTGAATTTCCCTTTAACTCAACGGGGTGAGAAGCTTTGACAGACCCAGTCAAGAGAGCGTTCAGAGGTGCCTGAATCTGGGCGGCTTTGGGTAAGAAACGCCTGTAAAAATTGACCATACCCAGAAATCGTCTGAGCTCTTTAACTGTCTTCGGAATTGGAAACTCCGAAATAGCCTTAACTTTGCTGTCAAGAGGCTTAGTGCCCTTTTCAGAAATTCGATACCCTAAAAAAATTACCTCGGGAACGCCGAAGATGCATTTGGCGGGATTTATAAGAACGCCATAGTCCCTCATACGGGTGAAAAGTTGTCGAAGATGTGTTTCGTGTTCCGAGGCCGTTTTGGAGTAGATTAAGAAATCATCCAAGTAAGGGTAACAAAAATCGAAACCTCTTGTAATTTCATCTACAAATCTCTGAAAAGTTTGACCAGCGTTTCGAAGACCGAAGGTCATAAAGGGAAATTCGTATAGTCCGAACGGGGTCGTGATAGCAGTTTTAGGTATGTCCTCTTCAGCCACGGGGATTTGATTATAAGCCTTCACCAAATCAATTACGGTAAAATACTTACACCCGGACAGACAGTGTGAAAAATCGTGAATGTGACGAATGGGGTATTTGTCCGGTATTGTCCGAGCGTTTAAAAGTCGATAATCCCCACAAGGACGCCAGGTATTATCCTTTTTAGGCGCTAGGTGTAGTGGAGATGCCCACTGGCTATCCGATGGGCGGGCAGTCCCATTAGCCAACATGGTTTCGAATTCTCGTTTAGCTATGCGGAGTTTCTCGGGAGCTAAACGTCGGGGGGAACACGATACTGGGGGGCCTGGGGGTAGTACGAATGTGGTGTGCAGTGTTGTGTTTGATGACACCTGGAGTACCTACCGGGCGCGTAATTTCCGGGAATTCATTTAATAATTTAGCGTACTCACCGTCACCTCCAGTCGGGACCCGTATACTGTGCACCACACAATTATTTTTATATATTGAAGCTACTGTGCTAACATTGGTTAAGCTATCAATGAGTTTTTGGTTTCTTACGTCAACAATGAGGTGATAGAATGACAGAAAATCTACACCGATTATGGCTTTAGTACAATCGGCAACCACAAAGCGCCAAGGGAAATCGCGACGTAATCCCAGATTTAAATTTAATTCTATGTATCCGTAGGTATTTATAGCGGAACCATTGGCAGCACTTAATTGATAAGAAGTTTTAGCTGGGCGTTGAGGCAGGGCAGACACGGGGTAAACACATATATCACTCCCGGTATCAATTAAAAATGGGGTATTAGTTTGTCGATCCTTTATGAAGAGACGACCCGTTGTACTCTGGCAGGCATTGGTCGCCATCACTGACTGCCCGTCGAGTTTCCCTGCTTGTAATCGCACGGACGGACGCATTTCATTGCAGCGGGCCCGAATTTGTCATGATACCAACATATTGGGTAACGGCGGTAATTCGAATTGGATCTTCTTGACCACGATCGTTGTCGTCGCCCCTGTCTTTCTTCCCGTTCCCTCGGTCGTGACCGCTGGTTGACTTGGGCGGTGAGGGCGCTTACTTGCATTGACAAGTCGTCTAACCGGCGCGTTATTTCGTCGACTGGGAGTGTAGCTGTGGACGAAGTAGCCGCGACTTGATGGGTAGAAGTGGCCAGATCATGAACTCTGTCGGCAAGATCGACAAGTGCATCGAGGGAGAGGGTCGCTTGTGACGCCACTATCGGTTGCATCGCTGGTGGTAACCGGCTAGTCCATATGGTACGGAGTACGTCTTCAGGCATGCCGGGACCGGCGAGGTGTTGGAGGTGCCGTAGAAATTGAGACGGCTTACGTGTGCCTAATTGCTCGTCCATCAACAGCTGCATGACCTTATTTTCCCGTGACACCGACAATCTTTTTATAAGCTCGTCCTTGAGCTTTTGGTAGTCCGGTGGCCCGGCCAGTATGTCTTCCACTTCCGCAGCGTACTGCCGGTCTAGTGTTCCATATACATGGTAAAATTTTATGTCGTCGTCACGTATGTTTGCAATTTTAAATTGACATTCCACCTGGGCGAACCAAATTGATGGTTTTTCCGGCCAGAATGGTGGTATTTTTATGTTCAATGCATTGAACTCGGTGCTTTTCACGCGTTCCGCCATCTTACATTGCCGCCGTGGCCGCGTATTCACTTGAGAACGTGCTGTATCGGATCCGCTATCAGTTGACATCTTGGCGTGTTTTGCTCGGGGTCACCAGTTGTGGGCTCTTAAATGTAATGAAGGAGTTGGAGAATCAGAAAAAGTCCAGGCGATAAGTAGTTGACAGTTATATTCACAAACACACGATTAAGATATTCACAAGCACACAAGACATGAAAGATTAAGAAGTAGAAGGCAAAGAAAGTACTTGAAACAATACAGGAAAAGAAAGCTAGCGATAGGCAAACAAAATGTAAAGATCGCGTAACGGTTTTAAAGCTTAAAGCGGCGCGGGCGCATCGACAACAGCGAGGTCTCGACTGGCGGGCGGCCGAGGCGGCGCAGTAACGCGCTCGCGTACATAGGTAGTTATACGGCACCGTGCAGCTGATTCTATTAACTACGGTGTCGCCCGGCGATGCTTGTCTATTTAAATATAATGTTGATTATATTAATTTATAATTGTGTGTTATGTGTTGTGAATGTATGGTTTGTGTGTTAATGTTTAATACTTGTCTGTGTCAATATATATATACATATCTATGTTTAACATTATATAAATAAATATAAATATGTTTTAGTTTTGTGTGTTATGTATATATATGTATAATATATATATGTGTGTATATTCATATGTATATATAAATATTGATAAATGAAAATATGTAATGTGTCACCTACAGGATCCATCGATGGGTTCTGGAGAAAATGAGGGGAACTCCTCCACCCATGTAAATATAACAGCCATAACTTCGCCGTTTAGAACCTATTTTAATGCCTTTAATTTTGTGTGTGTACAATTGCTACAAGTTCGTCCTATTTAAATATGATGAGGATCAGAGCGGGTTCTGGAGACAAAATATGTAACTCCTCAACCGATGGGTATAATTGAGTTTTGTTTGAAGATATATGGTGTAGGTTCTAATGAAATTGCAAAGCCAGTTCATCATTGACTATTTAAGGGTCTGCTAATGTGGCTCGGAGACAAAATATGTAACTCCTCAACCGATGGGAATAATTGAGATGTGTTTGAAGATATTTGGTGTAGGTTCTAATGAAATTGCAAAGCCAGTTAATCATTGACTATTTAAGGGTTTGATAATGTAGCTCGGAGAGAAAATGTGTAAAAGGTGGTAGAACCCTTTGTGGTTCGACTCCGGCGGCACCACCGCCACACCTATTTCTACCTAATAACAGCAGTGTTAAGCGCTGCTGTGTTCCGGTTTGAAGGGTGTGGTAAGGGAGACAGACTTTTCCGAGGCGTTCCAGCTTAGTCCTCAGGGGTAGCGGCGCATCTGTGGCCGACCTCAGGTAGGAATATCTAATCCTATCTGGGGTTGATTACAGATGTCCATGGGCGGCAGTAGCCACTTACCATCAGGTGGACTGCATGCTCGTCTGCTACTCTTATATTATAAAAAAAAAAAAAAAAAAAAAAAAACTGTGTAAATGCCGTGTGGCTCCGGCGGCGAATAGACCACCCCATACCTGCCCGTGGGTGTCGTAGAAGCCGACTAAGGGCATCTACCGGGTAGATGGGCAGCAGCGTCTACTCGGGCATTTAACATCTTACTGCGACGGTCCCACTGGTTGCTGGATCTGACACCGCCTGGCGTAATTACCAAAGGTGTCCCGCTTGGTGGTAAGGTCTCTTCGTGGGATCTGCTTGGCTAGCTACCACCCTCAGGTCGGAGTCTACCGCTAATAACGACTTGTCGTGTTTCGGTAGTGCGCCTGGGAGCCAGTTCATCCCCTTATCCCTCCCTTCCCATCCTCTTGTGGTGCTTCCAACGGCGTACTTTACGGGTCCAGTGGGTCTCTTTAAGCATCTTTGTCCCCGGGGGCGTGGTGTGTTGGCGCGGGGGCCTGGGAGACCCGGTGAAACGGCTGTCCGCTGGCCGCCCGCCGGTTAGTTGGGGAGTCGAACCCGGGCAACACTGTTAACCTCTGGCCCGGGAGGCTGTCCCGCCAACCGACGAAAAATCCCGTTGCGCGGCTACCTTGCCGGAGTAAGAGACCGGAGTGGAGCCGGGTAGTCGTGCACGGGGAGGCCCGGGGGCCCTTCCGTCCCCCGCGCCAGCATCCCACACCACCTCCGTGGGCTCGGTGTCACGAGACTCATACTTTGTCCCGTGAGGCGTTGAAGGAGCATTCCTAAAATTCCCTTTCAAATTCCCTTCCTTTTGTACACCAACCGCAATGAGAAAGTCCAAAAATAAGAAAAGTTGTACAGCGGCGACCTCTTCCACGTTTACTGTGGATATGTGCAATATCAGAGGAGTCCATTCCAATCTAAATGCCGTCCATCACCACCTCGAGACGGTAAAGCCGGCTTTTCTCTTTTTGACGGAGACGCAGATATCTACCCGGACGATACATCGTATTTGGAGTACCCCGGCTACAATTTAGAACATGCCTTCAGGCGTCGAGCCGGGGTATGTGTGTATGTTCGGGAAGATGTCTGCTATCGCCGTCTCAGCTTTCTCGAAGACAAGGACCTATCATATATGTGCTGCAGTACAAGTAAATCAGGTGAGACTGTTATGGACATTGGTTTAATTTTATCGAAAGTCACGTGCATTTGTATCACTTTCTATTTACTTCAATCTATTTTAACCTTTTTTGAGAAGTGTCTTAAAATTATAATTTATATAGTGACTACATATTATTCTCGCAAAACTTATTATTTTCTATATTACTATGACAATGGGTAACTCAAATTAATTAAAAATTGGTTTGCTTAACCCAGGATCGCTAGGGAACAGACATGACGAGTTCTTGGTGGCAATGGCGCGACATTCAGTAGACGTTATGGCAATAAATGAAACGTGGCTTAGGGAAAGTGAAGAAGGGAAAGCACCAATAGTTCCTGGGTACCGTTTTCATCATATACCGCGTCCTTCGGATGTACGATCACATGGTGGTGGAGTAGGCTTCTATTTGAAGCGGAGCTTACCTACGAGGAAGCAACATCACCCCATTTGCCACACAATTGAACAAATGTGGGTGAGCGTCATATTTAATGGCAAGGCTCTCATAATTGGAACAGCGTACCGCCCTCCGTGGTTAAATGCGTCGTTATTTTTTGATGCACTAAGCGAGTCATTTAGCTCTTTCACACGGTTTGATCATGTAGTTTTACTTGGAGATTTTAATATTTATTTATTTATTTAATAAGGTTTGCCAACAATTGTTAGACGAAATGTATTATAAATAATTACAAAACAATGGTCTTATGCAACGTGCACAACCTATTACAGGCAAACGCAGCATGCACAACAATTTTAGATACATAAGTGCATTGGGTAATCTAGTAGTGCAAGTAAATTAAATTTGATTTTAACAATATTATCTATACTAATATTATAAAGAGGAAAGGTTTGATTTTTTGTTTGTTTGTTTTAAATGAATAGGCTCCGAAACTACTGGACCGATTTTAAAAATTCTTTCACCATTCGAAAGCTACATTATCCACGAGTAACATAGGCTATATTTTATTTTGGAAAAAAATAGGGTTCCGTAAGATATTTTAGAAAAGTTAATTATTTTGCGTACGCTGCCTGAACTATAAAAGATAGAACCATAAAATGTTCTAATTAATTGTAGATCTTTAGAATATAGATTTATTTTATGATGTAGATCCGCAATAAGAACGGATTTTTTGATATTCCACCGTTGAGGGGGTTAAATAGGGGTTGAAAGTTAGTATGAAAATCCGTCAATTTTAAACCAAACTCGATGAAAATTCAAATTTAGCTTACGGATTTAAAATAATAAAAATGTAATTAAAGAGTTTTTCCAAAATCAACCCTTAAGGTGGTTAAATTGGGGTTGACAGGTTATTTTAAAATTTGCTATTTTGGAAGTCAGCACTATGAAAGTTAGCCATTGCCTTACTGGTTAGATATAGTGCAACTTTAATTCTACCGTTTTTGGAAAATCAACCCTTACGTAGGTTAAATAAGGGTTGTAAGTTTGTATAAAAGTCCCCCAGTTTTAATGTAAACTGTATGAAAATCGGTATTTGGGTTTACGATAGAAAATAATTAAACACCTATTTCATTGTTTTTGAAAAATCAACCCTTAAGTTGATAAAATAGGGATTGAAAGCTTATTTTAAAATTTGCCAATTTGAAAGCCAGTACTATGAAAGTTAGCCATTACCTTACTGGTTAGATATAGTGGAACTTTAATTCTATTTAGGGGAAATCAACCCTTATGTGACTAAAATAAGGGTTGTAAGATTGTATGAAAGTCCCCCAGTTTTAATGTAATCTCTCTGAAAATTGGTTTTTGTCTTTTCGGTAGATACCTATTTCATTGTTTTTAGAAAATCATCCCTTAAGGTCGTTAAATGGGGGTTGGAATTTTATTTCAAAATTCGTTAATTTGGAAGCAAGGACTGCAAAAACTTGCAATTGGCTTTTTGGTTGAGAATGACAGATTTTTTTTTTGCACCATTTATGGAAAATCTACCCCTAAGTGGGTAAAATTGGGGTAAATAAGTTTGTTTAAAACTAAGCCGATGATGAAGCAAAGTCTATGAAAATTAATACTTGGCTTTCTGATTGAAAATAATAGGACACTTATTTCACCGTATTTGAAAAATCAACCCTTAAGGTCATTTAATAGGGGTTGGAACTTTTTTTATAATCCGTTAATTTGGAAGGAAGCATTATGAAAATTATCATGAGACACAATGTAGCATCTGAGTCATTGTTTTTATTAGATCAACCGTTGAGACGGCTATAAAAGGGTGTACGCTGTATGCCGTTCTATTTACACACCTGTATCAGCATTTTAGCTACTCTGTTGAGTACAAATCAACCCCATCAGGGCACTATAAGTAAAGAAAGTTTCTTTAAAAACCGTTATTGAAGTTATAATTCTTTTGGCGTGTCTGGATATAGAACAAAGTGCAGAGAGGTTTAGGGCCATATTCTACGGGCCGCCGTAACGTATAACGTTTTTAACATGGGAATGTATTGCGCGTGCTGAAGTTCAGAACAGCAGTTTTTTAGTAACGCGCAGACCCGCGGGCCACAAGGGAGAGTCGCGGGCCACACCCCACCCATGTGTCACGGGTTACCGACCGCTGGTGTTAAATACTAGCTTTCAGAAATTAGCTGATGAAATATTTATTGATACATATGTACATAGGAATGTTTTGATAAAATAATTGTTATACGGTATATGAATTATTATTAGGAGGTGGCGCCACCATCGCCTTGTTGACAGCGTTTAAATAGCACGTCCGTATTTTAAAAGTTTTTCTACAATTTATCGCATGAAAAAGCTAGTTTCTACAAGTGTAACACCAAAACAAGATCAAGTTCTGCCACTTCAAGTGTTATCTTAGCCGAAAACAAAAATCCCGTCAAGAAATAAGAGCAAAATAGCAAGACAAAGTGGAAGTGACAGTTGACGAAAGTGCAAAGAAATAGCAAGAAATTATTGAAAACAGTGAGTACAGTGAGAAATATAAAGACTGAGTGGCTTCTATACAAACAAAAAAAAGGTTTATAAACACATTTTATAGCTGAATATAAAAACATAACCTCAACAACGATCTAACAACGTCGACATTGCAAGCAACGCCATCTGTTGCCGAACGGCGCGTAAAGAAGCCATACAGAATAAAACAAACAAGTAACGCCATCTTGTGTTGAGAAGTACTAAATCAATCAACGAACTGCGCCAACTTCACTCCGCAAGTAACGCCATCTATTAACGAGTAGAAGGAACTAATTGTGTAAGCAAACATGGAAAAACTAAAATTAATGTTTTCACAAATTCAGGAGGAAATAGCAGAGAACAAAAAAGCTACGCAACAAATGGGCGAAAATATACGTGCAATCTGCCAAAAGTTGGACGATAAATTAGATCTTTTCGATAAAACCATCACAAATTTGCAAGAAAAAGTAGTGAATCAAGAAAGAAGACTATATATTCTAGAAAAACAATCACGGGTCAGAAATTTAGTAATATTTGGTTTGCAAGAAGAAGAGATTTCTTATTGTGATCTAGAAAAATTGGTAATTCAATTTATTCAAAAACATTTAAAAATTAGACTAACATCGGAAAACATTGAATCTGTAAGAAGAATCGGCAAACCTTCAGGAAAGCCGCGACCCATTATTTTAACGTTAGTAACACTTGGCAAGAAAATAGAAATAATAAAAAATAAAAAAGATCTTAATGGTACGAAATTTTACATAACAGAAGACTATCCGAAGCATATTTTAGAAAAACAAAAAGAGCTACAAAAGCAAGCAAAAATAGAAATAGAAAAAGGCAATAAGGTTCAAATTAAATACGATAAACTTGTTATAGTAAATGACAGAGTATCAGAAAGAAGGGGTAAAAAGAAAAGGGAACCTTCCATTTCCCATAGAGTAACACCCCTTCTAGCAATCCAGTCACCAAGATAAACAAAATTACATCATACATAAGTGCGGAGCGCACACGATCGCACAGCCTGTCGGATATAACATCTAAAACTGATTAGCAACGAATAAAGGCCCCTCTACAACAAACATTGAACATCACAAAAACACACGGAAAAAACAAATCTCTCCCAATACGGCCGGTCCCCGTGGGAGACGTAGACCAAAACCCTCTAGTGAACATGAATAGTAACTGCAAAGGAAATCAATTATTTGTGGCAACTTATAATGTTAGATCGCTATCATCCTATCCTCGACTTCTGGAATTAAGCGAAGCTATAAAAAACATCAAGTATGATGTCATCGGACTCTCAGAAATAAGACGATTAGGAAACTCGATAGAGGAACACAAGGATTTTATTCTCTACTATATAGGAGAAACGCCAGGCGTGTACGGAGTAGGATTCATTGTTAATAAATTGCATAAGAAAAATGTTGTATGCTTCCAAGGCCTCTCAGAACGTGTGGCTCTACTTCAGCTAAACATCAACAACTTTAAAATAAGCGTAATACAATGTTATGCCCCTACAGAAGCATCCACGGACAATGAGATTGAACTTTTTATACCACTGTAAACAAAGCAATAATGATGTCTAGCAAGAATTTAATAGTAATGGGCGATTTCAATGCCAAAATTGGACAACCTAAACGTGAAGAGAGTTTAATAATGAAAAGTAATGGCTATGGCAACAGAAATAGTAGAGGCACTAGACTTATAGAATTTGCTTGTGAGAATAACTTGGCAATTGTAAACACCTTTTTCAAAAAGAAAATCGGACAGAGGTGTACCTGGCGGTCACCAAATGGTATGGTAAAAAATGAATTAGACTACATACTAACTAACCTTCAAAAAAATGTCCATAACATACAAGTAATGAATATCAATTATCCTAGCGACCATAGATTACTAAGAGCAACGGTAATTCTACAGTCTCCAAGAAAGTCCCGAATTACGTTTTCAAATAACACAAGAAGTACTCTTAAAAATGAGCAAGAAATACAAATTTACAAAGAATTACTTCAAAACGACTTTGAACGTCTTAAAATAGACCAATAGATATATACAGTACAACAACTCCACGATAAAATCATCGCAGCTATAGAAACTAATCTTATAAAAGCTCATAAAACATCAAATCATAAAAATAATACTTCAGTTTTATCAGCTAATACGAGAAAATTGATTTCGAGACGACAAGAATTACATAAAATTAAACCAAAAACACGTAGTATGAAGAATGAGTTAAAAGCTCTCTATAAGCTTATAAGTAAATTTATTCGCTCTGATTATACATCCCCATTACCCATCGCTCATCTACAATCGAAAAATATATATTACGATCTGGAAGTTTAAAAAAAGCTAACAAGGAATTGACAACACAGAGAAAGTGGATAGAAAGTATGAAAACTACTAATAATACAACCCGTAATATAAAAGATATACTTCAAATTGCAACTAACTTTTACTCTAAGTTATATATGTCTGAAAAGCAAAGTCAAGAAATCGACAGAATAATCTCAAAAGAAACACCGTCAGAAATAGATGACATAAAAGAAACAGAGGTAGAGAGGGGAATTTCCAAATTAAAGTCTGAAAAAAGTCCAGGCCCCGACAAAATAACAAACGAAGCTCTGAAATTTGCTTGCCCTTATATAGTGGCTCCTCTAACGCAGCTTTTTAATATGGTATTAAAAACTATAAACACACCAAAACAGTGGAGAGAATCGGATAATCTTGTTATACAAAAAAGGAGAACCAAATAATATTAGCAACTATCGACCTATAAGCCTGTTGCCTACAATTTACAAATTATTCTCATCAATCCTAGAAAAAAGAATTAGAAGCACACCAACCTATAGAACAGGCGGGATTTAGAAGAGGATTTTCGACCGTAGACCACATACACTCTATAGAAATTATCATAGAAAAGTAAGAGTTCCACAGGCTACTTCGCATTTATTGAATCTCTACATTCACAAAACATAGAAGGCGCTTACTTAAAAGTTCTACAACACATATATCAGAATTGTAAAAGCAGAATAAGACTAGAAACGACTGGACCTGCTATACCCATCAGAAGAGGACTGAGGCAGGGAGACCCTATCTCTTCGACAATTTTCATAGCAGTGTTAGAATGGGTCATTTCCAAACTAAATTGGGAGAAAGTAGGTTTAAAAATTAATAATCAGTATATAAGCCATTTAAGATTTGCTGATGATATAGTCCTCATGTCAGAAAATGTTACAGAATTGCAGTTAATGATAAATACTCTATATTCAGCAAGCCAACAAGTAGGCCTCGAAATAAACCGTAGTAAAACTAACGTAATGACCAACAACATTAAGCATTCATTATACTTAGGTAACGAAACACTAGAGTATGTCGACACCTATACTTACCTAGGCAAGCAAATATCATTTAAAAAGGAAAGAAACGAGCAAGAAATAGAAAGGAGAGTTTCAACAGCGTGGAAAAAGTTTTGGAGATTAAAAGACGTTTTTAAAAGCGACATGTCTATAAAAATTAAGCAGAAAGTCATGGACATGTGCACACTCCCTTCATTAACATACGCTAGCCAAACTTGGAAGTTTACAAATAGAAAAAAAAAAACAAAATAAGATCATGTCAAACAAGTATGGAAAGGAGTATATTAAAAGTGAAAAGAATACAGAAAATACCACATAAAATTATTAGGAATAAGACGAATATAACTGATGCCTTACGTCGTTCGTACGTTGCGTTGGGCCGGTCATATAGCTAGATTGACAGACAACAGATGGACTCATATATTGACTACTTGGAATGGCCCAACAGGTACTAGAAATAGAGGTAGACCAACAACCCGGTGGGCAGACGACATAATACAGGTGGTTGGTAAGCAGTGGATGAATACAGCAAAAGATAAGAATAAGTGGAAATCACTAGAGGAGGCCTTTACCTCCGGTTAGCGGGGGGTTCTTACTTAGATTAGTCACAAAATTTAAATTAAATGCATTATATTTTTTTATATAAAAGTTATGAATAGTTTATATGCACTTCCTTGTAAGTAGGTTTAGTAAGAAATAAAAGGTTTTTTATTTTTATTTTATTTTATTATATGTATTATACGTGAATCTTTTAGGTTCGAAGTTAGAAACGAAATTTCCGACAGGTCTGTTCACACGTAAGTACAACTACACCACAACGTGTACCACCACTTTTTTTCCTGTGTGGGTAGGAGAACGTAAACACGCGAATTTTTGTGCTCTTAGAATTTTGTATATTTAAATTAATAATACCATTGCATACTACAATACTACATGTTCTAGATACTTGCCAAACCCACCTGTTTTCACTGTAAATTCACATTTCACTATCTACGGTCACTAATACTTCAATCACTTGGCACTACAATATGGACATCCAACTAGTCAACAACATGGACAAACTGGAGAAATTATTCAGTTCTCGCATGAGGGATTATGAAGAGAAGTTGCAGAAAGTCACCACTGGAGCAGGGTCCTCACAGCCGGACATCTCAGCATTGGCCCGTGAGTTTTATGACTTTAAATCCTTTGTGTGGGAAACACTGTCAACTATGAAGTCACAAATTGAGCTTCTCACTCTTGACATTGATAGACATGAGACAGCTATGAGGAGGAAGGTGCTCTTGCTTCATGGGTTACCTGAGAAATCAAGCGAGAAGGTACATGACACAGTTATCAAAGTGTTATCCGACCAACTTAAGTTGACAGATATAACATTAGACCACTTACAAGTTTGCCATCGTCTGGGTTCCTCACAGACTAAGACTCGACCGGTGCTTATAAGATTTCATGATGTGGAACATAGGCATCTAGTCTGGGATAGTAAAACTGCATTGAAAGGTACCGGCATTACTATCTCGGAGTTCCTGACCAAATCACGGCACCAAGTCTTTATGGCTGCCCGCAACCATTTTGGCACTAGACAGTGCTGGACGGCTGAAGGGAAGATATGCATCATCCTTCCCGATAAGTCTAGGCGGAAAATCGAGTCCATGGGTGATCTCAAGCAGCTGACATCTCAATTTCCTACTAGTCCAGATTGTGCAGTGGGGACTCAAGACTCGTCGCCGAGAACTACCACTCACAAGACAAATGTACTTCCACCCAGGAAGGCTCGCAGACGTAATTAACACCCATTATGTTTTGTTGTTAATGGTGATGTTCCCATATGATGTCTTCTTATTTGGTCGTACTATTGTTTGTTGTTGAGCTGCAGCTATTGTCGGTACTTGACTAATTATAAAGTTAACTTTATCCACTTCACTCAGTATTATAACCTAATAAATGCTTTAATAGCTTATTTTTAAGGTGATAATTGGGTACTTGACAGTTTTAACAATAAAATATGAAATATATCCAATATGTTAGCTTATAAGTAAACATAAATTATGCAGTATTTAGTTTAATTTTTAATACGTTCTAAGTATTTTAATTTTTTAAAAGAAATTTTCGATTATTTATCTGTGGATTTTAAATCCCAAAACGGCGACAGTGCTGCCTTAAACTTCATGTGACGTCACCACATGCATAATAAACAAGACAAATAAAAATGATATCGTTTGCTGTTAGAGTTGGTTGAATTTATGTTGTGAACCGAAATGAATCCACAGTATATTAAAGCTGATAGCGTGAATCTGCTTAAAGAAGATATATAATGCAATAAATAAAAATGAATACAAAAACTTCCGTGAAATAACCTATGGAAATCACAAATAAACAACGTAAGTAAAATATTCTTTATATTTACATTTAATCATTTCGGACAGTTAAAACATTTCTTAACCGATTTCCGATAGAAGAAAGGTTGTCTTTAAGTGATTATCAAGCTTTTTAAACTATACTTATATTCTTATGTGAACTGCTTTAAGGTTATTTATTGATTATATTTATATTTTCAGATCTTCGCGACAGTCGTATAGTGACGACGCTATAGGGTATGTGCAGTTTAAGAGGCAGGCAAGTTTGTGTTTCATGAAAAGTAAAAGTTGTCCTGAAAACAAGGTACATCAAAAGTCATGCTCAGTGTCCATGACTGTATATGAAAAACAAAGTATTATTAAATGTGATGACTGTCCTGCCTCCCAAGGATGCAGCAAACATGCAGTAGCATTTTTAATGTGGAGTCATAGAAAGTGAGGAACCAAAAGATTCAAAGGTGGTCAGCACTCTGAAGTACATAAAGTAAAGGAAATGGGAAATAGTAGTTCTTTACTTGAGTAACCTACCCAACAACACGAAGGAAGGAAAATGACCATACAGTTGCTGTTATTGCACTACAGATTTCTCAAAATGACAATGATAAAAATTATATATCTAGTTGTTACAGAAAATAATTTTAAAAATGAAGAAAGTACATACTCAAGCAGCACAAAAATTCAGCTTAGCAAGAGCTTCAATATACAAGAAAATAACAGCTTCAAAATGCTTTGAGATTATTTGTAGTAAATATTGTAAATGTAACATATAATGATAAATATATACAAAAGTTCTACGGTGTGTCCGCAATAATAGACCCATATAAACCTAACAAACAAAGCAGTCGGTTAATAAAAGATTAAAATTAGCAAATCATGTATTTTTAATTATACAGTCCTGTAAGTCAATCCGTGCACAAGTAATAATAACTCAGTCATCGAAATAGTTTGTTTCTTATTAATTACAGAATGAGGCCTTAAAATAGAGAATTCTCGTAGACTTCTTTTAATTCATTTATTATATTCTTAACGAATACTATTCTAACTCTATTCTTATCGTAGACATCTTTATAATATATGAATACATTAACTTGCTGTTTTGTTCTGATTACATCCGGCTTTGATGATTTAGAGTAGAGGAATCACTCCTTATTCTTTTTTCTCATTAATACTTCTATTATATGTTTGAATCCTCTGTCTGCAAGTTCTTTTAACGTTTATGAGATTTCGGCTTCGGAACGTGTATAAGCAAGTTTGTTAGGATATTTAGCGATCGTACTTGTACACATCGTCACTGCACACGTCTTATAACTTCTCATTTATTTCAATTTTAGTTATAAAAGCTAAATAACTCCCTATTTTCTTCCGAGCGTTGTTTGTTTACAGTATAATGACGTTTCGCCACAAAATGACACTTGACCGCCTGATTTAACGCGACGTTCCGTTCACCGTAAAGAAACTTTGTTTTTTATTAATAAATAGCCCTTTTTTCGAAAAAGTGATCAATGAAAGGCATATATAATACGTATACTAATTCATTAAAACACTTTCCCAAAAAGTGTCAAGTAGCCAATTAGTTGCAACAGTAATTTTGGCACGACAATTGACATCTCAAAGTTTCTACTCAGTAGTGACAAGTGACAACTGACAGTGACAAAGACTTTGTCATATACTAATGTCGCTTCGTTCAGAATTTGTCATTTGTACATTTATTTTTATTTTTGTCTTCGATACTTTTTGATATTTCCTAAATATTATATTCTAATATTGTATAAACATTAGATATGTAATACTGGTACATCTAACTTGTTTCTTCGATTTTGTATCTTTTGAATAAGTTTTGCTCTGTGACACGCCGTAGATTGTAATTTCTTCCGCAGTACCAGTGAACAGGGAGGGTGGCAGGTGTTATGCGCTAATTGTTTAGTGTGTTTTGTTTTATTCTTATTATTATTATTGGTTATATTATTTAAATACATATATTGTTATACATATTATCTTATTCTATATTTATACTGGTAAATATATTTATATATTATTTAGAACATGAATGATCTGGCTGATATTCATTTAAATGATAGCTTTTACTCCTGTTCATCAACTGAAGATAGTTTTGTTAGTGTCGATAGTGATTCTCTTGGCACGATAGCACTGCATGATCAGATTTCCTCTGTCTGTCATTCCAATTGTCTTAATATAGCACACATAAATGTTCAAAGTGTTCCACGGCATTACTCCGATCTTCTAGCATCATTCAGCAGCGACTATCTAGATGCACTTCTTATATCTGAGACTTTTCTCAAGCCTTCACTTCCTTCTGCCCAATATGCGTTACCTGGATTTGATCTTATTAGAAATGACCGGATCGGTAAAGGATGGGGTGGTGTTGCCATCTATCTACGTACTGGTATTCCTTATAAAGTCGTCAGCGCGTCTCCTTCCGAGTATACTCATTCAGCAGAATATATATTTATTGAATTACTAATTAACAAAATAAAAATTCTGCTCTCTGTTTTTTATAGTCCCGATCTCACCGTTGCTTATTTTACCCAGCTTGATTTAATTCTTAATGACTTACGTCCTATATATGATCATATTATACTCACGGGAGACTTTAATACATGTTTACTTAAAAAAGACTCTCGTTCCTCTAAACTTACATCTTTGTTAAGCTCTGTTAATCTTGAACTCTTACCACTTTCCGCTACTTATAATTTTCCTAACTGTACTCCTTCGCTTCTAGATCTGTTGATAGTTTCATCTCCCAGTAATGTTGTCAGTCATGGGCAACTCGCTGCTTCATTTTCTTATCATGACTTGGTTTATCTCTCTTACCGTATCCGTACCGCGAAGCGTAATTCTCAATTTCTTCTTCTTCGTAATTACAAGGGCATGGATCTGGAGGCATTACGACATGACGCTAATAACTTAAACTGGTCTCAGGTGTACAACGACTGTAGCATTGATGGGAAAGTGAACACTCTTACGACAGTTATCGTTGACTTGTACGACAAGCATGCCCCACTGCGACGTGTTAAGGTTAAGCGGAAGCCTGCTCCATGGATATCTCCAGAAATTAAAGAGATAATGGCACGTCGTGATAAAGCGAAAAGGAGGTACAAGAAACATCCCTCAGAGCATAATCTGTCTGCTTATAAAATATTACGAAACCGTTGCAATCGTCTGTGTAAAGATGCAAAGAGACGCTATTTCCATAATTCACTCGCTAATAAATGTACAACCGATGTTTGGAGGTTCCTAGAATCTGTTGGTATTGGTAAATCTCTCAGTGCTGCGTGTAGGGATCTTGATTTAAGTGTGTTAAATAATTACTTTTCCCAATCCGCTTATAATATTGACCCTTACATCAAATCCCAGACACTTGCGGCACTGGCTGGGTTGCCAAGACCACAGTGTCCCTGTTTTTGCCTCTCTGCCCTTTCAGAGGAAACTGTAAAAAAGTCTGTTCTATCTATTACTTCTACTTCTGTTGGCAATGATAAACTGTGCTCAAAGATGATATTACCTATTCTTCCATCTATTCTCCCTGTACTTACGCATATTTTTAACGAATCCTTATCCTTAAGTACTTTCCCAACGGCGTGGAAAGAGGCTCACATTATCCCTCTTCCCAAGATTACTTCTCCTTCAATGCTATCTCATTTTCGACCTATCTCCATCTTACCTTACCTTTCCAAAGTCTTTGAGCACATAGTTCATACTCAGTTATCTTCCTTTCTATCCTTTAATAAGACTCTCAACTCTTTCCAATCTGGTTTTCGGCAAAACCACAGTACTTCTACAGCTCTGTTGAAAGTAACAGAAGACATACGCTGGGCCGTAGAGGATAGGCAACTCACTCTATTAGTCTTGCTGGATTTTAGCAATGCCTTTTCTTCAGTAGACTTTGATATTCTTTTAGAAATTCTCCAATCCATTAATATTTCTTCAACCACTATCTCATGGTTTGACTCATATCTTCGGGGCCGCTCGCAACGTGTTCGTGTGGACAATTCTTTCTCGGACTCATATGAACTGCATGCGGGTGTGCCTCAGGGTGGCGTTCTCTCTCCATTACTTTCCATTCTTCTCATTGTTTATCAATTCTATCACTTCTGTAATTTCTTGTAAATATCATCTTTACGCTGACGATTTGCAATTGTACCATCATTTCAACGCTGCAGAATCTGACTTGGCCATCACCACCATGAACGATAACATACGTCGTGTGGTTGAATGGTCCAAGTCCTTTGGTCTCCGGGTTAACCCACTCAAGACGCAGGCCATTATAATTGGTAGTAGGCATGCTCGCAGCCTCATAGATTATTCAACTTTGGCCTCAGTAAATGTTGATGGTTCACTTATACCTTATAGCGAAACAGTAAAGGATCTCGGGCTCTTAATTAATTCCACTTTATCTTGGAATGCTCACGTCAATGAAGTCAGTCGTAGGGTGCACTATTCCCTTCATTCAATAAAATGCCTTTTTTTTCCTCTGTGGGTAGTCGCGACAAACAGACGCGAATCTAGTGTGCTCTTAGTTTTTTTACATTTAAAATTAATTCAAGTGCATTATTTTCACCAATCATATGTATTAATTAACTGCTGAACCCACCTGTATTCACTATATATCACATTTCCTTTGGATACTGTGCCCTATTCACTAATTTCACTTTTAATTAAACTATGGACACACAACTGTCAAACAACCTGGACAAGCTAGAAAAGCTCTTTGGCTCCCGAATGCAGGACTATGAGGAAAGGCTGAAGAATGCCACAGCTGGTTCCAGTTCCTCCAATCCCGACATCAACACTCTAGCACGTGAGTTCTCAGAATTCAAGTCATTTGTTTGGGAAACCCTATCTACCATGAAAACTCAAATAGAACTTCTCTCACTTGGTCTGGACAGGCATGAAACTGCCATGAGAAGAAAGGTCCTCCTATTCCACGGCATTCCTGAAAGCCAAAATGAAAAAGTTCACGAAGTGGTCCAGAACATTATATCCAACCAATTAAAGTTGTCCGATCTGAAATTGGACAGTGTGCACGTTTGTCATAGATTAGGGCCAGTCCAGAACAAAACACGACCTGTTCTCGTTAGGTTCCTTCACATGGAGCACAGGCACCTAGTCTGGGACAGTAAAACCGCACTTAAGGGTACTGGCATCACTATCTCCAAATTCCTAACGAAGTCCAGGCACAGAGTTTTCATCGCAGCTCGGAATCATTTTGGCATAAAGCAGTGCTGGTCCGTAGAGGGCAAGATAACCATAATCCTTCCCGACAAATCTCGGAGAAAAATCGAAGGCATGGGACAACTACTTCCATTAATGTCTCAATTCCCCGTCAGCACTGCGACAGCTGAGCGTGTTCCAGTAGCAAGTTCTCCGAAAACAGCGGCTTTAAAAACTACAACTAATGCTCCAAAGAAAACTCGGCGACGTTATTAAGTTGTTAATTTCTACCATTGTTTACCTCTTACTTAATTCGCACTGTAATCATCATACTTCTTTAATTTGTCGCATTACTTTTAGCTTTGTCACTATAACTCGCTGTGGTAGGTAGTTTTGTAACTCACTAATTGCTTCACTATTTTATTAACAACCTATTATTTTAAAATTGTACATAGTTGTTTTATTCACTCAGCTGACATGACAATTTCATATTGACAACTTGACAAGTGTCATCAATGTGTCAAATTGTCTACTGTCTAAACGTCCAGAAATCATAATCAAGTGTTTTATAACTTTATGTCGTTCTTGAGTTTTGTGTGTTTTCTATTTTTGTATTTTTTGTTTTCTCCATATAATTATTTCTCGTTTGTTATTATTGTTGTTTTGATCCTGAGTGAATAATATTTTTAATATATATTTTTTTTAAGTGTTTTCAATAATAGTAATATTAAGATACTGTTAGAAGGTAAACAAAGTTTCTTCCATTATATCAGTGAGCAGTGAGTTTGGCAGTTTGAACATATTATTATAATAGTTTTGTTTAGTATACCTAATTAGGATATTATATATTGTTTTTATATTGTTACGTAGATTTACATATTTTAATATTGTATTTATATAATTATATGTGTATTTTTATTTGAATTACTATGAATAATGTAGTTGATATAAATGACTCTTTTTTCTCTTGCTCGTCTTCAGTTTCCAGTTTTGTTAGTGCAGATAGTGAATCCTCGGGGAGTCAGACGCTGCATGATCAAATTTCCTCTTTATTTCCTTCAACTTCCCAGTATCTCAACATAGCACACATAAATATCCAAAGTGTTCCGAAGCATTACTCTGATCTTCTGGCATCCATTAGCAGTAATCACATTGACGCGCTTCTTATCTCCGAATCTTTTCTTAAACCTACGCTGCCCTCTGCTCTATATACACTTCCTGGTTTTTGTCTTATCCGCAATGACAGAGTAGGTAAAGGTTGTGGGGGTGTTGCAATTTATTTGCGTTCCGATATCCCATACAAAATCGTCAGCTCGTCCCCCGCAGAATATTCCGAATCTGCCGAATACTTATTTTTAGAAATATCCCTAAACTATAATAAAATGTTACTTGCCGTATTCTACAGTCCAAATTTACACGTTGATTACTTTAACAATTTTGACAAAGTATTGTCAGATTTTTGCCCTATTTACGAACATGTCATTGTAATGGGGGATTTCAATACTTGCATGATCAAAAACGATTCTCGCTCCGCTAAACTTCTAAATGTATTATCCTCTTCAACCTTCATCTTCTACCACTTTCAGCTACTCACCATTTCCCTAATTGCAATCCCTCTCTTCTTGATCTGATGATCGTTTCTTCTCCTACTAATGTTGTCTCTCATGGGCAACTTACAGCTTCTTTTTCTTACCACGATTTGGTGTACCTCTCATATCACATTCGTTGTCCTAAGCTGAAACCAAAATCTCTTCTCCTACGTAGTTATAAGGGTATAAACTTGGAGGCACTTCAGCGAGATGCCGAGGCGGTGGACTGGTCACCTGTAGTAAAAAGCACCAACATTGATGACAAGGTGGCTACCTTTACGGCGACTGTAGTTAACTTATTTGACAAGCATGTGCCCTTACGTCGAGTCAAAATTAAGCGAAATCCTGCTCCATGGCTCACCAACGATATAAAAGCACTTATGGCTCGTAGAGATAAGGCTAAAAGAAGGTGCAAACGGTGCCCCTCTGAATCTAATCTAAGATTATTTAAAGAGTTGCGTAATCGATGCAATCGTATGTGTAGAGATGCTAAGAGACGCCATTTCCACGATTCTCTTGTCGACCGTGACCCCAAAGAAGTTTGGCGGTTTTTAAAATCTGTTGGCATCGGCAAATCTTCCACGAGCACTTGCAATGTATTTAATTCGAGCGATCTTAATAAACACTTTTCACTCTCCTCAGTACCCGTAGATCCTCAAGTTAAATCCAGTACGTTACTTGCACTTTTCAATACGCCTAAACCATTATGTAAACAATTTAGCTTTACCTCTGTGACTCAAGAGACCGTGAAAAAATCTGTTTTAGCTATTAACTCTTCTTCAATTGGTACCGATAATCTGTGCTCAAAAATGATAGTCTTAATTTTGCCATCAGTTCTTCCTACACTCACTCATTTATTTAACCACTCCCTATCTTCTGGTCTATTTCCCTCAGCCTGGAAACAGGCCTTTATTACCCCTCTTCCCAAAGTTAATAATCCTACCGCCTTGTCTCACTTTCGACCCATCTCTATCCTACCCTTCCTCTCCAAAGTGCTCGAACATATCGTTCATGTCCAGCTCGCCACCTTTTTAAATTCCAACAATCTTCTTAATCCTTTCCAATCCGGCTTCAGAACTGGACATAGCACAGTCACTGCTCTCCTAAAAGTCACAGAGGACATTCGTTTGGCTATTGAAAATAAGAAGCTTACTGTTTTGGTGTTGCTTGATTTTAGCAACGCCTTCTCAAGTGTCGACCTTGACATACTTCTGGGTATTTTACATTCAATTAATGTTTCTTCTACCGCTATAACTTGGTTTGATTCCTATCTTCGGGGTCGCTCGCAACGTGTCCGCATTGACGATGCGGTGTCTAATGCATGTGACTTAGTTGCGGGTGTTCCTCAGGGTGGCGTTCTCTCTCCGTTGCTTTTTTCTATTTTTATTAATTCCTTGACTTCCTTAATTTCTTCCAATTTTCATCTCTACGCCGACGATCTGCAGATTTACTCTCATTTTTCAGCAGAAAACACCAACTCAGCCATAGCTGCTATGAACAACGACATCAAGAATATCGTCAAATGGGCCGCATCTTTCGGAGTTTCCATCAATGCTCATAAGACACAAGCCATTATTGTAGGTAGCAGACATATACGAAGTTCCATTGACATTTCGACGTTAGCACCTATCACGGTTGACGGTGTTCGTATTCCCTACGCTGACAAGATAAGAAATCTCGGGGTTGTGATTGATACAAATCTCTCGTGGACAGCCCAAGTCAGCGAAGTGAGTCGAAAAGTTCATCATGCTTTCCATTCGTTGAGGTGCCTGCAATGTTTCTTACCCTTAAAAACTAGGATCACTCTCGCCCAAACTTTAATTCTATCCATTATCGACTATGCTGACGCCTGTTATTTGGATGCCACAGAGGAGCTCCTCAATAAACTTGAGCGCTTACAAAATTTGTGTATTCGTTTTATTTTCGGTGTTCGCAAATACGATCACGTTTCTCAACTTCGTAAGGATCTCAAGTGGCTCCCAATCCGTCTTCGCAGAAACACAAGGATACTATGTCTATTATTTAATATACTCCGTAACCCCAACTATCCCACTTACCTGCGAGAACGTTTCTCTTTCGCTCGACCTCCTTACGCTCCTTGCAGAACACATATTAAGACCCTACTCAAATTTCCCTCCCATAAAACTTCTTCCTATTCCTATTCCTTCTCCGTGCATGCTGTTCGATTGTGGAATGCGCTTCCACCAAAGATTCGTGAATCTGACACTATTTCCGTATTCAAAAAGCGAGTTAAAGAGTATTATAGTTCCTTATCTAAGTAGTTCATATATATAATTTATATATAGTATATATATGTATACATAAGTATTTATTTATATATGTATGTATAGTATAATATGTAATGTTATTTTAACATCTTTATATAAGTACACACAGATTCTACCATTCTGCACCCCCTATCCACTCACAGGTCTGCTGGAAGAAATTTCTTACAGAAATAAGCAGTGCCTTTGTACATACGATTTCTTTATATGTTTTTTTTCCTCTTGTATCTATATTGTGTGTGTGCATAAATAATAAATAAATAAATAAATAAAATGCCTCCAAGGTGTATTGCCCTTGAAAACTAAAATTACTCTAGCTCAGACTCTAATTCAACCTATCATAGATTACGCTGACGCCTGCTATCTGGATGCTACAGAGGAGCTACTTAACAAACTTGAGCGCTTGCAAAACCTATGCATTCGATTTATTTTTGGCATTCGTAAGTATGACCATGTTTCTCATCTTCGCAAGGATCTCAAGTGGCTCCCAATCCGCCTTCGCAGAAACACTAGAATTTTATGTTTGCTATTTAATATCCTTAACAGCACAACATCCCCAACTTACCTGCGAGAGCGTTACTCCTATGCACGTCTCCTATACCTCTATTGCTCCTTGTAGGACACACCGAAAAACTCTCCTTCGTTTCCCGCCTCATAAAACCAGTTCCTATTCCAAATCCTTCGCTGTTCATGCAGTCAGACTGTGGAATTCGCTTCCACCAAACATAAGAGAGTGTAAGAACATATCTATTTTTAAAAAGAGAGTAAAAGACCACTACTTCTCCTTAGCAAGATGAGTAATTAGCTAAATCATTATATATTATTTATTGTTATATGTATATCTATATATGTTAAATATCTTTCCATGTGTTATTCAGTATTATATGTATGTAATGTATGATTAAAATATATATTATAACATATATTTATTGAATCTCGTGCACGCATATCCACCATTTGTTAACCCATCTCCTTTTACAGGTCTGCTGGAAGATATTTCGTTAGGAATAAGCAGTACCTTTGCACGATATTCTATTTATAAGTTTTTTTTATTAATTATCTATGTGTGTATAAATAAATAAATAAATAAATAAACGTGGACGGGTACAAATGTCATATATGATAATGCGTAATTTTATTCACATGGAGCATTTTGGTATACTGATTACACCCCAACCACTTGGATACATTGCTTGCCGACATTTTGTTCCTGCCGTGGGGTTATACGTGGATTAGTGATGGTGAAGTGGTAGACACATAGACTTTGGATTAAAATTTTGG
The DNA here is from genome assembly GCA_014595695.2 of Epargyreus clarus clarus. Taxonomy (NCBI): domain Eukaryota; kingdom Metazoa; phylum Arthropoda; class Insecta; order Lepidoptera; family Hesperiidae; genus Epargyreus; species Epargyreus clarus. The sequence continues at coordinate 308,464 of JACTTY020000175.1, forward strand.
GCTAGAACAGAGCTAGAGTATCCTCTGCTGTAAGAGACTAAAGGGGGACTTCTGGGGTTGCGGCAATTTTGGGAGCTCTAAGCGCCCAGCCAGCGACCTTGAAAAAAACCACTGTATGTGAGGCCGCTTACCTTAAGCTAAGCACCAAAAGTTGTGAGAGGGGGTTTTAGTGCGTTAACAACTTGCCATACGGTTGCCACCAAACAGTTGCCATACGGTTCCCATGAATACGTTTGTGTTTTGTTTTTCACATACCAAGGGATAGTTATGATTTTTGCATAGTGGTAAGTACTTTATGGATCAGAGAATAACATGGACGGTTCCTATGAAATATTGTAAATAATGATTATTGTATCATACATTAAACTTATATTTTAACGAAATTTCATTACAGGCCACTAATTAAAGTTTTAGTGTATGTTTCTGAAGAAAGCTTGACCAATTTAGGTACACAGTGACGAAAAAATTATGAAATAAAGCTTTTATAAATGAAATATTAAAGCCACTTTATCGTTAAAATGGTTTAGAGGTACAAATTTGCAATTACAGTTATTTGTATGTCATATTCTATTTTTGTACGCGGGCGAAGCCGCGGGTTCTGCTAATAATAATATAATTTGATTCTTTTACTACATTATAAAAGAATAAAAAAAAACAGATGTAAAATCCTTACTAATACTATAAATCCGAAAGTAACTCTGTCCGTCCGTCCGTCCGTCCGTCCGTCCGTCCGTCCGTCCGTCCGTCCGTCCGTCCGTCCGTCTGTCTGTCCGTCCTTCACGCCTAAACCACTGAACCGATTTTAAAGAAATTTTGTACAAAGATATTCGGAGAACCGAGAACGGACATAGGGTAGTTTTTATCCCGGAAATCCTACGAGAACTAGGGATGGCGATCTAAGATCGCCATCCCTAGTCCAAATCGATTATTTTAATCGATATTAGTAAGGATTGAATCGTAAACTATGCATTTGATCAAGTGATGATCTTTAGCAAAGTTGTTGTCCATGAGCCCACGAAGGTTCACCACGAAGCCACGAAAGTTGGTACGACCAATTTTCCCCAGATGGTGCCACTTTCTTTCTTGGTGGAAATATTTCACAATATGTAAATCAACCTACACATTTTACAATTAATAGTGAAACTCTCATAGATGTCATATGCACTGATGCTCCAGTATCTTACGTTCAAGTAGACCACATTAAAAATCTGAGCAATCATGCTATGGTTGAATGTGTACTAAATATTACTAAGATTCGTCCGCGACCCAGATGGGTCTTATACAGACCCTTAAAAAATATAGACATAGCTCTTTTTAATCGGGATTTAAGTAATGTTGATTGGCTTAGCATTTCATCGATGAAAGATGTCAATAATATTTTTACACGCTTAACAATAATATTTTAAATCTTTATCTATGGATAACCTTTAATATTCGGTGTATGATGAAAAAGCGTGACGAGGCACAAGTTAGAGCCCGTAAGACTAAAATAGACTCTCATATAGACTACTATCGGGAACTTAAGAAAATTGTAATTTCTGCCATTACTATTGAAAAAGCTGCATATTTTAAACAATACATAAATTTTAATTCTAACCAATCTAAAATAATGTGGAAGCACATAAAACAGCATGTAGAGGTAAAATGTAAAGACATTTCACTCCCTTCCCAATTCAATAATGCAGATGAAATCAACGATCATTTTTTAAAAGTCCCCGGCATAACCAAAGTTTCTTTCAGCCTATTAACGTTCTACGAGTTCAATCGTTTTTGTCACGCTACCTTCAAGTTTCACTCAGTTACAGAGTATGATGTGGTAAATGTTATAAATTCTTTAAAATCAAATGCGATTGGGTTTGATGGTATATCACTTGACATGGTCAAGTTACTACTTCCAGATTGCCTCACATCAATCACTGCCATAGTGAACAGATCTTTTGAAGTAAACACCTTCCCAGAGACATGGCAGCAAGCTGTAGTCCAGCCTATACCCAAAAAGTCTAATATATCTGAATTGACCGATCTTCGCCCAATAAGTGTATTACCATGCTTATCTAAAGTACTTGAAAGGATAGCATGCAATCAGCTTACGGAATATCTTGTTGCGAATGACCTATTACCTGTGCACCAATCCGGTTTCAGGAAAAAACATAGTACGACCACTGCACTAATAAGTGTAGTAGACGATATCTTGACAGCTCAGTCCCAAGGAGAGGGCACTATCTTGGTCCTATTGGATTTTTCTCGAGCTTTCGAAACTATAAATGTAGATTTGCTGCTCTCAAAGCTATCATATTATGGAGCAAGTACAGAAACAGTTATGTGGTTTGACAGTTATTTCAAAGACCGTTTTCAGCGGGTCGAACTAAAGCAAGGTTTTGACGGATCAAAAAGTGTCTAAAAACTTACGCGTCATTCGCGGTGTTCCGCAAGGATCCATTTTAGGACCGCTGCTTTTCATTTTGTATAGTGCTGACATCATTAACAACATTAAGGCGAAATGATAGCCCAACGTCCTTGAGAATCGAACACGACACTGTAGGCAGTAAGCGGCCAGCGATTACTGCCTCACGCGCACGCGCACTCCCCCGAAAGTCAAAGAGTATTTGAAACCGATGCGTTCGAAGCATTTTTGTCACCTATGGACTTCTATCATCATAAAACGATTGAATGTAAGCAGACTTCAAATATTTGCAGTGCTTATTTCCTGAATAGAATATTGTTTAGTAAGTACAGTTATTGTTGTAAAAATGAAATTGGAGATTTTTTAAAATTTTCATTACTTTCATTAATTTTCATTACTAACCAACTACTTCTTTAAATAAATACTAAAATTAGGAAAATTTTAATTTATTTTATGAAAAAAATTATACCGCTTGTCTGTGTCACGTCACACGGGAGCCGGTTGCACAATGAATGAAAGGAACCGGTTCCACAGATGTGCCATATGCGTTTTTTAAAAGGTACACTTTTTTATTGTGCTTATTCTAATAAAAAACTGAAATGTGGAAATAACATCTTTATTGAACGTTTCGTTTAGACCGTTTAAACCGTCTTTAAAGTACCATTCTATAGCTATCGTTTATTATAACATTTTTAACGTTAAAATGGCATTTTCTCCATTTTATAGGGATGATGACAAGGGTTCTAGCTATTCGACGAAACATCACGAAGCTAAAATAAAAATCTTAAATTCACTAAACGAACAGAAAGTCACTAAACGTTCTTGTCTTCATTATGAGTATCAAAACCAACGTGAAAATGAGCCGATTTCATGGCTGTGCATAAAAATCACATCAAATCACTATGAATACGATAGTTCTCTTTTTGCGGAAACACTGCAGTTTCGTTAAATCAATCAAAACTCGGTAAATTTTAAATCTCTAACCAACGTAGATTCTAAATACATAGATTCATCTGTATTGCTTTGGTTAGAGTTTGACTTCCATATATCTTTTTTTCTTCAACATTATGATAATATGTAGTTTAATTTACAGGTATAATAATAGTTTAATTTACAGATTTGTACATTAATAAAAATATGTATATTCAGGTGTCTACTTACTAAAACAATAAAATCTAAATATTTACAAAGTTATATTTACAAGTTTAATTTACAAGTTAAAGCACGCTAATAAAAATATTTATATTAAAAACGTCCAAGCTTTGTACCAAATGCACTGTCTGAACTGTTTACTCTTTGACGCAAAGTGTAGAGAGCGGAGCGCGCTGACATGTGACACAACCTCCCCGTGCGAACGCTTGGATAAGACTGGCCCACGCGTCTGAGACAGTCGCGGCGCCATCCGCGAAAGAATAATATGGTGTTATTGATTTAATAGCACTTAAGTAGTCATTTTGCAAAACTTTGAACTTAAATGTAATAAAGCAATAAATTGTCTATAATAATGTGAAAAAAACATTTAAATCGCTTCAGTCCTTTGGAAGCAGTAAGCAAATTCCTGCAAATATATAGACGTTATAATAGATATTTTTTCTTAAAAACCACCAAAAATAATGATAAAAATAAACTTAAAATTTAAAGTTTATTATATTATGCATATTAGGTATATTTTATTTTTTAATTTGATCAATCCGTCTAGTAGTAGTAGGCCTTTAAAGAGAGGTCTATGTCGTAGTTTGGCCTATCCTTTCGCCTTAAGCATTGTAGATATCACATATATGCGGACGATCTGCAGGTCTACATGTCCTTTAAGCCCGACGATGTTAACATAGCTATCGGAAATTTAAATTCGGATCTTGAACGTATATCCTTATGGGTCGAAAGAAATGCATTAGTCGTCAACCCGATAAAAACTAAATTTTAGGAACTCCGGCACAAATAAGAAAAATTATTTCAAGAAACCCCACTATTGTAATAAATGGAGAGGTAATAGAAAGGGTGGTGACCGTCCGTTACCTAGGGATAATAATGGACGAAAGTCTACGGTTTGAGAAACATGTGGTGGACATTATTCGTAATTGTTTCTATAGACTCAAAATTCTATACCGCATACGTAACTACCTTAGTACAGCAGTACGCATTAGTCTTTGTGAGTCCCTAGTACTTTCTAAATTTAACTACGCTGACACACTTTTAGGGCCCCATCTACTAGCGCGTTCCAAGAAATTAATTCAAAGGGTTCAAAATGCCTGCGGAAGGCTCTGCTTTAATATCCCACTTCGGGCACATGTAGGTCCTTTTTTAAACAATGCAAATATTTTGAAAATGGAATACCGCAGGCGGCTACATTTTGCTACTCTTCTGTTTGGAGTTGTTAGATGTCAAGAACCCTTGTTCTCGTGTTCTCGTTCTCGTGTTACTTGTATAGGAAGCTGATATGGGCCAGGGACCAAAATAAAAGAGTTGGCATGAGGTCTACTCCTCATAAGCTTTTATATCCCTATAATCGTGCGGCATCTTTCAGGAGTAGCTTTAAGCACAGGGCCACGAGGTCATCATAAGAATAGTGTTTTATCAAATTAAATCATTTAGAAGTTTCCTAATAGTATACGTATTGTCATGGTAAACTAGTCTCTTAACTTAATTTTATCGACCCTCAGAGTTTAGCTTCTCATTAGGTTTTAGATTATGTTTATACTAATAAGTTTATACTAATAACAGCAGTGTTAAGCGCTGCTGTGTTCCGTTTTGAAGGGTGTGGTAAGGGAGACATACTTTTCCGAGGCGTTCCAGCTTAGTCCTCAGGGGTAGCGGCGCATCTGTGGCCGACCTCAGGTAGGAATATCTAATCCTATCTGGGGTTGATTGCAGATGTCCATGGGCGGCAGTAGCCACTTACCATCAGGTGGACTGCATGCTCGTCTGCTACTCCTATATTATAAAAAAAAAAGTTAAATTTTGATACTACTCATAGGATAATACATAAGCATATCCCAAAAAGCAAGAATGAAAATAAATATACACACAGACAGCCGTCCCAGTTACTCCAATACCGGGACCGGACTGAAAATCAGTGTCGTGAGCCATGTTTTCGCGACTTATGCTGAGTTCCGGTAACTTTTTTGCGAGCTTGGCCTGCAGCACGGTATGCAAAACATTATCCGTAAAATAGTAGGTATATGTATAAGTCGATTTTTTTTTTTTTTTTTGTGTTTTTGTATTTTGTATTTTGTCATAATGATTGCTGTAGTCCTTGTTTTCGTGTGTTATATATTGGCCTTAATCACCATAGTTAGGCATTCGCCTTATACAAAATTATAAAGAAGACATCCGATTCTGCACCGCCGCCGTGCCGTGGGAACGCTGACGCCGCACTACCGCTCCGTTTCCATCGTACAGTCCCGAACGTGGGAATTCACTCTAGGCGCTAACATTGCCCCAGCAAGTCACTTAGGATAGTTAGCTATAATTTAGGTTAGATTTAATCCAAAACATGTAACATTCTGTTTTGATTAAATACATATACATAAATAATTCGGTCTTTCTGTATCCTGGCTGCTGCATCCCGACGCATTATATAACTGGCGCAGTCGGTAGGATACTCGCGGACGGTTTCGTGCTCAAATTTTCCGAAAATGAATATTTCCGAATGACGCGATGCCGCCCGTGTGGCTCTCTAGTCACCGATGGAGTATCCTGAATCTACGACGTCGTGCTGCATCCAGGTATCCAGACATCGATAGCGCAGGGAGGCCGAAATTAAGTTAGTGTACTTTAGATTTCTTTTCAGTGACTTGCTAATTCCCATCCCGTAACTAATTTAATTACAATAAAAATGCTTTGATTTTTCTTAAAAAAAGTCGTAGTAATATATCTTTAAATATTAAGGTAAAAATGACAAAAATATATTTTAACACGGCGGACGTAATTACAAAAAAAAACTTTATCTAAAATTATTAATTTATTAAAACTCTACTTCGCAATCATACCTTTAGATTTATCAGAGAATATTAATAAAGATCGCTGAACCTGAACAATACATCTTATTTTAAGAAATCATTAAATATAATCAGCATATATCTTAGATACATCCTCTTTTAAAACAGTTTTAAGTAGTATATAAAATATATAGTTTTAATTTAGTTTTTCGACTTTCAAATATATATAACAATAGAAGCATTTTATAACTATGCACTGCATATTTTCTGAGTAATGCGGCAGCTAACAGCATTGTTCAGATCTTATTGCATATTCTCTCTACTTATCTAAATTATTCGGTTCTAAATTATTTTATTAGTTAACTTTTAATTTTTTGTACTTTATACATGGCATAACAACAACAACAACAACAACATATTCTTTATTTGTACACCAAATATAAGCAACATATAAAACAATACATGAGACAGTATACAAATAGGCGGTCTTATCGCTTAGAAGCGATTTCTTCCAGACAACCTTTGGGATGGAGTTAAAGATATATAAGATCGTGAAAAGGTAGGGTGTACACATACATAAATACATGTAAATGGCGCAATAGAGGCACAAATGGAAACGTAAGAAGGAAATATGATGTGAGGAAGAAGGGATAAGAGGAAGAAGGAAACCAAGTCAAAGCTGCAAATAATGAGCCTTGACTTGTTTCTTAAAAATATGCAAGGAGCTGGATAGACGGATAGATTTAGGAAGAGAATTCCAGAGACGGATAGCAACAACAGTAAAGGATTTTTTGTAGAAAGAGGAAGAGTGCATAGGAGTGCTGAGGACAAGGTTATTTGTGGAACGTAAAGAGCGGTCATGGGCTAAGTGGAGGTAATTCAAACGGCTTTTAAGGTAAGGAGGAGAATTCGGGTCAAATAGCACGCGGTAGAGAAGTGACAAAATATGAGCACTCCGACGAAGACGAATGGGGAATGGAATGGAATGGGGAAGACTTGAGTTTAGTGCGGTATTCAGAAATGTGGTCATATTTACGAAGGCCAAATATGAACCGTATACATAAGTTTTGAAGGCACTCAAGCTTATTAAGTTGCTCTTCGGTAATGTCAACGTAGCACACGTCGGCATAGTCAAGAATCGGTAGAAGCAAGGAGTGCGCAAGCATAATTTTAGTAGGAACGGGTAGTGAATTTTTTAGTCTCCGCAGCGATCCAACAGCGGCAAACAGCTTCCTACTTACCTCGGCAATTTGCGGTACCCAGGACAGGCTCTGATCCATATGCAGGCCTAGGTTTTTTACCTGACTGCTGAAAGGAATAGCCACATTGTCCAAGGTGATAGATGGAAGCTCAGACCAATCAATTTTAGCCACCAGCCTCGAACTACCTACAATTATAGCCTGGGATTTCTCGGCATTTAATTTTAACCCAAATGACCTACTCCAGTTTGAAATACAAGTTAGATCCGCGTTGGTAGAATTTATAGTATGATGTAAATTATTTAAAGATGTTTTTTGATAAATTTGTTGATCGTCTGCATACAGATGGTAGAGAGAAGAGAGATTGAGATTAATAGAATTTATGAAGATAGCAAAGAGCAAAGGGGGCAACACGCCACCTTGTGGGACACCGGCTCCAGTACTAGTCCAATCAGAGAAAAAATCCTTAACTTGTACACGTTGCCGGCGTCCAAACAAGTAACTGCGAAACCATTCAATCGCTGTCGGAGATACGTTGAGGGAACGAAGAATTGCCAATAAGATGTCGAAGTCCACGGTGTTAAACGCATTACTGAAATCCAGCAGCGTCAACACCGTGAGCTGTTGGTTATCCATCTCCTCCCGTATGTCATCAGTGATTTTCAGTAAAGCAGTAGCCGTACTATGACCAATACGGAAGCCGGATTGCATAGAATTTAAAAGAGCATGGTTGGAAAGATAGGAGTGTAGTTGTTGGTGGATAAGACGCTCAAGGACTTTAGAGAAGAAAGGAAGTATGGAAATAGGTCTATAGTCGGAACAGGAAGTAGGTTTCAATTTTTTAGGAATAGGAATAATTTGAGCGTCTTTCCAGGAAGTTGGAAACGCGTTCTTGACTATAGATTGGTTAAGGATAAATGATATAATAGGAACGAGTAGATCAAGGAGAGGAGTGATCATCTTACGGCTAATGCTGTCACTTCCGACTGCGTCCGAGGAAATGGAGAGTATAGCCCTCTCAACGTCACGATCAGCAAATTGACTAAAAGAAAAAGACGGAGAATTAAGTTTGGGAAAAAGTGATAGATGATTTAAGGTATCTTTTTTAATTCTGCTTTCCATGCAAGAAGTGTTAGAGAAATGACTATTTAAACTGTCTAAGTCCAGATCATGTTGGTGAGAGTTCTGTGTTTTCCGAACTCCTAATTTTTTGAGAAACTTCCAGACACGGCTGGGATCTTTATTCTGCACTGATTTATAGACATGGCGTCGTTGTAAGTCTCTACACATCATGTTGCACCGATTTCTAACTGTCTTGTATTTTTCAAAATTATCGTCATTAGAATCCAACTTGTATTTCGCCTTTGCGGAGTTCTTTTTATTTATAATTGCCCTTAGTTCATCGGTCAGCCATGGAGCTGGTGGATGTCTTATTCGTACCGGACGGACAGGGGCATGTAGATCATATAAATTGATCAAAAGAGAATTAAAAATTGCCACCTGTTCGTCGATATCGCTAGCTTTCATTATACCAATCCAATCAATTTTGGCAGCATCTTCACGGAGTTTTACTAAATCCAAACCACTAAAATTACGCTGAAGTTGAACTTTTGACTTTGCCTTAGGAGGTCGAATTTTATATGACATGTAGAGGAGGTCGTGGTAGGAGAACCCCTCAGCAGCACACTGACCATATTTGCTAACGTAATTAGGGGAAGAGACAATGATGAGGTCAAGCAAAGATGGATTACTGTTAGGAAAAAAGTGTGTTGCGTTAAGGGGTAGTAAATGTAAGTTGGCGGCATCGACTATATTTCTTAATTTAACTGATCGGACATCCTGTTTGATTAGACAAGTATTGAAATCTCCCATAACGATTGTATGGTCAAAGAGAGGACAGAGATCTTCAAACAGTTTGTCCAGGCAAGTGATATAGTCGATGCTGAGAGAAGGGCTGTAAAAAACACCAAGAAGCAATTTAATATGAGAAAGCTGAACTTCAATAAAAAGATATTCAGCTGCATTCCCAGACAAGTCCTGCGGTGACATACTTATAATCGAGAAAGGGATATGGGAACGTAAATAAATAGCAACGCCGCCACCGCCCCGAGCAGTGCGATCGTTTCGAATTAAATGAAATCCGGGAAGAGAATATGTAGTTGAAGGAAGACATGGCTTAAGCCATGACTCTGAAATAAGAATGGCGTGTATGTGTTGGCTATCGAATGTTGACAACAAATCGGGGTAATGTGCCGGAATGCTCTGAGCGTTTATGTGAACTATATTAAAATTTTTCAGAACATCTGAGAAATGAGAATCTAGAGTTTTATTTAGGGGAGGTATACTTTCAAAACTGTCGTCACTATTTGAGCCGTCGGAGGCAGAAGAAAAGGAAAAATAATGTTCGCCACAGTCTTCTAATACCATTTTACGCAGTAATAACTGACTTAATATTAATTTAATGTATGTATATAGCAATAATTATAAGTTAAATTTATAAAATAATAATATCTTTAACCCCAACCCACCAGCTGTATGAAAAGAAACAAAAAAATAAATAAATAAATAAATGAAGAAATAGAATAACATAACAAGTGTTCGACAATAAATTAAAAAGCACACAATAAGCTGTATATAAAACGATAATATTTAACAATGTTGATTTAAAATAATACAAACAACACAATACAGATCCATGAAAATATGAAACACATAATTTTAGTTATTTTATCAAAAAATTTACACATGAATGGCATTATTTAATGTTGATCTTTGCCTCAATGTCACTCTGACGTTCGACGTTACATCGAACATTATGACAGTCATGACAGATTGTAAAGTCAGTTAGTGAATAATAATTATATTATGGCCATTATCCATGTTAAGAATATTATAAACAAACAGGGTACACGTACAAAGTTCGAACAATATAATAACATTAAGAAACACAAACAGCATACTACAACAAACTTATATACAGAGTGAAAAAGAATAAAACTGTTAAAATAATAAAAGAAAAACAGGAACATAGAACATATTATTTGGATCGGAGTTACTCACTTCAGCGAGGGAGTGCCAAAAGTCCGAAATAAGAGCACAGTAAGGAGACAACCACAACCACAGTGTCTTACTTCTTCGCTGCTTTCCGAGTGCGCGGGGCACCCCTGTCGTCCAGCGACTTGCTACCCAGTGCTGGCTGCACAGAAGAGGTGTTTTTGGGAATGGCCTCCAGGTCTGCCAAGGACTCCACACGATGTCGCGAGCCGTCAGGTGCCAGAACGTTGATGACACCTTCTCGCGTCCAACACCTATGAATCCCAAACTGCTGTCTGGCCCGCATGAAGATGCCATGGCGATACTTCGTTAAGAATTCGGACTGCGTGACTCCGGTGCCCTTCAATTTAGCCTTGGCAAGCCACACCTGATCCCGCATTGCAACCTCTTTAAATTTAACAACCAAGGGCCGCGGTCTGTTTTGAGTGGGCTGGCCTAATCGATGCGACCGACTTATTGAGTCATGTGCAATCTGGAGATCCATTTTACCCGTGACAATGTTTGCTGCAGTAATAATTGTGTCCTCACCTTTTTGTTCTGGCACTCCGTGCAGCAAGATCATTTTACGCCTTCCCCTCATCTCCAAGCGGTCCACTTGACGGACCAGAAATTCCATCTGCTTCTGCAGAGTATCCAAAGCAGTCAGTATGAACAGCCGAAAAGTCGAACTCTGCCGACAAGGATGACATGGATGGTGGGGAAGAACCACTTTGCTGCAGCTGCTGTTGGAATTCTTCCATCTTGCTGGTGAACAATGTAGACATGGCTGACAGTGAACTTTGCAGTGATTCCATTCTTATTTTAGGTTAGTGCAATGTGTGTCACTAAGAAGCTAGTTTTGATTTAAACTAAGGACAAATAGCTGGTAGGTGGGTTTATTATCACATAAGCATTAAAGTTATGTAATGTTTTACTATTTTAAATAAAAAAAATGTAGAGTTGCACAAAATACGTGTCAGCTGTTTAAGCTCCTACCCTCCAAAAAAAAAAAAGCATACTAATTCTTATAGCACTTCTTATTATAGATTAAACATTTCTTATATATTCTTATGGCTACTTTCACGGAGTGTCTTGATACAATTAAGTTAAGATTTTATGGTAAAATAATTAATTAATTTTTTTTGTATTTTTTTCAACCATTCTACTAATTATATCCTGTATCTAAAAATTATCCTTAACTCCTCATAGTTATATAAATCCTAAACTCTACCTATTCACATAGAGCAATTCATGAAAAGGATCTTTTGTACATAGAGACTGAATGTCCGAAGTATAACCATGGTCACCCTTGGGAGGATTACATCAGCCACCAATACTTCGAGCGTTCCACATAACATCCCGAATCTCATACTTCCCACAGTGCCGAACGTGGGAATTCACTCTGGGCGCTAACATTGTCCCAGCAAGTCACTTAGGATAGTTAGTTATAATTTAGGTTAGATTTAATCCAAAACATGTAACATTCTGTTTTGATTAAATACATATACATAAGTAATTCGGTCTTTCTGTATCCTGGCTGCTGCATCCCGACGCAATACATAACTCGTGAATAAACGTTATTATTATTATTATTATTATTCTACTAGACTCAGGTAGTCAGTCTAGTCTAATATCCCAAAGTCTTAAGGACAAGCTAGGTTTACAATCTCTATCTATGGAGCCTGTAAACATTGTAGGGATCGGGAATTCTATATCTCACTACGTAAATGACTTTTGTTCATTCCAATTAAAATCATTAAACAGTGACTATATTACAAACTTCACTTGCCCGTTACTACCAAACTTACTGATAATATTCCTAAATCATTTGTTAATGCAAAGTTCCTTAATATACCTGCAAATGTTCAGTTGGCCGATCCAACTTTTTATAAACCATCACCGATTGACGTGTTAGTCGGCGCTGATCTATTTTTTAACATTGTAGGTAGTGAACGTCAATCTTTAGGTTCTAACAGACCTCAGCTAATCTATACAGAATTCGGATGAATTATATCCGGTTCCGTCTGTTTACCATCTCATATTTCCAATAGGAAATCTAATGATATAAATTGTAATGTTCATGTTTTAACTAATCAAGATAATTTTAATAATTGTTTAAGTAAATTTTGGGAGCTAGAGAAAATTCCAAATTCTGCTAGGCTATTGAGCGAAGACGAGAAGGCCTGTAGTAACATTTTAAAACTAACACCACTCGTGATTCTTTCGGTCGTTCTTGTGTGCGTTTACCTTTAAATTATTCGCCCCATTCCTTAGGAAATTCTTATCTAATGGCAAAAAATAGATTTTTAAATTTAGAGAAACGATTTAGAGCGCAACCGGAGCTTATAGTTCAATACTCACAATTTGATCCAAGGTCCAACGTATTCCATCTGACTTGCAACAACAATGGAATGAGATAAAGTTGGATTTTTTAGATTTAAACTCAATTCATGTACCTAGACTAGTCCTATGTGAGAAACCTACTATAATAGAACTTCATTCATTTTGCGATGACTCGGGTTCAGCTTACGGTTGTTGTATCTATTTAAGATACATTAGTGAGGATGGTCGAGTTATAGTAAATTTGCTCTGTTCTAAATCTAAGGTAAACCCTTTTTTTTTTTTGTTTACGAGGGGGAAACCTTTCAAAAGGTACCCTTTGCCGAGGGAGCGGCACAGGGTTATGTGGGATTCTTACCGCACTAAAAACCCCCCCGGTGGCCGTCCTCGGCGCTGCGTAGAGGACTCCGGGATCTCCAAAGGAACGCAACCGGAGTTCTCTTAGCGCGTTGCCCCATCGGGCTCTGCCCAGGTGAGCTTGACGCTCGCCACACCGTATTCTGGTCCCGGAACTACAGGGACACCACGCCGGTGGGCGTTATCTATGCCCGCGGCGACTCCTCCTCCGAGCGGGTTCAGCGCGCTCCCTAGCTCGCTCGGCGTCTTCCTTCGCGGACATGACTATGTCACAGAAGGTGATCATGCCTTCCCAGGCTTCGCTGCGCTGAACCATCGCCCCAACAATGGCCGCTGGAGACAAGTCCGGTCCCACTTTTGACACGAGGATCCGCCGCTGAGACTCCCACGCTGGGCAGTACTGCAGCGTGTGCTGTGCGGAATCCTCGTGGTGCCCGCAATGATGGCACTAGGCCGTCTCCTCCCTCTGTATCCTGTTCAGATACTCACCGAAACAGCCATGACCGGTGAGTATCTGGGTCAACCTGAAGGTGATACGACCTTTGGCAATGAGCCAAGCCCGAAAGTTCGGTACGATAGCATCGACCACCGGCGTATGTTACGCGGTTCCGATAGCCGATCTCGCCAGCACCTCAGAGCGCGCCACCTGGCTCTCCTCCAAAGCACTTCGACCGCTTCTTCAGTGAAGGGTTCAGTCCTCTGACGGAGGACGCGGATCTTATTAAAGACCCGAGCATCCATATCCGCCAGAATGTCTAGGGGCGGAAACCGCCCCAGGACTGTCGCCGCCTCGTACGATATGGTACGATACCCCCGGGCGACTCTGATCGCGATCGTACATTGCGCGGAGTAAAGTTTCCGCGCCAAGACGCCGCCAGCCAGACAACCTGTCCGACCATACCGGCGCCCCGTAGAGGGCGATCGAGCGTATCACACCCGCGTAGAGGCGGCGGACTTCTTCCCTTGGTTCCCCGAGATTTGGCAGCAGTCTGTGCATTGCACCCGCTACCTTATGAATCCGGGGGACGAGACGGTCAAAGTGCTCGTTGAAGCGCCAGCGGCCGTCCAGTGTTAGGCCGCTGTACTTTATGTACCTGCCTATCCGGACGTCCGTATCACCGACACGCACTGAGGTCTCAGCTGGTACGATACTGGGCCTGCGGCCGTGGAACCAGATCGCCTCGGTTTTATGGGACGCTATCTGGAGGCCCAACCTGTGGATGTTCGCTACGACGCGTGCCACCCCGAGCTCTGCTAGCCGAGCCGTCCTACTGAAACACTCCCCTTCGGTGAGGACGAGGGTGTCGTCGGCATAGCAGAGATGCTCACTCCATCCGGGAGCACCGTTCTCAGCACCGCGTCGTAAGCGATATTCCATAGCAATGGCCCCAGTACCGAATCCTGCGGTACCCCGCGCACGACGCTCCTCCCGCGAACGCTCCCTGGGAAACTGACGCGTCTGTCCGACAGATACGCCTGAAGGACATTCCGCAAATAGGAAGGTACCTGATGGACAAACAGCCCGTCCATAATCGTACTCCAGGGTAGAGAGTTAAAAGCGTTGACTATGTCAAGGCTAATCGCCAAGACTACTCTACCTTGGGAGATGGCCTGCTCTGAGAGCGTGCGGACTCGGAGGATCGCGTCGACAGTCGAGCGTTGCTGCCGGAAGCCGAAGTAGTTTTCGGACAGGTCCGGGCCGTGGCATGCAAGATGCTGGCTAATCCGGGCGGAGATGATCCGCTCGAATAGCTTGCCCGCCTCGTCCAACAGGCAGATGGGTCTGTACGCTGATGGAGAGTCTCGAGGCTTGCCCCGTTTGTGCAATAGTACTAGCAAGGTAAACCCTAGCAAGCCAGTTACAATCCCGCGATTGGAACTGTTAGGTGCGTTGCTAACTGCTAGGCTATGTAAAATAGTTCTTTCCGATGCAAAATATCGCGTTGCGTGCACTGGTGCGATTCCAGTGTTGTTTTAGTGTAACCAATCCAAATAAGTTAAAAACTTTTGTCGCTAACCGAGTAGTTAAAATCACAGAATCTACTTCCACAGCTGATTGGCGTTATGTACTAACCAACGAAAACCCCGCAGACTTGATCTCTAGAGGTAAAAAGGCTAGTTTTCTTCGAAATTCAAGCCTATGGTGGTTCGGTCCAAGTTTTTTACTTGAGACCGAAGACAATTGGCCACTTCTGTACCATCACAGGGATGAGGACTATGACTTACTCGAAATTAAGGCTAATGTAGTGCAAACATTCGAACTTTTAATTCATTTTGATAGATTTTCTAATTTTATACGTTTGAAACGTTCGTTTGCGTACGTTTTGCGATTTCTTTACAATATTAAATCACCAAAATCTAAAAATCACCGGGCCGTTAACTGCAGAAGAGTTAAATAATTCTTTCATATTCCTTTGCAAATTCTCTCAGCAGGAATCTTTTCAACTCGAGTATAAAGCGTTAAATGCACGCAGGTCCGCAGTTATTGCTATGTACTGTGCGCGATTTTGTGGGGCCATTGGGTGGTAGGACTTTAGCACGTCGCACGGTACGCAGCTGCGTGCGATGTAAACGTCCACAGGCTAAAACGATTACTCCAATAATAGGACACGTCCCACCACAACGCACTATGCCTGCGTTTCCATTTTAAACAACGGGGCTTGATTTCGGTGGTCCGTTCACTATCATAAATAAAAGGGGTCGCGGCGCAAAAGCTTCCAAGTGTTATGTATGCCTTTTCGTATGTTTTCGGTACAAGTGTGTTCACTTGGAGGCAGTTACCGAGTTAACAAAGGATGCGTTTATCATGACCTTGCGTAGGTTTATTGCTCGTCGCGGTAAACCGTTAGAAATATTTTGTGATAACGGACGTGGTTTCGTCGCGGCAGCTAAGGAACTAGCAAACTATTTGAGGAAAATTCAAATAATTTAATTAATTTTGCAACGAATGAGAACATAAAATTTAACTTTATTCCTACTTATGCCCCTCATTTTGGAGGACTCTGGGAGGCCGGAATCAAGTAAGCCAAGCACCATATAAAGCGTGTCATGGGCAATTCCTATTTCACTTATGAGGAGTTGTCTACTTTGTTTGCACAGGTGGAGGCTATTCTAAATAGTCGTCCCTTGTGCCCCATGTCTTCCTCTCCTCATGATTTCCTTTCTCTCAATCCAGGGCACTTTCTGATAGGTCGGCCGCTCACTTCGCTGCCTGACCCTGATCTTCAAGAACAGAAGCCTACCCGCTTGCAGCGCTACGCACGCATCGAGCAAGCTCGCCAACACTTCTGGAGGCGGTGGCAGATCGAATACATCTGCGAGCTGCAGCAGCGTGTCAAGTGGCGCTCTAACGAATCCAACTCTCTGCACGTGGGAGATCTCGTTCTTCTTCTTCGAGAAGATAACGCTCCGCCTCTTCAGTGGCGTATGGGACGTATGGCGCACCTTTATCCAGGAGTTGATGGTGTTGCCAGAGTGGCTGATGCTAACACGCAAAGGGGCCAAATAAGATGGACACTCACGCGACTTTGTCCACTGATGGAGTGCTAATACTGTAATACCAGGAGATATTACAGGGGGGGAGCCTTTTTACGCACAAGATAATCATTGCGGTGCAATTTTGACCCGTTCCGGGAGTGGGGTAGTGTGGGCGGTTAATCGTCTTCACACGCGCGGTCGAGGTGGACACATCAAATTTTATTTTGTATAATTTCGGGCTGCCACGTTGTTATTTTGAAGTCGGAAATAAAGTTCTGATTTCCAAGGCTTTCTTTTTATTTAACAACATATTTTACGATATCTTACCTTTTGGCCACCCAATCCTCATGAAACTTAAAATGAACAATGAGTATTTAGTGTATCGATATAATCAAAATAGTCAAAATAAAAGTCAAGTTCCGTTCACCAGTTATATTGTTCTCACAAATGTTTCCTTAAACTAATTTACTATGAATGTACGAAATGCGTGCCCCCTACTGCCCGGATGTAAAGCGACTGGAGAACACGCGCAGCGCTGTGCTGTTAATGCCTGTGTCAGCACATGGTTCCTACAATATTCCCCCTTTAAAAAAAAAAAATGTATATATTACAAAACAATGCAAAATCGAAACATTCAAATTTTTACCCATACAATATTGTCACCCTATCATTACATTACAATACGTGCAACATTATAACGTTCACTTACAAAGAATGTGCTGACATGGAATTGTGGGCAGTAGTGACTCTTGTTTATACATATTACAACTTATGACTAAAGTTAGGCTAATGATACACGGTTACACTTTATGCAATATTAGATATAATAAAACACTAATTGCTTTTACTGAAAAAAAACAAAAATCAAAACTCAAAAATCTTATAGTTACTATAAGATTTTTGAGTTTTGATATACATATATAATTATTTAATGTATATTCAATATATAACCGACGTAGCGGTAGTTGGAGCTGGCACAGTGACCTGAGCGTTCACTGGTACACGTCCCTGCTCGACTCTGGATATCAGATCGTTAATAATTCGCCCATGAACATGCTTACCACATTTTTTCATAAATATGTAGAAACAAACACTGAAAACTACTGCCACAATCACTACGGTGATTATTCCGTACAATTCTAGTTTCCTTTATAGTTCCGCTCTGGCTGAATTGTCTGAGCCATCCTGTGCGATAACAACTTGGTCATTTTTAGCTTGCTGGTTACCCATGTTGACAAAAATAGCCATGTACTATTGGTACTGTGATATAATCTATACTAACTATTATACAAATTAACATAAACATGTTACTTCCTATGACCTAGATAATTTGCTATGTCTGTAAGTATTTCACAATTTAAACCGAACTGGCATCTTTATGATTCTGCCACTGCGTGTGGTACGAGTTACTAACTTATCGCTATTAATACCCGTGTCAGTATTTTCATCCATGTTTTCGCTACGACTAAGTATATCTTTATCATAACTACTATCATTAAAGCATTCTGGTTCTCTTAAAACATATGCGGGTTTTAACCTATCTATGGATATATCTATGGTCCTATTACTTAATTGTACTTTAAAAACCTTGTCGGACCTACTTATAAGATAGATAGATAGATAGATAGATAGATAGATTATTTATTTCAAGAACTTAAGCAACAACAACAAATTATAACACACAATAAACAATGAAATCCAAAAATACACATATGGAAACACAAACTTAATTATGAACTTATTGACTAAATTTTCTTAAGAAATAAAATTACACAAAATATAAAAAAAAAAACTGAAAATAATAAAGTAAATTAAAAAATAAAAACAAACAAAATACATAATCTAGTGTTGCAGCTAAAGTCTGTGAAAAAGGTTCCGGAGCTCAGAAAAAAACCAAGATTGGATCTCGGCAACTGATTTTCAGCCCGGACCATATGCGAACGTTGCTCGGAAGGCTGTGCAGTATACATCGTGCCAAGTGTTGTAAACGGGAGAAAAAAAGAAAAAAATCTTCTACCCTTTTTTTATTACTTTTATATTAACCTGCTATAAACATTGTGATGCTCAATAAGTGCCGTTTTGTGTTACAAAAGTGAACTAATATTAAGAAAATTACGATTACGTGTAAGAACGAGTATGTTAAACGAAAAGTTAGTATATCTGTTATCTACGTTCTATTAGAGTATTTAATTTAACCTTGTATTATATGTAGTTTAATTTTTAAGGTGCCGAAGCGTAAGGAAGGATGCTGGAACATGCTATGCGCGAATAATAAAGTATAACCACAGTACAAATATGGATATAACCTACAATTGAACAGATTACCGTCGGTTACCCAGCTGCTGGAAATCAGGAGTTTAGGAACAACGCCAACCACTCATTAGCAACACAGAATAGGTAAGTAGATCAACAGGTTAATTAATAAACGTATTGCAAATTACTTTAACGAGATATATACCTTTATCTACCCTAAATATACGTAAAATTAATAGTATAATTAAATAACTACAGTTGTAATATAAATTGTAATGTATTAAGATATGTATGCGATTTATGAAATATAATAGTGGTGAGTAATGTCTAATAATAATCCTAGGATATGCTAAATTGTTAGATATAATAAATGAATAGATTATGTTAATATTATCTTCAGGTATACGTATATATAAAGTTCCAAGTATAGTGGCACTTGGTTGATCTACTTAACCACTCAATTTTTGTTCATTTAGTAAGAACAGTTTGTAATTTTTATTGAATGATCTTATTGTTGTTTTTAGGCTACGAAGAGGCGGAGGCAGATTGTTCCAGCATTTCGTGGCGCTGTATTTGAAACTTCCTCTAAAAGCAGCCGAGGAGCTATACGGATATAGTAGCGGCCTACAGGTGGACCTAGAACTATGCGTCTGATTATAATCTCTTGCCCATTTCAACTTGTCAAACAGGTATTTAGGCTCCTCTTTCTTTACAATACCGAATAGTAAAGTGGTGAAGTGTAAGCGCCTACGGAAGTCCATCTTCAATATATTTGCGCTATTTAAGAAAGGAGTAACGTGGGCACGCGGTGGAATATTGAAACAGAAGCTTTCACAGGCATTTTGAACACGCTGTATTACTTTTTTGGAGCGAGCTAATAAACGCGGTTCGAGAAGTGTATCGGCATAATTAAACTTTGATAGAATGAGACTATCACAAAGATAAATACGCAATGTAACACTGAGATAGTCACGAATGCGGTATAAGACTTTTAATCGATAGAAGCAGTTACGAGCAATATCTATGACATGCCTTTCAAAACGCAGGTTCTCGTCCATCAATACGCCAAGGTTACGCGCTTCTAATACTCTGTCGATCGGCTGCCCATTTAGGACGATTGGGAGTATTTTGGCGGTAACTTTACGTATTTGGGTCGGTGTACCAAGAATCAGCTCAGACCATAAACATATGCGCTCTAAATCGGAGTTTAGTTTGGCCACAGCTATACTTAAATCACAAGGCTTAAATGAAATGTAGATTTGCAGATCGTCCGCGTATAAATGATACCTACAATGTTTTATTGCATTTACGATATCTGCACTGTATAATATAAAAAGTAGTGGACCCAAAATAGAACCCTGTGGAACACCCCGACCAACATGTCGACAAGAGGAAGTAGTAGTCCTTGCGGTAGAACCCTCTTGTGTTTCTACTTGTTGCAGGCGACAGGTAAAATACGAGTCAAACCATTTAATAGCCTTCGTTCCGACGCCATAATATGCTAACTTTGAGAGCAAAAGAGACACATTTAAGGTTTCGAAGGCGCGCGAGAAATCAAGCAAAGTCAATATAGTGCTCTCTCCATTGGCCTGCGACGTGATAATATTTTCTACCACATCAGTCAAGGCGGTTGAGGTACCACGATGCCTTCTAAAACCAGATTGATACATAGGGAAAATGTTGTTACATTCAAAATAGTTAAATAACTGATTATACGCTACTTTTTCCATTATTTTAGACAGGCACGGCAGAATACTGATAGGCCGCAAGTCGGACATCCCATCCGGGATCCGGGATCCCATCCATCGTCACTTTTGATATTGGCTTTACGACAGCTATTTTCCATAAATCAGGGTAGGTACTCGTCTCAAAAGACTTATTTATTAAGTTTGTTATGGTTGGGAGGCAGTCTGGAAGTAGTAACCGTATCATGTCAAGAGAGATACCGTCATATCCTGTCGCGTTGGATTGCAAGGTATTTAAAAACATTCCCACGTCATGCTCTGAAATTGTTGTAAATTCGAACGAGGCGTTAGTGAAACGATGAAATTCATAAAATGTTAGATTGGCTAAAGGGACGGTGGTGTTTCCAGGGACATTGAGAAAATGATCGTTTATCGCATCCGCATCATTGAGATGGATAGGAAGAGAAGTGTCTTTATTTTTTACTACCACGTG
Organism: Epargyreus clarus clarus; assembly: GCA_014595695.2. Classification (NCBI taxonomy): domain Eukaryota; kingdom Metazoa; phylum Arthropoda; class Insecta; order Lepidoptera; family Hesperiidae; genus Epargyreus; species Epargyreus clarus. Next base: position 329,643 of record JACTTY020000175.1, read on the forward strand.
TTGCTTAATGTGCTTCCACATTGTTCTAGGTTGTTTAGTTTTAGAATTTATATAAAATTTAAAGTAAGCCCTCTTTTCAGAGACAATAGCGGCATTAACTACAGCTTTCAATTCTTTATAATGCAATCTGTGAACGTCTAACTTGGTCTTGCGGGCTCGAATTTGAGCCTGGTTGCGTTTCCTTATCATACATCTGATGTTATATGTCACCCAGGGATAGTTATTCTCCTTAACACAAACTTTTTTTAGGGGAGCGTATAAATTATATATATCCAAAACTACACCATTAAAAGATCGAACTATATCGTTTACATCCTGCAAAGACGAAATAGAGATCCAGTTAATATTTTTTAAAGTTTCTTCAAAAAGAGTCATATCGATATCCTTTAATGGTCTGTGCACAACCCATTTAGACAATGGACGGAGCTTAGGGAAGTCAAGTTCACAAATAATTATAGCATGGCTACTCAAATCTTTAATATGGTCCACCTGTATACTTGATACTGGTGCATCGGCGCATACGACGTCAATAAGTGTCTCACTACTGTCGGTGAAATGTGTCGGTTCCTCAACATACTGTGTTAAATTATTACACCTAAGAAATTCATAAAACATTTTGGTACCTACGTTATAATTGTTTAGAATATTAATGTTAAAGTCACCCAGTAAGACCACATAATCGTACCCTCTTAAACTGGATAGTGACTCACTGAGCGCATCGAGGAATATTTGTGCGCATAACCATGGTGGTCTGTAGGCGGTACCAACAAGAAGCGATTTACCATTAACTTTTAAGCATAACCACATTTGCTCCACCGTGGGACAAATAGGATGCTGGAGAGTGCGCGTACGTAAGTCATGCCGCAGATAAAATCCTATTCCGCCACCACGGGTACGAATTTCGGCTGGCCGAGGGATATGTCGCAACCGATACCCCGATATAAAAGGCGCACGTCCCTCCTCACCTGCTCGAAGCCAGGTCTCGTTGATGGCCATGATATCCACATCGTGCTGCTTCATTGCTACAGAGAACTCATCGTGTCGGGTACCGAGGGAGCCGGGATTTAGAAAACCAATTTTAAACTTATTTAAGTTAATCATTGTTATATTGATTATTATTCGTAATAAAGACAGCACCACGGCGAATAAAAAATTGTATGAAATTAGTAATAAATAATTTTCGACAGCATTTTTGCAATGAGATTAAATAAATAAACTGCATATACCTTGCAACAAATACATACCAAATATCGACAATATGCGATATAAATAAACTTATAAACAGCGCAATTGCAAGTGATATATTTATTGTGCACTTTATGCTGCAACACTGATCTATGTACATACAAAACAGAAAAGGAAGTAATATATGGGACCGCATACAAGAAATATCAACAATCCACGTAAGACAGTCTATAGATATTAAAATATTAACCATGTAATATATCCCGAGACACATATCAGGGTATTGCATTCTATAACAAACACTAGTAAGCAAGACTTCAGTACGTTGTACGTATGTATGTATTAAGATAAAATAAATAAGCTTTGAAAATTTGTTTATATCAACAATAAATAGAACATAAAAAACTAATTTAAATGAGTACAAACTCCAACAACTTATGTCCCAAAAATCTTAACAATGTCCAATGCAATGCGAATACGGAGTCGCGGTGTATCACCATCGCGACGAGCAAAAATACAGCCATCCCGTGTCCACACGTATCGCCATCCCTTTCGACGACCTGCCTCACGAGCCTCATAAAACAGTTGCTTATTAGCGCGAGTTAGGCGTTCGTTAAATAAAATCTACGCGGCTCCTTTCCTATGTCCAGTCCAGCGGTGTCGGCCCCGCGGCGCACGCGTGCCGCTTTTAACAAATTATCGCGAACGGAACGCCGAGCGAGACGCAAAATAATATGACGAGGTTTGCTGGGCTTATCAGCGTCCGGTGTAAGATCACGGATTGCGCCCGTACGCGTCGCACTCACCACGTCCCGCTCATCCAAAGTTACGCCGAGTTTACTCGCCAGCAATGTGACAATATGCATTTGATTTTCCCCTCTTCCTTCGGGAACACCAGATATTTCAATATCATTAAGGAGCAGTTCTTGGTCCCGATCATTTATCCGACATGTTAATTCGGACAATGACTCTTCTACTTTGGAGATAGGCGAGGACTTCTGCGCATCAGACGCCCGCTGTTCAAGAACTGAAACCCTATTTTCAACGTCGCCTAGCTTAGTACTTAGCTCAGTTACATTCGAGTTTATCTTTGTCATCTCTAATCTGAAAGTTGTCATCTCCTGGGCAATTGTAGTAAGACCCTCTCGAATTAATTTTATTTCATTAGCTAGTTCGACGCTCACGTTACGCCCTCTAGCGGAGCCATCTCTATAACGCGATAAGGGCCATCATAAGTGGGAGTCAGTGGTTTTTTTACTGCATCATTTCTAATAAAGACATGTGAACACGACATTAGGTCCTTATATACGAATAATTTTCGTGAATCGCTATCCGCTCGTGCTTTGGGCCTAATATTATGAATCATTTCTCGCAATTTCTCTACGTATGTATAATAATCGAAACTCGCCGTTCTACTTACATTGCCGTAAAAATCACCTGGTAAGCGTAAAGGTTGTCCTAGTACCAATTCTGCCGCGCTAATGCCGGTTTCACACCGACTAGCAGCGCGGAGTCCAAATAAAACTGTGGGCAACTCATCATCCCATGATGTTTTATCTGCCAACCTGCATGTGAGAGCTACTTTAAGAGAGCGGTGCCACCTTTTTATCTTGCCATTACTCTGAGGATGGTATGGCGTGGTCCTAATACTCTGTACTCCTAATAATCTTAATAAATTATTGAACAGTTCACTTTCAAATTGTCTGCCCTAATCACTAGTTAGTCTGCTCGGACATCCAAATCGGCAAACCCAATTTTCATATATAGCCCTAGCTACTGTTTCTGCTGTTATGTCGGCGGTAGGTACAACTTCCGGCCAACTTGTGAACCTATCTATGATAGTGACACAATATTTGTTACCTCTTTGTGTAGTTTGCAACGGTCCCGACGATATCCACGTGAATGTGCTCGAACCTCTCACTCGACGCGAACGTCCCCAAACCTGAAAATACATGACGACTGACTTTAGTTTTTTGACACTGAACACAGCTTTTAGTCCACGTTCTTATATCCTTATTCATTCCTGGCCAAAAATATCGTGAAGTTACCATTTTTAAAGTTGTTCTAATTCCAGGATGACTAATGTTATGTACTGAAGCAAAAATTATGTTCCTGAAATTCTTAGGTATATACGGCCTTACGTTACCTGTTGATGTGTCACAGTATATACTACCTTTATTGCTAGGCAATTGAAATTTATTCAATTTAATTTGTAATGAGTTATTATCGGTTAAATATTCGGTAATCTGATCGTCGCTTTCCTGTTGTGACGCGAGTTCGTCGTAATCTACCGTCGTCGGGCATATAATAGTCTCAACACGAGATAAAGCGTCCGCTACAATGTTTTCGCTACCGCTTACGTGTTGTATATTGTTAGTGAACTCGCTTATGTATATCAACTGCCGGATTCGTCTAGGGGTTTCTTTTTCAGAATTAACCTTAGCTAACGCATGAGTAAGAGGTTTGTGGTCCGTAAATACCGTTAATTCTCGCCCTTCAATCATGTTTCTGAAATGCATAATAGATATGTATATTGCAAGCAATTCACGGTCATATGTACTGTAATTTTGTTGCGCGTCTGACAGCTTTTTTGAAAAATAGCCCAAAGGTTGCCATTCGTTATTGACTTTTTGTTGTAAAACCGCACCTACACATGTATTGGATGCGTCTGTCATCAAAGCTAAAGTGGTATTTGGCATAGGATGAGAAAGTGTTACGGCGCTTTGTAGGCTTACCTTACACTGCTCAAATGCTAATTCTGATTCGTTATCCCAAACAATTTTAGTTTTGTCCTTTTTTTTGTGTTATGTAAGAATTTATTTAAGTGAGCATGACATTCGGCTGCTTTCGGAAGGTGTGCCCTATAGAAATTAACCATTCCTAAAAATCTTCTCAGACTTTCCACAGTTTCTGGTTTAGGATAGTCGGAAATTGCTTTAATTCTGTCTGATAACGGACTTATAACCTCTTGCGAAACCTTATACCCTAAAAACTCTATTTCACTTGCAGCAAATTGACACTTAGATGTGTTAATCGTGATTCCAACTTCACTGAATCGTTTGAACACCTGCTTTACATGCTCTCTGCCTATGACGTCATTTTCTGACGCAATGATGATGTCATCAATGTAACAAAACAATGAACTATGTTGTTTCTCATTTGTATTAGGATTTATCATTGAAATATTTTCTATTCCCTTCAGTACTGTATTATCCATAAATCTCTGGAAAGTCTGGGCGGCGTTCCGTAGTCCAAATGTCATGCGTGGGAATTCGAAAAGGCCAAACGGAGTGATTATAGCGGTTTTTTCGATGTCTGTCGGTGCCGTCTCAATAATGTGATATGCGCGTTTGATATCTAATTTCGTAAAAAAAAATTTCCCAGCTAAACAATAAGTGAAATCATGCAGTCTAGGTACCGGATATCTGTCGGGCTTTGTTATGGCATTCAACCGCCGGTAATCTCCGCACGGTCGAATTTGCCCGTCCTTTTTGGTCACAACATGTAACGGACTTGCCCATTGACTACTAGATGGCCTACATATACCCATTTCTTGCATAATACGGAATTCATTTCTTACCTTTCGTACTTGTCTGGCGAAGAGTCTGGCTTCGCGCGTGTACCGGTGGACCCGTCGTTTCGATGTGATGACGAACTGCATGTCCCGTCGTATCCTTGAAAGACGCGGGTCTGGTAATCTCTGCAAACTGTTCTACATAGGTCACGGTAAGGGTTATCTACTTGAATAGTTGTAACAGAGGGTTCTACATGCCTTTTGATGGTCCCTATCACGCATAATGTCGTCACTTGATCTATCAATTTTTTATTATATAAATCTACCACTAATCTATGCGTTTTTAAGAAAATCGCACCTATAATTGGCTTACTGACATCGCATATTACGAAAGGCCATCTATAACTACGTCTTAATCCTAGAGTAAGGTCTAACATGACGACACCGTAGGTCTTTTATCTTGGTGCCGTTTGCGGCGAACAATGTATACGTACACTTATCCACTATGATACTTAGAGCTACACATAGATACAGGAACTACCGATATATTGGCACCAGTGTCTATTAAAAAGGTTATACCCACTTTTAAAGTCTGTGACGCATAACCGATGGCTTTCACTTAACTCGATACACTCCTCCCATCGCACCTGAATGTACCGGATTCAGTTTTCCTTCGGCTTATTCCAGTTGCACGGTGACTCGCAATTCCTTGCCGAGTCCTGGAATCTGAAGTGATATTTGCACAACCAGTCTGGACTCCGTGGTGTTCGCCTTGGACCCGATGATCTTGCACGCGACCTGTTCCTGCTGCGCTCCCAGCGGAAATCTCTGCTTTACATCCGGGCAGTAGGGGACACGCATTTCGTACATTCATAGTAAATTAGTTTAAGGAAACATTTGTGAGAAAAATATAACTGGTGAACGGAACTTGACTTTCATTTTGACCATTTTGATTATATCGATACACTAAATTGGTGACCCCGTGTACATATTGCCTACTGCCCACGCGTCTCGTTACCTCGTGTCGCATAGACATTGCCCTCACGCGCAGGTGCCGTTTATAGTTCGCGAGTGCCACGTTACGAACCAGCATGGCCAATCCAACACCGGCGCAACAAATATTGCCTCAACTACAAGGTAACAGCGAGCTGGCGGCCATCAGTTTATCGGCCAGAATTCCAGGATTCTGGACTAATATGCCACGAATGTGGTTTGCACAATTTGAGGCTATAATCGGACCGCAACACCAGAATGAGTGCGTAAAGTACGACCTAGTCTTGGCAAAATTGGGAAAAGCAGAACTGAGCCAGATAGCAGACCTGATAGATGACCCGCCAGCACAGCAGCGCTACACAGTTCTTAAGGCTAGGTTGCTCAAAGTTTTCCAGGAAAGTGCGGAAGCACAATTCTACAAACTAGTAAAGGAAATGGATTTAGGCCAACAACGGCCGTCACAACTGCTTGCTAAAATGAAGGAACTAGCGAAGAACACGGCCACAGCAGGTGACACATTGAGGAACCTGTGGTTGTCACGGCTACCAGGTGGGGTCCGTGCGATTCTCGCCAGTTGTAATAGTGAAGCTAAACTGGATGATCTTGCTACTATGGCTGATAAGATCATGGAAAATCTGCGCAGCGGAGACTTAGCGGAAATACGCAGACCGGGTACATCTGCGTCGACGGATGTAAATACGGAGCTTCTGACGGAAATGCGTGTCCCCTACTGCCCGGATGTAAAGCGACTGGAGAACACGCGCAGCGCTGTGCTGTTAATGCCTGTGTCAGCACATGGTTCCTACAATTCCAATAACGTTTCTTAATATTTCCTTAATAGCATATATTTGAAAGATCAACGCCACTCATTCCATTTATAGACCTTACACTTCATTTTTTATTTCTATACCTAATTGCATTAATGTTTTTAATAATGTTTCTCGTTTGATAACGAATTTTTAAGAATCAAACTATAATGAAATCTTATTGTGATAAATTCGCACAAAAATAGAATGTACATGAGTTATTGTGAACCATTCAAGCTATATTTTTGTATAAGTGCCTTACTATTTAGCAATAATAGTTATTTGTATTGTATGTGTGTTCAGAAACGGTACCAGTAGCGCCATCTAGTGAGCGTCTGCCTACATATTGAAAGAAGCCGATGCGGATGCCGTTGTCACTTTAAAATAAATTGTTCTTCGCACACGACAGAAAGTTCGAATTCGTTTTTATTGAGTAGATAAACCTGAAGCCCCCGCATACTGAACATAATTTGGTCTTCGAGCCGAATAATTTGGACTTCAATTTCGAATAACGTAATAATAAACGAAGAGGAATAAATTGAATCGCCGTGCAAGCGTTCTACAGCATCAGAAATCGTCGCAAGCGTTCTACAGCATCAGAAATCGTCAGTTAACGGTCAGGTTCTTCAATCCTATCTACTCCTTCCCTATACGAATTGTGTTTAAACCGTGTTTTTTTGTGCATTTCAGAAGTCTGTGTCTGTGCAATTACATACGAGTAATATCATCAAAATCGTGAGTACCTTAACTTTCTTATTCATAGGCCTTTAAAATGGGTGGTGATGATAAGCTAGAAGTGCCTAAATCTGGTCTCTCAGTTTCTCCCACGAGAAAACAGCTGTGTGACTTATCTGATCTCAAAAAACAGCGTGAAATTCTGAGAGGTAAATTAGCGCAGTTTAAAAAGTTTTTAGACAGTTTTCACGATGTTAGCCCCACCCAATTTCAAATTAAAGAAATCAAATTTAGGATGCAGGCTGCTAATGATCATTTTATAACATTTAATGCTATAGAAAGTCAAATTGAATTATCTTCTCCTGATTCGGAAAGTTTGTCTAATAGTGAATACGTAGAATCTTTTGAATCATTATATTTTAGTGTGTTAGCTACTGCTGATATTTTAGTCGAAGGTGGTCAGGCTGACGACAGTTCCAATGCGAAATTTAACGGTCGTTTATCTAGGTCTAGCGTTAAGTTACCTGATATAAACTCTGGAACTCCCTTCCTGTTTCCATCCGTAACGCAAAAACATTACACTCATTCAATAATCTTGTGAAATCGCATTACTTGCAGCTTTAACCTTGTCTTCATCCCTATCCTATTCTTTCACGCCATCTCTAATCTTTCCTTTTTCCTAAAACTGTTATTACTTCTTTTTCCACTTTTACCTTCCTTCTTTTATTATATGTTCTATGCTATCATCAATTTACTCCTTAACTACACTACTTACTGTTGTTTGCACCCTACCTATTTTTACTCATCCTTACTTTTACTCCTCACCTTAAGGTTGCCTGGAAGAGATCGCTGATTAGCGATAAGGCCGCCTATTGTATTGTTTAATATTTGTATGTTTTCTTTATTATCTCATATTATGGGTACAATAAAGTATATTATTATTATTATTATTATTATTATTATTATTATTATTATTATAAAGCTACCTTCTTTCTATGGTTCGTTTGACCAGTGGCTTGAATATAAAAATTCGTATATAACTATGATCCACAATCGTTCAGATTTAGACGAAATACAAAAGTTTCAGTATCTACGGTGTTCACTTAGTGGCAGCGCCTTGCAAGTAATAAGTGCATTCGAATTTACTCCTAGTAATTACATTCACGCATGGGAATTATTAGATAACAGATTTCATAATACTAGACTTCTTGTACTCAACCACTTAAAATCGTTATTTTCTATTTCGCCTTTAAAACATGAATCCCACACGCATATTAGAAAGATGATTGATACAGTTTTAAGAAACCTACGCGCTTTAAAAACATTAAACGAACCAACGGATTCATGGGATACAATAATTATTTATTTAATTGTTACAAAATTAGACGCGATTGGGAGAATCACAAAGGTTCTATATCCGATGGCACAAAGTTAAAGTTGGATGATTTGCTTTCGTTTCTTAAAAATAAAGCGGATATGTTAGACACGATTAACGCTAGTTTATTTATTTTATTTATTTATTTATTTTAGACACAACAACAGCATAACATACAAACATTCATATAAGTAACATTCACAAGATATAGGCCAGTATGCATGCCACTTACTGGAGTGTACAACAATCGCCAAATTTGAGACATGTTATTAAGAAAAAAAAAAAGTAATAAACACATATTAAGTACATACATATGAAAAAACAAAAATACTCGTAAAATATATATGGCTTACTCAGGACAGAGAAGAGAGATGAGCCTCTTTTTAAAGTTGAGTATAGTGTCGTGAAAAATATCAATATTTACGTTCTTAGTTGATAATCGGTTGTACTCAGCGCATACGCGAGAAATCGGAGAGTTTTTGAGGATATTTGTCCTGCTCCTGGGAATATAGAAGATATTCTTAATGTAATTACGCGGATATCTGTAAGGAATGTTAATACTTATGTTGCTAAGCAGATTATTGCAGACTAAATCACTAGACAAAAGTTTTTTAAGGAAACACACATCAAGCAATAAACGGCGATTACAGAGCGACATCATTCCGAAGTGCTTTAGTCGAAGGTCGTAAGTGGCCATATGGGAGATTCCAGTTGAATGGAAAGCTAGGTGTCTTGTAAACGAACGTTGTAAAGCTTCGATTCGCTGAGAATGAGTTTCGTATTGGGGATTCCAAATTACTGATGCATATTCAAGTTTACTTCTGACCAGTGCGTTATATAATATTATTTTGGTTTTAGGTAGTATACATTCTTTTGTATTTCTTTTCAGGAACCCTAACATTTTTGCTGCTTGCCTAACGGTTGAATCAAGGTGTGCTTTAAATCTTAATTGTTTGTCCATTATTATGCCCAAGTCGCGGATCTCACTTACTTCCGTTAATTTGTCAGTGTTTAGTTTGTACGTCGCTGATATATTGTTTACTTTTCGGGTAAATTTTATATGATAAGTTTTTTTAGTGTTTATAGTCATATTGTTCGCATTGCACCATTCATTGATTCTATCGAGGTCACTTTGGATAAGGTTGGCATCGTTAATTGATGTAACTGTTCTGTATATTTTTAGGTCATCAGCAAAAAGAGAGTATCTTGAGTTCAGAATGACAGAAGAAATATCGTTTAAAAATGCTAAAAAAAGGATGGGGCCTAAGTGAGACCCTTGAGGAACCCCTGAATCGGCAAAATATTCGTGTGACTTATGGCCGTTAAGCACCACAAACTGTAGTGTACTGTCTTTTTGCTAGGTAAGATCTAAACCACTCTAATAAGGATCCACTCACCCCATACCTATTTAACTTGCCTATAAGGTGCAAATGACTAACTTTGTCAAAGGCGCTAGAAAAATCCATATAGATAGCGTCAACTTGCTGGCCTCTATCCACTTCTTCACTAAGATAAGAGGTAAAGTTTGCTAAGTTAGTTTGGGGCGCTCTGTCCAAGCTCTGTTCCTAAAACCGTGTTGATGTTCGGAGATGATAACGTCTAAGTGGCGTGTGATTATAGGACAAACCAAAGATTCGAAGAGTTTCGAGATGCATGAGAGTATTGAAATAGGGCGGTAGTTTTTTACATCTTTACCTTGCCTTTTTTAAAAATGGGAAAAATTTTGGCTTGTTTAAAGATATCGGGAAATACTCCGTCTTTTAAGGAGCGATTGAAAATTATGGTTAATGGCAAAGCAATATCCGAACCACAACGTTTTATAAAGACTGGTGGAATTCCATCTGGACCTGCACCTTTGGATTCATCAAGCTTTTTAATAGCACGTAGTACGTCTAGTTCGCTAAATTTCATTCCGCTTATGCAGGATGAATCGTTAGGTATATAGTCGGGTAAGTTAATTAATGATGTTTTGTTAAACGCCGACACAAAATGATTGGCAAACATGGCTAGTCATAATAAAGCTGTGAGTAAACCCACAAATTCCGTTAATAAAACAAAGGTTCACAAAATCTACATCACTCACAGGCACATAGTTATGTTACTACATCAAATAGCACGAAAAGCAAATCATCTAACAATAATGTTCACAAACGCGTCACTAACTGTCCTTCGTGTAACGGGAATCATGCACTTTATACGTGTTATAACTTCTTAAATCTGTCGGTTAAAGATAGAATTAGATTTGTAAACGACAAAAAATTATGTAATAATTGTTTACGCGCGGGTCATTCATTTACCGATTGTTTATTTGGGCCCTGTAAACAATGTCAAAGCAAACATAATACTTTACTTCACTTAAATACTTCATACAATAACATTTATACGTGCGCCCGCAACGAGCACTCCGTCGATCACAGTGCAGCTCCGGCTGGCCCGTCGACCGCGCTGCATTCCGTATTCTTAGATACCTTTCACACGGACAGCGATATAACGCTGCCGCATTCGTTGCAACCGGTGTTATTGTGTACAGCATTAGTAGATATTATCGATCAAGATAATCATATACATTCAGCCCGAGCGCTGTTAGACAATGGTAGTCAACATTGTTTTATTTCAAATAATTTAAGAAAACGATTAAATACGCCTTCTATACAGTCCACTATACGTATCTCAGGCGTCGCACAGTCTGTGACGCAATCGAATGAACTATGCGAAATTACTTTACGTTCAAAAATAAACGATTTTACTAGAAAGGTAAAATGTTTCGTCCTGCAGCGCATTACATCCAGTTTGCCCTCGGCGAGCATTAGCACCGATCTTATACGTATTCCGAATAATATCCAGTTAGCAGATCCTACATTTTATAATCCTTCGGAAATTGATTTGTTAATTGGTGCGGAACTCTTTTGGGATATATTAAACGATGACAGAATTCGATTAACTAATGGTCCATATATTCAGAACTCAAAGTTAGGGTGGTTACTGTCTGGCCCATTATATACGGAAGAGGTAAATAAACGCAACTTCAATCACGTTCAATGTAATTTTAATCAATCCTTAGACGATCAACTTAAACGATTTTGGGAGATTGATAATATTCCCCCATCACATAGCGTTTTAACTCGCGACGAACGACTGTGTGAAGACCTCTTTACAAATACGACCGAGCGTCAAAATGACGGTAGGTTTGTTATACGGATACCTCTTAAAGAATCACCTAGTACATTAGGCGATTCGTACACTTTAGCAAAAAACAGATTTCTTTCGTTAGAGCGTAAATTAGAACGTTCGCCTGATTGTAAACGTTTATACTGCGAATTCATGAAGGAATATGAGGTTTTAGGTCATATGACTCGCATAGATGAAGTAAGTAAACCTAATTTCTTTTTGCCTCATCATGGTGTTCTCAAAGATAGCAATACGACTAAGTTAAGAGTGGTATTTGACGCGAGTGCAGTATCTACTTCTGGTAAATCGCTTAATGATATCCAACTGCCAGGACCAGCACTTCAAACTGACATATTTTCTATACTTCTACGTTTTCGGCAATTTAAATTCGTAGCTTGCGCAGACGTGGAAAAGATGTTTAGGCAGGTTCTGGTCCATCCGGACCAACGGTCGCTGCAGCTCATACTTTGGCGAGAGAACCCGACTGATCCACTGAAAGTATACCAACTCAATACGGTCACCTATGGGACTGCGTCGGCGCCTTACCTTAGTATGCGTTGTATACGGCAGCTCGGGTTGGATTGTAAAGATGCGGCCATAGCACGTGTTATATATGAGGATATTTTTGTAGATGATTTAATTACGGGAAGTGATGATCACCAACAATTATTAGAAATGTGTAACAAAATAAGTAATGTTTTACAGTCTGGATGTTTTTTACTTCGCAAATGGACATTTAATTCTGACGTCACTCGTAACGCGTTATCTCGTCAGTTTGTTTGTAGGTGAACACACGCAAAACAAAACGCTTGGTATAGGTTGGCATAATGAATCTGATGAATTATACTTCACTACCAAGATTAATAACTTTAGTAATGGGTCGAACTTAACTAAACGACAAATGCTATCTACTATTTCGCAAATATATGATCCATTAGGTCTACTTTCTCCTGCAGTCATTATTTTAAAAATATTATTATAGCAGCTATGGCTTAGTAAACTCGATTGGGATACTCCAGTATCACACAAGATTGCTGTTACGTGGGAAAATTTATTAAGTCATTAGATTGTTTATCCGAATTAAAGATTCCACGTCATGTTATGAGTAATTATGTACAGCACAAAGAACTGCATATTTTTACTGATGCCTCACAGTATGCGTATGGAGCATGCGCTTACATTCGTACCTATAACAATAACTCAGAAGTAGTAGTTAAGTTACTTTGTGCTAAGAGCAAACTAGCACCCTTAAAATCATTAACAATTCCTAGATTGGAACTTTGCGGTGCTCTGGTAGGAGCAAAGTTATATAAGAGAATAATCGAGTCATTACGGCTAACATTCACTAATGTCTACTTCTGGACGGACTCGACAATTGTCATTGGTTGGCTTAGCATGTCACCACATTTGTTAAAGTCTTTTGTACAGAACCGTGTTACAGAAATTAATGAACTGACAAACGACTCAAAATGGTTACATGTTCAAAGCAAAGATAATCCAGCTGATCTGTTGTCTAGGGGTCTATCTCTTAATTTATTAAATAACAGCAACTTATGGTGGAACGGTCCATCTTTTTAACCGACTTCAAAAAGGAGGTGGTTATCAATTCGGCCGGTATCTTTTTTTTTTTTTTATGTATGTACACCAATTACTCTGCCGTTAGTGGACCGATTTAAATAATTCTTTTTTTATTGTGTAGAGACAAGCTGGAAGTTGGTCCCATTTAAATATGGTTAGGATCCATCGATGGGTTCTGGAGAAAAAGAGGGGAACTCCTCCACGCATGTAAATATAACAGCCATAACTTCGCCGTTTATGAACCTATTTTAATGCCTTTAATTTCATGTGTGGACAATTGCTACAAGTTGGTCCCATTAAAATGTGATGAGGATCAGAGTGGGTTCTCAAGACAAAATATGTAACTCCTCAACCGATGGGTATAATTGAGTTTTGTTTGAAGATATTTGGTGTAGGTTCTAATGAAATTGCAAAACCAGTTTATCATTGACTATTTAAGGGTCTGATAATGTGGCTCGGAGTCAAAATATGTAACTCCTCAACCGATGGGAATAATTGAGTTGTGTTTGAAGATATTTGGTGTAGGTTCTAATGAAATTACAGAGCCAGGTCATCATTGACTATTTAAGGGTCTGATAATATGGCTCGGAGACAAAATATGTAACTCCTCGACCGATGGGAATAATTGAGTTGTGTTTGAAGATATTTGGTGTAGGTTCTAATGAAATTGCGAAGCCAGTTCATTATTGACTATTTAAGGGTCTGATAATGTGGCTCGGAGACAAAATATGTAACTCCTCAACCGATGGGAATAATTGAGTTGTGTTTGAAGATATTTGGTGTAGGTTCTAATGAAATTGCAAAGCCAGTTCATCATTGACTATTTAGTTAGGTTAGGTTGGAACATATAAGACAATATAAAAGGACGAGCAGGGCGCGGTAGCGCCCTGCGAGCGGGCGGTTCCAATCAATGTAAATTCAGACCTTACCTTAATTCATGATCACGTCTATACAATTTTATATTGTATTAATATAAATGTTATTATGTCATCACTAAAAAGGGTGAAAAATTTTTTTTAACAAAAAATACAACCGACTTCTATGTCACTACAAAGTAAAAAATAATTCAAATAAATGTTGATTTAGTACATATTTCTGAAGTCGGCGCTCATATTAGACACGCTGTTTACATCGTTATCCAACGAAATATATTGAGCGCCGACACTATGTCAACACTATGTCATCCTTCACTGGTGTGGCATTCTCCGTTGGTGTCGCATCCTCCGAGGATGTAGCATCTTCCATTGGTAAAGCGCATATCTTCGAAAATGGCCTCCGGACAAGCCCCATTGAGGTTGTAATTTCGGCGACACGAGACACTCCGTCAGCGCCCGGGAACACTCGATTAACTCGACCGAGACGCCATTTGAGGGGTGGTAGATTGTCCTCTTTGATTAGAACCAAACTTCCCAAAATAATGTCGTCCTTCTTCAATTTCCATTTGGTTCTGATCTGAAGCTCCGAAATGTACTCTCTGGACCAGCGACGCCAAAAATGTTGCCGCAGCTGCTCCATACGACGATAGCGAGACAGTCGCGACGGAGTTACGTCTTCCACGTCTTCTGCAGGCAGAGCAGTTAACGGTCGGCCTAGAAGGAAGTGACCAGGAGTTAGAAGAGTCAAATCGGTAGGATCTGTGGATAAGGGTGATAGAGGGCGAGAATTAAGAATGGCCTCGATTTGTGCAAGAACCGTGCTAAATTCTTCAAAGGTCAAATTAGCATTACCTACGATGCGTCGTATATGATATTTAACTGACCTTATCTTACTCTCCCATAGGCCTCCAAAGTGTGGTGAGTATGGGGGAATAAAATAGAATTGAATTCCATCATTAGAAGCAAAATCGACTATTTGTTTGTTATTATTTGACAAAACTGAAGAGATTTCTCTAGCAGCACCCACAAAATTTTTACCATTATCCGAATAAACAGCATTCGGCTTACCCCGTCTGCTGATAAAACGTTTAAGTGCTAAAATATAGTCGTCAGTAGACAGACTGGTAACTAGCTCCAAATGCACGTTCTTTGTAAGAAAACATATAAAAAGACATATATAACCTTTTACTAACCTGGAACCTCTGCCTTTTCGATTTAAAATCATCACAGGTCCCGCGTAATCCACACCAGTTCGTTCAAATGGAAACCCGGGGTCCAAACGATTAGCTGGTAAGTTTCCCATTATTGGGGTTAAAGTCCTGCCCTTTATACGGGTACAAGTGATACATTCACGCACTACTTTCCTAACTAGGTTTCTTGCACTCAACAACCAAAAAAAATCACGTAAACTGGATAATAGCAACTGAGGACCGGCGTGAAGTAAACGCAAGTGTTCATGCCTTACTAGTAAAACTGATAATGGATGTTTGCTACATAATAGTAACGGGTGTTTCTTATTGTAATTAAAAGTAATAGAATTATCAAGTCTTCCTCCGACACCAATTAAGTTTTGCGCATCTAAAAACACATTCAAACCGGCTATACTCGTACGATTCATTTCCTTAGCGTTTGTTTTAATAGGTAGATTATTATTACTTAAACACCTGTATACGTCCGGAAAGGATTCACTCTGCGCGCTTTTAACTAGCAAGCATTGTGATCTATTTAACTCGTCCACAGTTAAGACACCGGTGTGCGGAATGAATTTGTCGCTGCAATCGAAGCGGCTACGTAGGTTTTTATAAAGCGTAGTACATACGCCCATACACGTTTAAGTTTAATAAAAGACGAATATTTATTGAATTGTATTAAATTACAAGATTGTACACAAACAAAGGTAAAGGTAAAGGTGGTAGAACCCTTTGTGGTTCGACTCTGGCGGCACCACCGCCACACCTATTTCTACCTAATAACAGCAGTGTTAAGCGCTGCTGTGTTCCGGTTTGAAGGGTGTGGTAAGGGAGACAGACTTTTCCGAGGCGTTCCAGCTTAGTCCTCAGGGGTAGCGGCGCATCTGTGGCCGACCTCAGGTAGGAATATCTAATCCTATCTGGGGTTGATTACAGATGTCCATGGGCGGCAGTAGCCACTTGCCATCAGGTGGACTGCATGCTCGTCTGCTACTCTTATATAAAAAAAAAAAAAAGAAGTCGGTTGTATTTTTTGTTAAAAAAATTTTTTACACGATAATAATAATATTTTTTCTCATAATTATTTACAGGACAATATAATTAATTCGAATAATTTACCCGAATTAAAAGGTCAAACGTTAAATCATGTTTGTGTACAATCTTGTAATTTAATACAATTCAATAAATATTCGTCTTTTA
The DNA here is from genome assembly GCA_014595695.2 of Epargyreus clarus clarus. Lineage (NCBI taxonomy): Eukaryota > Metazoa > Arthropoda > Insecta > Lepidoptera > Hesperiidae > Epargyreus > Epargyreus clarus. The sequence continues at coordinate 346,202 of JACTTY020000175.1, forward strand.
TTAAACTTAAACGTGTATGGGCGTATGTACTACTCTTTATAAAAACCTACGTAGCCGCTTCGATTGCAGCGACAAATTCATTCCGCACACCGGTGTCTTAACTGTGGACGAGTTTATAGCAACGACATTCTCGTTGCCAGGTATATAACGCAGATCAGTTGTAAATTGCGATATGAAATCTAAATGTCGGAATTGACGTGGAGAACATTTTTCCTTACACCTAGAAAAGGCGAAAGTAAGAGGCTTATGGTCAGTGAAAACGGCGAACGTTCTGGCTTCAACCATGTGCCTAAAATATTTGATAGCCTCATACACAGCGAGGAGTTCCCTGTCATAAGGACTATACTTTGCCTGTGCACTGGAGAGTTTATGAGAGTAGAACGCTAGCGGTTGCCAGTCCGCGCCTTTGCGTTGCTGCAACACGGCTCCAATGGACGACTCCGAAGCATCAGTCACGATTGCTAATTCAGCGGAGACATCTGGATGTGCTAGAAGAGTGGCTTGAGAAAGTGAAGTTTTGCAATCTTCAAACGCTTGCAACAGCTCTGTAGTCATCTCCACGGGCTGAGAACTTTTTACCTTTTGCCCAGAAAGTAATAGGTTTAATGGTGCTTGAAGTTGAGCTGCATTCGGTATGAAGCGACGGTAAAAATTAAGCATACCCAAGAAACGCCGTAACTCTTTAACATTTTTGGGTACTGCGTAGTTCTGAATAGCAGCTACTTTAGTATCCAACGGTCGAGTACCATCAGCTGAAACGTGGTATCCCAAGAAAGTCACTTCCGACTTACCTAGTGCGCACTTGGAAGTATTAATTAGCACACCATATTGTTTCAGGCGTTCAAACAGCTGACGTAAGTGCTCTTTGTGCTCTTCCAGAGAAGACGAGTATACCAGGATGTCATCAATGTATCCGTAGCAAAAGTCAAGACCTAGGAGTACCTCATCGATGAATCTCTGGAATGTCTGTGCTGCGTTACGAAGGCCAAAAGTCATGTACTCGAATTCGAACAACCCAAAAGGTGTAGTGAGTGCTGTCTTGGAAACGTCATCTGGGTTCACCTTAATTTGATTGTAAGCTTTCACGAGATCAACCGTCGAGAAGATTGAGCATCCTGAAAGCTGGTGAGAAAAATCCTGTATGTGTCGGATGGGGTACCTATCGGGTATGGTTCTGGCGTTGAGTGCTCGATAGTCGCCACACGGTCTCCATCCAGCGTCCTTTTTTCTCACCAGGTGTAAGGCAGAAGACCATGGACTCTCCGAACGTCTGGCTACGCCGCTGGCTAGCATATCCTCGAACTCCTTTTTCGCAGCTTGCAACCGCTCAGGATCTAAACGTCGAGGCTTACAAGAAACTGGAGGTCCTGGAGTGGTCCGGATGTAGTGCAGGGTATTATGTTTAGGAGGTGAAGGTATACCTGCAGGTTTCGTGATCTCTGGAAACTGTCTTAAAAGCATATGGAAGTCCGACTCACCTGTCACAGCCTTGACTGAACTTGAATTGTCATCAGATCCGAAATCAGCATTCACAGAAAGTAAGGTAACACCATCGATGAGTCGTTGCTTCTGGCAGTCAACTAGTAAGCCATAAAAAGAAAGAAAGTCTATACCAATGATGGGTCTGGATACATCGGCAACTGTAAAAGTCCAAGTAAAGGTACGTCGAAGACCAAGATCGAGCTTTAATTGTTTAAGACCATACGTATGTATAACGGTGTTGTTGGCAGCAGATAGTATATACTTCGATTTGAAACAGGGCGTACTGACAAATGATCGTGGGAAAACGCACAAGTCGGAACCAGTATCCACAAGGAACTGCATTTTCGAGACGCGATCAGTGACGAATATACGGCCTGTTGAAGAGGAAGGGCAGTCGTTGGCCGCTATTTGCGACCGCCCTGCGAGTTTTCCGAAGACTTGAATTGGCAGGCTGCTTGCACTTCAATGCCTTGGCTCCGTAGTTGAAGTGGTAGAAACAGAGTGGGTGGTTAGCAGGTGGTTGTTTGCAACGTGAGCGTGAGCGTGTGTGGTTGTCATGATAGTTCCTGTTGCGTGAGCGTGTGCGTGAGCGTGAGTGTCTACCATTGGCTACTTGTATGGATAATTGTTTTACTTCCCTTCTGAGCTCGCATACTTCCTTTGCTAGGTCATCATATGCTGTTGATGATGTTGAGGGCACAGCTGTTGAAGAAGCAGCTA